>CM040240.1:43524096-43559815 GCA_022545495.1 Chrysanthemum lavandulifolium | reverse complement strand
TTAAAGATTTGTTTATTGGTTACAGAATTTACTGAATAAAATAGATGAGGAATCTGAAGCCCTCCATGAACAGCTACTTGGAAGGGAGGTTGATGTTGCGGCTTTTGTTCATAAGCATAAAAAGCTGTGTGTTGTTTACCATGATCTGTCACCACCTAGCAGCCAAGACTTCTTTGGGTATTTGACCTTTTTTTTGTCAAGATATATTCAACTTTGTGAAATGCTTTGTATTTCAATTTCTAAGATGTTAGGTTAATATCTTAAACTTGAAAAGTGCTATCTCATCTTTAACTCAAAAAGTTTTCTTTAACAGTTGTCGATGGTACAAAATTGATGAAAAAGGTCAGATCATGCGGACAATGGAAACTCTACAGCCGTTTGGCTTGAATGTGCAAAAAAGGATTCATGTCCGTTATAGTGAACTCTTTATTTGAATGTGACTCAGCTCCAGATATACTACACTTTATGTAGTAGGTTGTTCCAGATATACTACATTTTTTTCTGCGTTGTTTTCAGCAAGGTTGAAATAACATGATATATCTTTAGCTGTGAAACAGTAGCATCATTTGGGTCGGTTTTGAACTCAGTAAGGAAAGTGTGAGTTATCGCCGCCCACCTTGTTTACATTTAATTACAGCATTGATATGTTTTTATTTTATTATGTAAGTTTTATTATTATTAAAAGTAGTTGTATTAAATGATTTTTACATAACTATGTTACTAACCTGTTCTCGAAATTCAGTCAGTGATATTTTTTGGTAGGCCTTCAGTAATTAATGACAGATTATCTAACAGAAAGTTTCTAACCCGTTATTTAAATAGTTTCAAATGAGGTTGAAATCATTAGGATGATATTGAACCCATTTGACCCAGCTCGGTTTTGAGTTTGAAACCATTTACCCGTTTTAATAATTGTATACCCTTTCTATTGCTCTTTTGTATATTGAACTTTTTTGCTGTTTCATACATAATTTTAATGTTAAAATATTATATTATGCAGGGTTTATGATGAAGAATTGACCCGATGAGCTTTATTCGTTTTCACAAGAATAAAGTGTCTTAGCGATTTATATTAAGTTCTAGTTATAACTTTGTTATTCTAAAGACCATGGTTTACAATGATGTTGGACGTATTGGTTTTTACTTTATCGTATTCAAGTGACCATGTTCACTTGATTTTATGGTAGATTAATAAAAATAGAGTTAAATTTATTTGGATTCGATTGAATTAAATTTGTGCATATATGAGATGGTTGATTGATACGATGTTGTACTAAATTTATTTGTAACAAGAATGGTGCTAATACACGTAAGCAATGATGACGCAAACCATGCCAAATGATTTTATAATGAACTCAAAAGTGTGTCAAATGTTTTTGGCAAGGAGATAAAAAGTGCCAAATCACGTATGGCACAAAAACTAAAACCGTACAAATCGCTTTGTCACGGTAGAGAAACCGCCCTTGTTATTTTTGGCATGGTAATAAAACCGCACAAACACGATTGGTACGGGAGATGAATTGGTACCAACTACGCATTTGGCATGAGATACAAAAGTGTGACAAATGCCCATTTTGAAACGGAAGATTGTCACCGTACAAATACCTCACTAATGGCACCCCAAATTTAAACTGTCCCATGGACCGTGCCAAATACTAGTTAGCACGGTTTTAACCCGACCCAAATGTATTTGGCACCCTCATATTTAGGATGAGCCAAAATCGTGCCAAAGCTGCGGCCAAATAGCAATTGGCACGGCTTTGAGTATTTGGCACAATTTTCACCCTCCCAAATACAAGTTTTCTTGTAGTGTCATGAACAGGTTGTGTTGTGGATACAAAATTTTCATACCACAATGGTGAAGAAATGGGTGCAGCACGGGTTGAAGAACTTGCAACATACTTGTTTTAGAGTAGGAAATATATGTTCATAGAAGACAACATCTCTTGACACAAACCTTGTATGATTCAAAGAATTCGTAAGTTTGTACCCCTTTTGATGTTGTGGATAACCCGAAATAAACAAGGTACACCTTTGGAATCAAATTTGTCAAGAACTCGAAGGATTACTAGCCATTGCTAAACAACCAAACACCCTTAGATGACTATACTGTGTTTAGATTGCAACAAAACTTCATAAGGTGTCTTAAATTTCAACACAAGAATGGGAAATCATTAATGAGATATGTTGCGGTGATAACACAGTCACCCCAATAATGTACAGTGCAAATGAGCATGCAATCTTAGGGCTCTAGCTATCTCCAATATGTTTCTATGTTTCCTTTCTACCCTCCCATTTTGTCGAGGTCTATCAACACATGAAGTTTGATGCTCTATTCAAAGTGAGTCCATAAAGGGCCTATAGATCCTTTGAGAAATTCTAAGGCATTGTCTCGATCTCACCACTTTTATATCTTTTTCAAACCGCTTCTTCACAAAAGTAACAAATGACTTGAAAGTGGCAAAGGCATCGACTTTCTCGACTAGTAAATATGTCCAAACAAATTCTATTACAATCATCAACTATAGTGAGAAAATACTTATGATTCCCTATGGTTGGAACTTTACAGGTCCCCAAATGTCTATATGAATGAGTGAAATGGAACTTTGGAATGAGATTTACTAGTAGAATATGGAAGTTTTGTGAATTTTGCCATTGGACAAGTCAAACAAGAATTCTCATTAGAATGAGAGACACTTTCGAGAATGTAGTAATATGTTTGAAAGTAGAATCGAAATGTGACCAAGTCTATGATGCCACAAACTGTAAGAATTATTGAAAACACTAAAAGCATAGTTTGTTGGAATGTAATAGCTTGAGAAAATGAAAATAGACTACAATCTTCAAGTGCGACACAACCATTGAAGAAAGTTGAGAATGAATTTGATCCAGAGGAAGATTGAGTAGATGATAGAGGCCACTTGCTTTTTACCCAAGCCCAACACCTTCCCGGTTTTCAAGTCCCGGATAACACGAATTTCTCATAAATGTAACAAAGCAATGAGAATCTTTGTTAGTTTAGAGACCGACAAAAGCTTGAATTTGAAGGAAGGAACTATGAGAACATTGTTCACAAGTCCATTTTGTAAAGCAACATTGCCTACTTTGAAATGATCAAGTATGTCCATTTGGCAAATTAATAACTGCTTACACTTAAGAGCCTCAACATTATTCAAATCTGCTATCTCGGTGACATATGATCACTTGCCCTCGTATCAATTATCCATCCTTCTATAACCCCATTAACACAAGAAAAGCAAGAGAGTGTACCTTCTCCAAAAGGATGTTCCAATGTATTAGTCTCATCGAGTCTCGATTGAAATGAGGAATACTCTTCATGAGTTGTTCAAACCGCTTTGAAGTAAAGACCACATGAGCACCAGTTTCAACCAATGCAACTGTTTTTTCACATTCCCCGAACCACCTTTTCTCGGAGCTTTACCTTTCGTGGATCGCTTATACTTGTAATGCCATGGGGGTAACCAACTTTCTCCCAACACTTGTCCGGTGGATGCCACTTGTAGCCACATATGTTACACTTCTTTGACCTCACCTTTGCTATAGAGAGTCAGAGATTCAACAAATGATTGTCCGATCCAAATACCCCTTTGAGACTCTTCTTGTCAAGCAAAGCACAAGCGGCCTCAACACTTGGCAAAGGAGAATTTAACAACAATCGACTCCTTTGATGAGAAAATTTGTCATCCAAACCATTCAAGAACCGAAACAATCTTTGCTCTTCTTTCTAAGTACTCAAAACAGTTAGAAAACAAGAATTTCGGGGTGATATTGACTATTCTTGGCAATTCATTCATTGAATCCAATTCTTCCCAAACACACTTCATACTTGTATAGTACTCACTCACGATCTTCTTCGATTGCATGGTCTCATAAGTCTCTCTTCAACTTGTACTTATGTGACCCATTGTTGAGAGCAAATCTTTTCTCAAGTTGAATCCAAATTGCATAAGCAAAGTGCCAATGAACATAATGGATTTTGCAATGGATTCGAGAATCGAGTTCATTAACCAACTAATCACCGATTATTACATGTATCCCATCGTTTTGTAAATTCACATCATCTTGTGATCTTGAACTGCTCCTCCGATGAAACCTAACTTTCTTTTGGTAGAAAGAGCAATTTCAACCGATCGCTCCAAGAACGATAGTTTTGTGCTCCTAACAATTTCTCATTCACCACAAGAGTACCAGGGCCATCGAAGGATGCAAATCTGATGGATTTTGAAACAAAAGAGATTGACTGCTTTGGCTAGTAGCATCGTTGAAGAAGATGATGCCATTGTTAACACGTTGCGGAAGCTTCAACAATCTTGAAAGAACCGTTACAACAACCAAATGACTCAACAAACTCAGCCTTGAACAATACACCAGAACTCAATCTTGAAAGAACGTAGATGAAAGAATGATAGAAATGATGAAAGAATTGTGAATAGAATGATAGGAATGATGGAGAAATGATGATCGGAAAAAGTTAGTTACGGTGGTTTATGGTGATCGGAAAAGTTAGTTATGGTGGTTACGGTTGAGTCGGTTGTAACTGATCAAGAACTCACATCGAGCTCGATACCATGTTGACAAGAATGAGTAGAGAAAACACACAGCTCACGGTGAAAATGATTCTCCTTATTACTTCAAAATGAAAGATACAAAGGTTTTATACAAAGAAAAGATGGGAGGAAGGAGAAAAAGAATAACAGAAAAGATACAAAACAAACCCTACACTATTTCAATGTTCCAATATGAGTCCTTCAACTATTAACCAACCCCTCTTTTAGTCTAATGTTAAGAGCTTTATGGAACAAGCTCATATGTGCTCAATTGCAACCTACTTGGAGGGCCACGCTTTAATCATTTTTAGTTACAAAATTATAGTCATTTTCCAGTACAAGATTACTAAAAAAAAGTCAAGAATTATATACTAATTTTCGTGTTCATCGTTGCTGAAAAGTATGATTTTTTTTTTTTTTTTTTTTTTTTTTTTTTAGAATCAACTATGTCGACAACTATGCACATGAAAACATAGTACTCCGTATTTGTATTAACATGTATGATCTCATGCGCTATAGTATATAAACAACAAAGATTTCAATTCTTTAACCTATGTGGGATGTAAATTTGGGCTGGTATTTATCAAATAATGTACATATCTTCTCTTGCATTTCTATACACCATTTACTTGTTTATTATAGAGCGTTAACGTTATACTTTGAAGCTACTTTGATAGTAGTGCCGTTGTTTAAAAACGGTTATTAAGTGAATGGCAGCAACCGGAGTCAGAGTTCCTTGTGTGGATGTACTCTCACATCATTCCTTTTTTGTTTGGTTGCGGTTGAGGAACAAACAGGAAATAATGCAACATGTTTTGTGTTTTTTGAATAACATGTCGTGAAGTTAACGAGGAACGAGTACAATGGGTCATATCATTATTGCCTGAACGAGGAACAAGTTACTCAGTTTGAAAGTTGTCCAAACTAATCTTATATTTAATTTAAGATTTGGACTACAATTCTTATCCTAGTGCATGATTTCTACGTTAAAAAATAGACACTGGACCAAAAAAAATCGAGTTAACAGATTCCATCCTGGTGTAGACAAAAATATTACCTGTTTCCCATGTCGACCTGTAACTTAACCCGCCCATCTTGCCATCTCTATCATCTTACCATAAAGCGGTTTAATCTTGTTCTAGTTATGCTGGAACACCCAAGGAAGGAAAAAAAATCAAGATTTCTCATGGCGGAACTGCGCAAGAACTCTTGCACTAAATTGAGTAGTATGTTGGTATGATGAAGTCGTCACTGTGTCTCTTGATGCCTTCACTAGAAATGTAGGCAACAAAGAGGACTCAAATCACCAACGTTGTGCCTTTCATATCTTATTCACATGGATGGCAATGGACATCTGGATCAGTTTGAATGAGCCTTTTGCATGATTGAGTTGTACAATCGTGAGCTTAAAAGACCAAACTCATATTAGTGTGCGAGTGTGTCTTGTATTGGCCCAAGGTTACATGTATTTAGATAGCATATATAGCATATCGTGTATCAGATTCTATTCAAGGAATACAAACTTTACATGGTAGTGATAGATCCATAGCCCTCATCTTAAGATAAATTAAAATATGTTTTAGTTTCTTGAGATTTGGTAGTGATAGATCATGGTTTTCGGTGATTTTCAACTATTTTTGATGATGGTGCAAAAGATTGGGAAAACTGGATATGTAAGAGAGGTGAAAAATATGATTTACACATACTTTAAGAAAAACGTGGTAGCTTTTCATTTGATATATGTATATTTTTTAAATTACTATATGGAGTATCATAACTAAGTTAACGTATAATTAATTTAGTACAAATTTATAAATCTGAAAAGTTGTATGACTTTGATTATAAGTAATTTAATTACCAAATTTATAATGTAAAAGTACAAATTTACAAATTTATATTTTACAAGATAAGAAAGTGAGCTTATGAGTAATTCAATAAATTTGATTATGAATTTGAGTCGTGATTACTTTATTGAATTGAACACTCTAACAATAATAAGATCAGGGACGGAGCCAGGGGGTCCCGTGGGTGTTCGGGATACCCCATGGATTTTTTCGATATAGTGTTAATTTTTCGAAAAAACATCGATTTTTCTTAAATATATGTTAAATGACCCCGGTTCATCGAAATGTGTTCTTAGTATTATTTAGTTAGCATCTTAAACTCTATTATATTACGGTTAAAAAAAAATTGTGCACCCGGTCATTATTGTTCCTGGCTCCGTCCCTGATTAAGATAGATCTTACAAATTCAATCGCATGATCTTAATAAACATCGAGTCATGTGTTAAGTTAATTTAATTGAAACGTATGTTAAGTTAATTAAACAAGTAGACGTACATAATAAACTATTGCAGTTAATTGTATCTAGAAGTGCTTGAGACAATTAACCTTGGTTCTAAATGGCGGTCCATGGCGGCACAAAGAACTCACAAAAGCGTGAGATTTGGTCACGCCGTTACGGCATGCCTTATGTGTTGTAACTCAAAATATCTGAAATAGAATATAAATATATAAATATTTTCATATTTTGTGTCGCCTCATGTCACGCCTTATCAACGCAAAAGTTTCGCTTTGGCTGCTATGACGTGAAACTTGGTCATGTCGCCAGGTCACGCTTCGCGCTAATGCTCTAAGTGGCTTACAATAAAACATGGTTCTACTTGTTTTTTTTTTTTTTTTTTTTTATAAATCATCATCTCACGTTTAAAAAATCAAAGCAAGTTCACCACAATATGTGTTTTTCTTTCGTTGTCAAACAGACATTTTAAGAAAATTCAGATGAATATAACACTTTATTAGAAGGTAGAATATTTATAAAACTCTATTATTTAACAACAAGGCACCATTGGTCTAGTGGTAGAATAGTACCTTGCCACCCTACAGACCGGGGTTCGAATATGTGCTTGTGCAACTTAGCTGTGATGATACGCCTAGGCATTGGTTGGGTCCATTGCACTACATCTCTTAACGAGATGAAATCAAGACATTTCTGAGCTTCATTTTTTCCCAATGATTATATTTGCAATCGCGAATTGCGTGTGACTCCAGTTCATGCTCTCAACTTATTTCCAGACATGAGCGGTATGGAGGTTTTATTCTCCTTTTCCTCCCCGTGTGCGTAAAGGGAAAAATGTCATTGCCTTTTGGGCTGGACCCAACCTGCTTGTGTGGAATCGTACGCCTTCTAGGCTAGGAGCCACGTAGCCACAATTGCCGTTCAAAAAAAAGTATGCATAGAGAAATTTGAACGTATTAGGGTACTATATACAATGTTAATGGGTTACACAAAAGTAGGGATGAGCATTTCGACCCGAATCCCGGAACCGTACCATTCCGTATCGGAACCGTACGATACCAGGACTACAAAATAAGGTGAAAAAAATGGGGACCGGTACCAAATCGGGAAATTCCCAAAAAAAAGGTGAAAAAACCCGATTCCTTGTACCGGTACCGTTATCCGAATCCCGTTCGGTATGGTACCGGTACCACTAATTTATGTTCAGAAAAAAATCGGTACCACTAATTCGGTACGGAACCGGTACCGTGCTCATCCCAAAGTGATCCATCAGGTATTTATGAACTTAGAGTGAAGCTGTTTGAATGATAAACAAAGTGATCCATCAGGCATGTATAGGAAGGTTACGAAGGTGAGGGATGTTGTGTGCATTATGTATATCTTGTGTTCGGATATGAACATACTAACTAGTCTTAAAAAGAACAAGGGGTCGTCCGGTTAGCTAATTAAAAGACAAGCACAATAACAATACCATGCCGGAGCGGTGTATGAGGGAGGTAGAATGTAGATTAAATGATACCCCTACTTTAGGAAAAACTCGAGCGAGGTATGAGAGAGGTAGCTTAATAAAAGAGTTTGTGCTTTTTAGTTTAAAAGCTAAATAAGCTCTTCCATACTCGGTCATGCACAACAACTTATTTGACACAAATGAGCTAGTTATACATAGGCTGATTGAAAACGAAATAGCTTATTGCATTAAACTTATTCAACGTCCCTTCCTAAAGTATCACAATTCACAATGCTTATTGAACAAGTCCTAAATATTAGAAGATACATCACTCGTTAAAGTTAGATATTTAGTCAGATAAACATACGAACAATCTTCTTAAAACAAATATAAGAATTCGGAGATGAATTCTTTCCGAATGATAACATATTTTAAAATAAGGCTCGCAATCCCGACCGACACCCGAAAACCGTCCCGATCCCGACCAGTCTCGAACATCCGAAACAGAACCGAGCACACTCGGTTCGAGACTCGGTTTGCATTTTCAAGGTTTTTGGTTTCGGGTCGGGACGGGCCGAAAACCGAGAAAACAAAGCCAAATTCCCGAATCCCAACCGAACTTGACGTCCCGAATCCCGAACCGAACATACTCGGGTCGGGAGTCGGTTTGGATTTTGCAAGTACTCGGTTTCAGTCTTAGTCGGTTTTAAGTCGGGACGGGTCGGTTCTTGCTCAACGCTCACCCCGAAAACCGTCCTGATCCCGACCAGTCTCGAAAGTCCCAAAACAGAACCGAGCACACTCGGTTCGAGACTCGGTTTGCATTTTCAAGGTCTTCGGTTTCGGGTCGGGACGGGCCGAAAACCGAGAAAACAAAGCCAAATTCCCGAATCCCAACCGAACCTGACGTTCCGAATTCCGGACCGAACATATTCGGGTCGGGAGTCGGTTTGGATTTTGCAAGTACTCAGTTTCGGTCTGTGTCGGTTTTAAGTCGGGACGGGTCGGTTCTTGCTCAACGCTCACCCCTATTTTAAAAAGTTATGAATTTATATTAATTCTCAAATGGGTCGGGAGTCGGTTTGGATTTTGCAAGTACTCGGTTTCGGTCTTAGTCAGTTTTAAGTCGGGACGAGTCGGTTCTTGCTCAACGCTCACCCCAAAAACCGTCCCGATCCCGACCAGTCTCGAACGTCCCGAAATCGAACCGAGCACACTCGGTTCGAGACTCAGTTTGCGTTTTCAAGGTTTTCGGTTTCGGGTCGGGACGGGCCAAAAACCAAGAAAACAAAGCCAAATCCCCGAATCCCAACCGAACCTGACGTCCCGAATCCCGAACCGAACATACTCGGGTAGGGAGTCGGTTTGGATTTTGCAAGTACTCGGTTTCGGTCTGTGTCGGTTTTAAGTCGGGACGGGTCGGTTCTTGCTCAACGCTCACCCCTATTTTAAAAAGTTAAGAATTTATATTAATTTTCAAATGGGTAGTCACATTGAAGTTTTTTTTGTTTTATAATAAACAAAAGATGACTACCCATACGAAAACATAATACTTTTCTTTCGATGTATGGTCCCGTTACACTCTAGTATATATATCCAAGGAAGATTTCACTTTTTTGGCCTATGTGGGAATAACAAAATAATAATAATCTATACGACTTATTGGTTTATTATATATAAAGAGTAATATTTTTAAATTTTAGTGTCGTTTAGGTTCGTGAGCTCAATCGAGCTTTGGGCCCGAGCTCGAATAAATTAGCTGCAATTTAAGCTTGAACTAGTTTAAGCTCGGATCATTCACAGTGCAAGCTAGTTGTAACGAAGTCTAGTATATCAAACTCCCGTACAGACTTGTGATTGAAAGCATAGTAATATTCTAAACATGTATACATATTGTTGTCAATAGCATATATATAAACAAGAAAGATTTAGCTTCTTTACCTACATGTTCACTCACGCATTTCTAGTATTCTAATCTATACTAGTTATCTATATGTGTTCATTATAGATCGTTAGTATTTTGAAGCCACTCTTGTAATTTATGCCAAAGTTTAAATACGGTGCTTATTAAGAGACTGTGCAATTTGAGTGATTTCAGACGGGTTTTCGCTTAATATTTTCGTTCTTTATTACATGCCATGTGTTTCTTATATTACGTGCCATGAAGTTAATTAAATGTCGTTGTTGGTAATGTAGAGTAACTTTTTGTGTCTAAGTCACTTGGTCTCTCTAGTTAATTTTTGTTGTAGTTTGTGAAAGTTGTGTATCATTATGTATCATAAGTTAAGTACAACATAGTAATATTCATAAAGTAATCTAGTACAAATTTTTAATGTTCGTGTATAATGAGTTGATATTGCAGCCTTACAGAATCCACAACAATTCATTTGTGGTGTATATAAAATCCAGGATCGAAATCGCGACGAGATATATATTGTGGTATCGTGCGAGTGAATATACTTAGACTTCTTTGTTTTTGTGACAACTGAAGCTAGTGTTCAGTTCTGCAAGAGCTTAACCAAAATTATAAGTGCTCGATCAATAGATACATTACGTGGAGGGTCATGCATTGATTCATTTTTGTATCCTTCACGGCAGAATCAATATGGCATTGTATGGTAGGGAATAGATAAGTTTAGCTCGGACAGTGCTACGTTTAGAGATTGAAATGGACACTAACGCCGAGGCTTTTCTTTTAGAATATACGGTGTTCTAAGAAATGGACAATCTTTGTAAATAAACAGTTTGGAGTAACTGTGAGAACAAAAACCAAAAATGTCAAGCATATTATATTTGTTCTCCGATGACTGGCTTATTAATGAAGTTGAAATTTTACTAGCTTCATAATTAACTTCATTAACAACCAAGTCCTTGGAAAACATGGCAATATTCAAGACATGTGTGGAGTTCGTTTACTATAGTATATAAACAAGAAGGATCTCACATCTTTAACCTATGTGGGATATAGATGTTGACTCCTACATTCCTATTACCATTTATGTGTTCATTATACGATGTTGTTTGTTGAAGCTTCTTTGATAACAGTGTGAAAGTTTTAATAAGGTTATTATGTGATGGTGCAATTGAATTCGGAGATCCTCGTGAGGGTTTACTCTCACATTTTGTTCTTTTTTGCTTGGTTGTGGTCGATGAGAAAAATGGCGGTAATGCAACATGTTTTGTGTTTTTTGGAATAACATGTTGTGAAGTTAACAAGGAACGAATACAATGGGTCAAATCATTATTACCCAAAGTAATGTTTTTCATGCATACAACCTTCTAATTATATTTAATTTAAGATTTAGACTATAATTGTTATTCATTGCTGGTGCGTTAATTTTATGTAAACACAAATTAGAAATTGGAAAAAAATAGGTGTTCAAGTCAAGACGTTCCAACCTGACATGAACTAACATATGACCCGTTTCCATCTAATTAAACCCGTGTTGACCTATTGCGTGTTCTAGTTATGTTGAAATGCCCGAGGAAGAAAAAAAAACCAGATTTTTCATCGTGGTAGAGCTCTAGACTTGTATTGGTAACATCCCACTTTGTTGAGGCTGGTTATGTACTTGAAACCTAAGAACTGATTGTCTCTATTGGCCCATAACGCTTTACATTCTTATTGCATTTTTAAACAATATACTCTAGATGAGAGTTTGTGGTATCCACTTTGTATTTTGGGTTCAAAACCTGATCGTTGCAAATACAGGATCGTACTTCCTTTGTTTCTGTGACACAATTGCAATGTTCTGCTATGCAAGTAGCTTAATACAAGCACTATATCTGTTAAATATACTTATTTAGCATTATAAAAATTACATTGAAATTAGTTGCGTGAACACACTAACACCAATAGGTAATTTTAAAAGGCTGATCAAGTAACCTTATGGAACCATCGTTAGTTTGATTAGGCAAACCGAACTCAAACTCAGTGTCGTTCGGTGAGTGCGACATGTCTATCCATATATTTTGGATAATTTTGGTGACTCACGTTCGTTAGTGCCTTGTGGTTGATTGCATTGTACCTTGGTAGGACAAAGTTGTGACTTTGTCTCTTGATACCTTCGCTAGATATATAGGCAACAAAGGTCGCTCAAATCACCAATATCAACGACCACCGTCACCACTACAACTCCATCTATACAACCAACATACACATATTACTCGAATTGGATCTGCTGAACCTGTCACCGTAATCTTCAAGGGAGGGGGATTCAACCATGGGAAAACAATCTTTCACCACAGACGAGAAGGGATGGACATGGATCTTCAAAAACAACAAAAACCCTAATTCTAAACCCATCAATAACCCATATCAAAAAGACCTGGAAAGAGTTGCAACATCATTTTATGTTTCTAATTTCCCAGAATCGTTAGACGCAAAAGGACTTTGGAGTACCTGTGTTTCGTATGGGCGTTTGGTTGATGCGTTTATCGCTAACAAACGATCAAAAGGAGGTAAGAGATTCGGTTTTATTCGCTTTCTAGGTATCAATGATGAATATGCTTTTGTTCGATCACTATCCAATATATGGATCGGTAGTTTTCATCTTTATGTATCGGTAGCCCGTTTTCAAAGAGATAATAATACTGGTTTTCAACCAAACACTCGAGTGCCAGAAGTTAAACATACAAAAACCATAAACCCAAATTCCTCATCTTCTCTAAACACAAACCCATTTACCTCTAAACCATCATTCGCCTCTGTTATCCAACCTAAAACCAAACCGGATGTGGCCACAACTCCTAATGTTACTGTTCGAACGGTTACCCTTAAAGAACAGGACCTCATCAACATTGAAGACTCTTCAACAGTTCTTCTGCTGAAACTTAAAGACGTGGATACTATGAGTAACATGTATACAATCTGTAAGAATGCAGGTTTTTTAGACTTGTCAATTCACCATGTTGGGGGTCTTTGGATTTGGATTCAATTTCCATCATCGAAGTCATGTTCAAATTTCCAAAAGAGCGTTAGTTTGAAAAGCTTCTACACAACTGCAAAATCTCCTTCACCCTCTTTCAAAGTGGATGAACGAATGATTTGGGTCGAAATCAGTGGTTTGCCTTTATGTGCATGGGGTTCTAATGCCTTCAAGAGAGTAGCAGCTTTATTCGGAAATTTCATGTTTTTTGAAGCTGAAGAGTCCACAACCATGAGTGCGGGTAGAGTGTGTATCGCTACTAGATCCCAAAAACTCATATCTGAAAAGATACACGTTGAAGTTCATGGGGAACCGTTTGAAGTTCAAGTGCAAGAAATAGGTACTTGGAGTGTCAACATTACTGATAATTCTCTTGATACGTCATCTCATATGGACATTAATGATGTTGTCAAAGTTGAGGATTCTGTCGAAGATAATTCCATTGATGATTTGAATGAATTGAATGCCAACTTCAATAAGCTGGACCAAGATTTTAAAGAGGATGAAGAACCTCTAGACAAACCGTTAGACACTTCGTTGAAACAGCCTCAAGTTCAAATGGAAGAGGAGGTTAATAAAGAGCAAGATTCAATCCATGAGGTGGAAACGTCTGACCTAAGCAAACCACCTGGTTTTGAAAATATTAATCGATGTTCCCCCTATACAAGTAAGTGTTACACCTCTTTTGCTAGACACCATAAGAAGGATATCAAAGGAATCTCGTTAATACACGAACTTAATAGAATTATTGAAGTTGGAACCTCTTTAGGTTATGATGTTAGAGGATGTAGAAAATCCCTAAACCGAATGATAAATGGAATTGGTGTGCATATAGCAGATAAATGAATATCCTCTTTATAAACAGTTGTGGTACGAAGAAAAGGCGTAAACGTGTGTGGATCAAAGAAATGTGTTTCAAACATAATATTCATTTCCTTGGTCTTCAGGAATCTAAAATGACTCGACTTGAGTTATTTCGTCTTAAGACCATGTGGGGTAGTTTTAATTTTGATTACGCTTGTAGTATGGCTCGTGGTAGATCAGGCGGTCTGATTTCTATGTGGGACCCAAATTTTTTCTCGAAGGAAGATATCTGGTGTGATGAGTCTTTTATTATTGTGAAAGGGCATTGGAAAAACACGGTGGGCAATTGTTTTATGATTAACATTTATGGTCCTCAAGAATCGTCGGCTAAGTCATCTCTTTGGAATAAAATCGCTGATTTCATGCATCATCACAATGGAAAATTCATTCTATTTGGTGATATGAATACTGTCCGCCATGAACACGAAAGGTTTGGTTCTATATTTTCTAATTACGAAGCTGATCATTTTAACTCTTTTATTGATTCTTCAGGCTTAATTGACCTCCCAATTGGAGGTTGTTACTACACTTGGATGAATAAAGCTGGAACCAAACTTAGTAAGCTTGATCGTTTTCTTATTTCGGAAGAAATAGTGGATGCTCTTCCTGATATTCGAATCACAGCTCTCGATCGACGTTGGTCTGATCACACCCCTATTCTGCTTCATGAATCAAAATCTGATTTTGGCCCTTCTCCGTTTAAGTTCTATAATTCTTGGTTACTTCGTGATGGTTTTGATGATGTTATTAAATCAGCATGGTCTTCTTTGGAAGCTAACATTGATGGTCGTAATCTTAAATCGCATGAAAAGTTGCGATCTCTTAAAGCCTCTATCAAGCAATGGCACGTAAATGTCAAGAATAATGATCGCAATCAAAAACAGGAAGCTTTGAATGACCTTAAGAACATCGAAAAAAAGATTGATGATGGTACTGCATGCCAGATTGATCGTGACAATCGCATTGAGCTCCTTCAAGTTATTGATAAATTTGATAATATTGAAGCTCATGATTTAATTCAAAAGGCTCATATTAAGTGGGACATTGAAGGAGATGAGAATTCCAAATTTTTCCATGGGATGATAAACCAAAAGAGGAGATCTCAATCTATCACTGGCATTATGCACGATGGAGTTTGGATTTCGGACCCGACTCTTATTAAAGATGTTTTCCTTAATTTTTTCAAAGATAAGTTTCAAGCTCATGATTCACAGGTGATTTTTTCTCCGTTGGCTCATTCTACAGGTCTTTGCTCCAGTGATAGCGACTTATTGGAGACACAAGTAACGTTAGAGGAAATTAAAACGGCATTTTGGGATTGTGGTAGTAACAAAGCCCCCGGCCCTGATGGTTTCTCATTTGCTTTTATTAAGAGATATTGGGACATTCTTAAAAAGGATATTCTCGAGTTTGTCAATTCGTTTTTTGATTCAGGTTTGATGCATAAGGTGCTAACTCTTCGCTTTTCACGCTTATTCCTAAGGTTAGTAATCCTATTCATATTAAAGATTTCCGTCCCATTTCGCTCATTGGTATTCACTACAAGATCATCGCTAAAATTATGGCAAACCGGCTTTCTAAAGTGATTGATAAGATCGTTAGCAAAGAGCAATCCGCATTTATAGCGGGCCGTCAAATTCTTGATGGTCCGCTTATTCTTAGTGAGATCATTGATTGGTTTAAAAAAAGGAAGAAAAAGATGTTCATCTTTAAGGTTGATTTCGAAAAGGCTTTTGATTCGGTTAGTTGGAAGTATCTGGACTTTGTTCTTCTTAGCCTTGGTTTTGGTTCCAAATGGCGGTCTTGGATTAGCGCTTGTCTTCATTCATCTAGAGCATCAATCTTGATTAATGGTAGTCCTACCTCAGAATTCTCCATCAAACGTGGTTTAAGACAGGGAGACCCTCTCTCACCGTTTTTATTTATACTCGTCATGGAAGGTCTTCATTGTGCTATCTCTAATGCTACAAGTTCTGGCTTAATTCGTGGGATCAAGCTTGGCTCCTCTAATACCATGATATCTCATCTCTTTTATGCTGATGATGTGATTATTACCACCGAATGGAACTCTAGCAGCCTAGATAACATCATTCGTATTCTTCAGGTTTTCTATCTAGCTTCGGGTCTCAAAATAAATATTCACAAATCCAATATATATGGCATTGGTGTTTCTAACGAAGAAGTTGCTGATATGGCTAGAAGTACAGGTTGTGCCTCGGGTTCCTTTCCTTTCATGTATCTTGGGCTTCCGATTGGGTCCAACATGAGCCTTAAGTCTAGCTGGCAAATTAGGATCGACCGGTTCCACACAAGGCTTTCCTCTTGGAAAGCAAACATGTTATCTATTGGGGGACGTCTCACTCTGATTAAAGCGGTTCTTGGTAGTCTTGGTATTTACTATCTATCAATTTTTAAGGCTCCTGAGCTTATATTGAAATCCCTGGAAAGAGCTCGTACACGCTCTTTTGGGGTGGATCTCAAAACTCCAAAAGCTTGCTTGGATCAAATGGGCTAATGTCATTTCCTCTTATGATAAAGGAGGTTTGAACGTTGGTAGTTTAAAGTCTTTTAACCTTGCTCTCCTTCAAAAATATCGGTGGAGGATGTTCTCCTCCCCAGATGCTCTTTGGGTTAAAGTTATTAAGTCGTTGCATGGTCAAGAGGGTGGTTTTGATAATCAAGGTTGCAAATTTAACGGTACATGGGCTAGAATAGTTGGCACGTCCAACTTTCTTCATTCTAAAGACATTATCCCGTTTAATTCCCTTCGTTTCCAAGTGGGATGTGGCACTCGTATTCGCTTTTGGAAAGACATATGGATTGGCGAGTCTCTCTTTATATTCATTACAATAGGTTATATCGTTTGGAGCAAGATAAGGATTGTTTAATTATTGACCGTATTGTTAATGGGCAATGGAATTGGAATTGGTTTAGGGATGATATTGGTGTTCGTGTACTGGCTTACTTGAGGGACATGCTTTTGTAAATTAGTCAAGTTGATACAAATGCGGTTGATGACCATTGTGTTTGGGCGATGTCAAAAGATGGGTTCTTCTCGGTTGGGGAAACTCGTCGATTCATTGATTCTAAGCTTCTTCCTTCATTGGTGCCCTCGACTTCTTGGGATAAAATGCTTCCGCACAAGGTCAATATTTTTATTTGGAGATTGGCTTTGGATCGATTACCTCATAGATGGAATCTCTCAGCTCGGGGCATTGAAATTCCTTCGATCTTATGTCCTTCGTGCAACGGTAGTGTGGAATCCTCTTCACATATTTTCTTTGATTGTGATTTCGCCAAGGAGGTTTGGAGGCTTGCTCGTAATTGGTGTGATATTTCTCTCCCTTCTTTTTCTTCATACGAGCATTGGAAGGATTGGTTCGATTCGTGGCATGCTTCTAAGATAAGTCTCATCGCATTTACATTATTGTAGCGGCTTCTTTTGTGGATTTGGAGATACCATAATAAAGGTCATTTTTGCTTGCATCCGATGAGGAAAAGTGACATTTTGAGTACATTCTTCATCTTCTTTCTCTTGGTTAGTTAACGGGCGACGCCTTGCACCGGTTAGATTGGCTTAAATCTCCAATGTCATCCATGAGTAATTGTTGAGCGATGTTGTTTCTTATCTTCATATGTTGGGAGTTTTCGAGCTTTAGTCACTGTTTTGGTTCTTCTGCTTTATTTTCTTTCCTTGGGACTTGTATGGGTCTACATAAAACACCCGGAGTGAAAACCGGTGGCTCAGCCTCCGTGGGTGGGGATTTTTCTCTTGTCTCGGTTCTCTGTAATTGGCAAGAGTTTTTTCATCCTTTTTGTAGGCCTCGCAGTTAAAGTCTCGGGTGGTGTCTAGAAAGTGTTGTTTTTGTTTCTTTTCTAGATTATTTTTGTACTCTTTGGCTTCTAGTTCCTTGCAAGAAGCTTTTATTTATTTATAATTTTCATAGCCGTTCAAAAAAAAAAAAAAAAAAAATTAATGATTCGGTTCTTACTTTTTTTAAAATCTAAAAATTCAGCTTAGTTTCGTTTTTCAAAAACCGAACCAAACCGGTTTTACCATATAATAATATATATATATATATAAGACAAAAATACAATGTTGGTCCCTAAACTTGCCAAAATCATTGTCTGGCTCGAAACTTAAGAAAATCATCGCCGTGAGTCCAAACCTTGAGTTTTTTAGGCCAATTGTGTCCTTTGACCCGTAATGCTCAAGTCAAAGTCCCGTTAGATGTCCAAAAATCTTGTTATCCGTTTTGTTTTGAGGGTATACTCGTCTTTTAACCAAGAAGATTTTTTCTCTCTCTTGATGTACTATGTAGCAGACATCTAATCCATTTTCCCGCCATTATGTCTAATATAACTAAGTTGTGTACTCATTGGTCATCCCAAACTTGTTTTGAAGCCTACCCAAAAACCCTAATGCAATGTCACTCATGAAATCTAATAATCTAAGTAACAAATTAACAAACACCAACCTTAGATTTACTCTATGGCAAATTAGAGAACAACCTTTCTTTGATGACCATGAGATAGAGCAAAACTTTGCAATCAGGAGATATAGTAAGTGTTTTTTGGTGATAATCGTTTATTATAATATATTTGTACGATTGTTTAAGGTATTTTCCTTTTAGGTAAGATAATCGTAACAGTGTTTTGTTATGTGTTTCAACAGTTGGTCGATCGGGTTCGTCTAGCATTAGGTTTCATCACAATGGTACATTCAAAAACTGGCCAAGGAGAATATACGAAGGAGTTAAGGAACGTCAAGTTGATTATGTTGAAATTAATGAGGTATTTGTTGATGAAATGGATGCTCTCGTGACCGAAATCGGTTATGCAAAAGGACAAACCAATTACTACTACTTTGTTAAGCCTGGTAGTACATTGGATGATGGCTTGTTTAGTTTTCGTGAAGCTGTGAATCTTTAGTTGTTGAAAGACATTGTAAAAGACCATAAGTTGATAGATTTTATGTTGAAATAGGTAAGACAAGGTTAGAGTTGTCTAAAATGTCCCCACGCCTATTAAGACCGTATTTTGAGATAAGGATGAACAAAGTAGAAAAGTAGCTAGTGTTGTATCCAATCGTGTTGTAGACTATTGGCTTTAGATGATCTTGATAATGAGTCTATAGTAGAGCCTTTTATGCAACTAACACAACTGCCTATGGATGTCAATAGTATTAGGGAATCTAGCTAGTTGCCAAAAATTGAGCCTATTTTTCTACCCTTGACATATTCTTTGCCAGCCAACCTGTTGATAACAGTGATCGTGCATTAGTACTTCCTGATGAGGAAAATACTATTCAGAAGCCTTATAATTTTAAAGTTAATATGTATCGGTGACTCAAGACAAACACTTAGAGAAAGTAGGAAGAGCACTTGTTGATGGCAATAACATGTTTGAGGATCTTGATGTTGATGTGACTCTGTTCCAAGTGACTTGGGATAAGCACTTAGACAAAGTATGAAGAGTACCGCTTTATGGCAATAAAATGGAAGAGAGCTTAATGTTGATGTCACTGTTCCAAGTGACTCGGACTAGTGACTTAGGCAATGTAGGCGATGACTCAATTCGCAAATGAAGAGAATACTTATCGAGAATGATGTACAACTTGCTTTTGGTCCAAGGGAGCCATAGTACTGAGTTAGGTAATGCATGAACATCTACTAATATAAGTGATGACATGAATTTGTAAAATGAGTTACATGTGATGGATGATGATACCTTTTACACTGCTTATGCTTCTGACTCAGACATAGGTAACTCTGCGGTGCCAAGGGTTATGACATAGTATGATTTTGGTGTTTATACCACATTCTTCTACCGTGGTCAAGACTTTCCTAGTGCAAAACATGTCAAAGAGAGGTTAAGAGATCATTCAATAGAAACTAGAAGGGAGTTGCTTTTTCTAAAGAATGACAAAGAAAGAATAAGGGTCAGATGTGTGGGTTGTGTACCACTTTCAGGCCCAAGTGAAAGTGTTGGACTAGGTATCGGCCCAACTAGAGTGCCATTAACTAGAAGGGGTTTAAATGCATTAATTGCGTGCAAAAATGACCTTCCCAAATACTTTGCCCATGGTTGTTGTTTGTCAAGAGATGGTGAAAAGGTCCTTGGATAGTCAAAATATAATGATCAACAAACATGTTTGCAATCAAGGGTGGTTGAGCTTTTTACCTTAACTTTATCTCACAACAAATAACATAAAAAATTCAAACCAATCCATGGATTCCAGTCAAGTCTGTTCATAATCAACTTAGCAACCAATTTGAGCTTCAAGTGTCGATGCAGATGATTTTAAGTACCAAAATAATAGTAGTAAGAGGCATTAGAGGTGAATTCAAGCTACAATTAACCATGTTGAGAGATTATGTTCAAGAGTTTCAAAAGAGAAACCCTAATACAACAGTTTTGATGAATGCGAAACGGCCTGCAGATGATACTCTTCCAACAAGAGAACTCAAGAGAATGTATGTTTATTTAGGTGCATTGAATGAAGGATTTAAACCTTGTCAGAGACAGATGCTGGGGATAGAAGATTTTCCTATTGATGGTCCTTTGAAGGGTCAACTTCTAATAGCTGTGGGAATTGATAGCAACAATGGTATATGCCCATTAGCTTATGCTTTTGTAGATCGTAAAAATAGGATAATGAACTTGGTTTCTTCATTGTTTATCTTATGATCTTGCACTTGATCCAAACTCAATCTTTACTTTTATTAGTGACATGCAAAAGGTACTCCTTAAACCGGTACTTAATTAAAGTCCATCTGCTTTTTAACCGACACTAAATATATGTGATTTTGTGCAGGATATCATTGCAGCTTTAAGATAAGTTTTTTAAATGCATAGCACATATTTTGTCTTAGAAGCATTCATGAGAATATGAAACTTAAATGGAAAGGTAGAGCCTTCAAAGACCATCTGTGGAGATGTGCAACACCTCAATTATTGTATAGTTTGAGAAAGTTATGGTTGCTTTCAAGATATTTAGTCAACCTGCTCATGGTTGGTTAAGTAAGATACCACCAATCCATTGGTCAAGGTCACATGTAAGTCATCTATCTTTGTAACTTAAGTGGTATATTTTAATGCACTATTTAATGTATAAGTAATACAGCTTTATTTGTATTGTTTAAGGAAACCTCATTCTAATGTGTTACTTAATAACATGTGTCAAGTGTTTCATGAGAAAATAATTGAGGGTATAAACAAACCAATTATTACAACCTTAAAATACATTAGGAGATATTGTATGAAGAGAATAATGCATGTTGTGATAGTGATTAAGAAGAGTAATGGGCCACTAACACCAATTACACAACACATGTTAGATGATATTAAGAAAGAGACTGTTAAGTATAATTTTTTATGGAATGGGAGAAATAAGTTTCAGGTTAATGGATCATGGGAAGACCAATGTGTAGTTAATGTTGTAGACAATTCTTGTACTTGCAAAGATGGGTGATAAGAGGGTTACCATGTAAACATGTTGTTGCTACCAATTAGAATATGGCTTTAAATGGACAACAAGTAAGAGATGTGAAACATGGGCTCATCCTTTAACACTTGGGAAGCAACCTACAAACACCTTGTTCAAATTCCATAACTAGCAATGAGCATTGGGAAAAACCATTTGTGCCCAAAAGAATTGTTCCACCAAAACATCAAACAACTGAGGCTAGCTCAACAAGTAAAAAAAGAGTAAGGATAGCTCCTGAAACTGAAGAGATTGTGAAGAATGCTAAGTTGTCTAACGCTTGAAAGAGTGTAAAGTTTAGTGTTTGTGGCATTGCTAGATAGTAGACACAATCAAAAACATGCCTTAGGCATGGTGGAACTCAAAGTAGTCAAACCGACCCTAAACAAAAATGTTCAAGTGCTAAGGGAAAGGTAAACAAGTTCCTCAAAAGGTTGCAAGAAAGAAATCACATCCTAAAGGTAACAAAGTTGCAGTAGATAAACAAGGTAAAGGTCCAGGTGTTGGTGGTAGTCAAGATGTTGCAAAAAAGAAACAAGGTGAAGGTCCAGGTGTTCAATCTAAAAGTCAAGTTCAAGCTACTGATGATCCCAACATACATGATCAATCCCAGTCTCAATCCCAGCAACATGATCAATCACAATCTCAATCTCATGTCCATTCAAATGGTGTGTAAGCAGTTTCTATTTCATCCTAGCCTACTGCACGAAGAATGACTAGGCAACAGGCTGCGCTAGAAAGAATGATGGACTCACCATATGTCAATTTCATGTATGTTAATGAACTAGACAATGTTTCATTTAGTATGCTCTATGGACAAGTTACTTTGAAAAGTAAGAAATTTTATGCATTTGAAATTATATCCATTTGCATTATCTATCGAACCATGTTATGTTTGTGTATTTTCATAGATTGACCAAGCTTCTTGTGTGCATAATTTGCATCTTGTGTGGACTGTCTCTTATAGCAAAGTCTGTGACTGCAACACCTTCAACTGCAAACTTTGTCTGAGGTGATGTAGAAGAAGTTGTGTCTTCTTTAGTAAACATGTGCATAAAGCCAAAACTAACCAAAGTCAATACTTCATAAGAATTTGACAAATAAAATTCAAACCTAACCAAATTGATAACCATCTGCATAAACATAAGGTAATAAAGCCCAAACTAACCAAAGTCAATACTTCATAACAATGTTGACAACTAAAAGTCAAACATAACCAAATTGATAACCATCTGCATAAACATAAGGTAATAAAGCCAAACTAACTAAAGTCAATACTTCATAACAATGTTGACAATTAAAAGTTAAACCTAACCAAATTCATAACCATCTTCATAAATGATGTGCTATTTCATCCTGCTTTTAGTATTTATAAAACTTAGATAACTTAGGATAAACACATACTAACGGGCAGAGAACCCGATCAGATGTAGTAAAGCCTTAGGTAAATCCGAGTATCGTCCCAAGAGAGTTGTGACCTTGAAAGAACTAAGATGATTAGAAATGATATTGGTAATATTTTGGTGTAATTCATCGATATGCTATTATTCCACACACACAGACACCAGAAATTTAGGGTAAAGAGATAGATAAACGAAGTTTAACGAAGAATACAAATATGAATTGATTCTCGATATAAAGGTTCAATATAGTGGTTAATTATCACCAGACTCCTTTGGTCAATTCATGGCCTATGGTTCTTAGATTCCTCACCAAGATGAACAACACCCGAGATCATTCTGCAACCTAATAGCAATCATTAAGTACCAAATCTACTAGATCTAGTCGGTGGAACCCGCCGTTAGGAGCTTAGATTCCCCTAACCTCTTAAATACCTCCACTTGATAGGTGATCATTTGGTTAGTTCGCACACGAAGAGTGGTTGTATTATGGCCAATTCCTCCCATACTCCGCAATCTATCGCTGTCACACCCCAAATTACCTGCTTTTGCAGAATGGAATTTCGGGATTGATCGTCATAACATCACAATCACAAGTTATATTGAACGACCTAAAGTGTCGTTTGGAAAATACATCGCTTGATTTAATAAAAACATTCGTGAGTTACAAAGATAGGTCCCAAATGAAAGTTACTATGTGGAAAGTAAGTTTGGTACAAGTCAAACGATGTTTTAAAGTATATAAATCCCATGTGAGACGCGTCGTCACCCTCGACTCTATGATATGTCCACATGCATGCCATGAAGTGAATGCCTTAGTTACCCGAAAATACATTGCTAAAAGTGTCAACACAATGGTTGAGTGAGTTCATAGAGTTTATGTAAATGTTAATACGACTACCACAAGTATAAATTATGTATGACAATGATGTCACAAAATGATACAATTGCTTAAGCACATGACACCAAGCTTGACCGATTATGATGTTCGCTCAACAGAGTGTTTTGCCAAACAACTCAAATAATGATTATGAAATGAAATGCATCCGTCCGGTTGGAATCCGCCAACCCGGATGGAGGTGTCACCGATAGATCTATCCACTCACCCACGCTTCTATGAAATTAACGGTTCATGTTTATGAAATGGGACATTTAACCGGCAATGAGGTAACTTAAGCAATGTAATGAATTTGATATACTTGGTATCGTAATAAAAATGATGTGCAATGTATTCTCCCCGTAGGTTTGAAATAATGTAAAACTTGAATAAAATCGGGCTATGAAAACTCACCGTTGCAATGATTATGATGACAAAAGTGGATACAATCGAAATGTAGCGTGATTCTAAACCGACCTATTATGAATGATATGATATGTAATAAGTCATGATGTAATGCTATGAATGCAATTGGATGATATTTATACCACTTATGAATTTTTGAAAACAATACTTTTCGTCGAAAAATAATCTTTTAACGTCTTGACCATTTTAAATTACTTTACGTGTATTTATGTTGAAATGATATCCCACGATAATCATATAGTGATTTATTAAAAGAATATAACTTTTCGTCAGAAATAATGTCATTGAAATATCCATGAAAGTGACAAAACGGCCTCTAAAAGCTAGTCGTAAATGGTACACGCCGAGCGTTAGGAAACAAACTCAACGGTTTTGGGAAGCTTGTATGATTATCTCAAAGTTTTAGTACATGAGTTTCTATCCTAGAGGTCTTGAACATAAAGAAAAATAACGGTTAAGTATGGTACTTATGTCCCAAAATATAGTTTAAGGATGGTTTTTCAAGAAAGTTTAAGCCGAATGTAATTAATTCATTACAACTCCGCTAATCAAACGATCGGACATTTTGGAAAGTATACTTGGCATTTCACTTTTACTAGAAGACTTCACTTTATGAAAAGTTCTAAATCAATGTTAAAACAACCTTTAACTTGGTAACTAGTTTTGCCGCAAAACTTGTCTATTAGAAATAAAGATAGTTTTTCTTATATGATAAAAGTTACGGCAACTTTTGTAAACGTGTATAATTTAGTCGTTACAAACCGCTTTCTACGCTTTAAAGATCCTTAGCTTTGTATCAAAGTATACTAACATATTTTGACAAGTCGACATAATTTACAACGCCCAAGCTTCATTTTTGACTCGCACAAAATAAATATTGCTTGGTGAAATTTCCGAAATTTATATTTTTCGTCGCCAAATTGAAAAGTTCATAACTTCTTCGTTATAACTCCGCTTTAATCCGCTCAAGCGGCCACGGTTTCGCTTTTAAAGTATATTTTCTAAATATCTAGGCCAAAAATTTTATCTACTGTCGGATTTTCCAGATTTTGAAAATAAGGACAGAACCTTTTGCAAACTTGTCAAATGAGTTTTCTCGCACAAACCTATTCTAACCCATTCAAAACAACTCAAGCTATTCTAATCCTACCATACACCTTCTTAGGGTGTCATGGGTTCCTAGGCATCACCAAAACTAATATATAACAAGGAGTAATTATAGGATGGATTATATATTTAACACTTAAAACCTTAAAAGTGGTATAAACATCACATAACTTGCATGTTTCTCAAATAAAATGATATGACCATAATAATGAATGTGAAATAAAATATGAATATGAATGCTTACAAGAAATATGATGAGGTTTAAGGACAAAGGGTTTTTCCTAATCACTTGAGGTTTTATTGCAAAACCTATACAACAAGTGATACTAGTGTTTAAATAAACTTGTCTTGAAAATTATATGATGATCCTCCTTTGGTCTCCTTGGTCTACGGCTTTGTAAGAGAGAAAGAGAAAGAAATTTTGATCTTGTATTATACAAATGAATAAGTGAAGTTGTGTTTAGTTAATAGTATATTACAAGTAACTAGAGATATTTGCAATATCTTTAGACTCATCCTCCTTGTCGACAAGCGGAGGTGTAGTCATACCCTTTTGTATTTTTTTTTATTAGTATAAGTGTAAGATTTGTGAAGTTAAATGAGGTTAAATGATAAGTTGGAGTCACTTTTGAATATTTAGGGTAGCGTTGGATAGAAATAAATTTTCACGTCAAGATAAAATATATTTAGGTCATAAAATTATAAAATACATTTCTTGCAAAATTTGAGTGATATAATAATAATCGTGTCGAATTTAAGAAAACGTCAGAATTATATAAATACAACAATTTAGTTACAAAATAAATTTAAAACACTAGGTAAACTCATAATATTATTTTATAAACTTAATATGAGTATAAAAATATATTGTAATAATTTTTGGAAGTAATGGATCAATTGTTTCAAAATAATTAGTTACGCGATAACGTTTATTTAATATGAAAATTATATGTTTAATGTAAAATGCAAAACCATGCATGAACTAATATGATGAAAATGATGTTAATGAAATGTAGACTAAACTTAGTCTATATGAAATGACCTCGATGATATGATCATGAATTTACAGCTAAACCATTACGGTTACGTGAATTTGATGCTCGTAAATCTAGTTCACGATAAATGATAAAATAGTGAAACTTGAGAAATGACCTGAAATTGTGAGTTGTCACAATCAGACTGGGTCAGTTGGTCATATCTCACAGCCCTTTAGATACTACCAAATATTACCAAGACTAGCGATCTATGATAAGACTAGCAATGTCTATAAAGAATTAAAGAGAATATCAATAACATAAATACGAACTTCAATTAATAACATGAATTCATAAAATAAGTCCTAGAAAAATATAAAAGGAATTCAAACTCGAATACAATAGAAATCGTAGACGAGGACTTCGTTATTCGATGCTCCTAAGCCATGCTTCTTCTCCTGTGTTTGATCTCCCCAAACCCTAGAAGGTTTGGGAAAAGAGAGATGATTACAAATGATGAAACCTTCGACTATTTATAGGCTCCGATACTAGTTACGGCGTAACAATATTAGGTAGTTACGCCGTAACTCTTCAATCTTTTGTGCTTATCCATGGTTACGGCGTAACCTGAGCTGGGGTTACGCCATAGCCTTTGCAAATCATATGTATTTCTTCATTATGGTGTAACCTGAGCTGAGGGTTACGCCGTAGTCTTCGTCATTTAGATGTTTATCCGTTGTTACGGCGTAACCTGAGCTGAGGGTTACGCCGTAGTCTTCATAATCATAGTTACGTCGTAACTTCATCACTTGGTTACGCCGTAATTAAGAGATAACTTCATCTTATGGGCTTGAAAACGCCAACTATCGCTTCATTCCATAAAATAGGTCCCGAAATGAAATAGTAAGGAATAAGGATGTTTTCACTAGCATTTTACTCAAAATGTGATGATAAAGGTAAATTAACACTTAGAAAATCGTGACTATTTGATGTTATCAATAAACATAAGGTAAACTCAAGAAAAAACAAAATTCATAACCATCTAGGAGACCCTATCATGAATAACACCCACCAACCCGACAAACTAATACAATAAATCTTAAGGGTAGAAGTGTCACCACACGGTGTCATATCGTAACATACAAGTAAAATCTTCAAGCGAAATCTTTAAATAATAATGCACCAAGTCATAATAACCAAAGATTTACAAGGAAATTACAAAATCCAAAGTTAGAATAAAATGAAATCTCAAAACAAAAGCCCGCCAAAACAAGTCCAAATAATAAGGTAACTAGGGTTAGTCCACCGGATAAACCACCTCTCACCCAATCAAAGCCCATCTTCAAACCTAAAACCCGCCGCAGAAAAGAAATGCGGGTGAGCTTAAAAGCCCAAAGCGAATGATATAACAAAGCGAAAGCTAAATAAAATCAAAATGCAAAATAAAACAAAGGAACGGACAACAAAGTCGCGTGAAATGAGAGTAATGAGTCAAAGAAGATCCCGCAGAACACAATTATACGATATCCAAAACGAGCAGATAATAAGGAGAGCGGCGAAACAAAGCATCGATGACATATAAACAAGCACATACAAATCAGACATACAAGAATCGAAACATAAGCAAACATAGCAGGCATAGCATCCACACAACGTATAAGTCATACAATCAATTCAGGAAATCAAAAATACATGCAAGCCAAACAGATATCTACAGGAAAGCGGAAGCAATTAAGAATAAGCGAGCATGGCAATTCACACAGGTCCAAAACCCTTAGTTGAAGACATAATCAGTATCATAACGGTAATCAAACATGGAAGTCACAAGTAACAAGTAGGATACAGTAAGAATACTATAATTAAATGAATTAAATACATAGTAGGGCAATTAAACAGTTAAACAAGCTAAAGCGTCAAATTGAACCATTTACCCAATCAAACCGTAACATAAATATAAATACAAACATGGCAAACAACAACAAGCGGATAAGGACACCACGGATAGTCATAGTCCACGAGATTAAGCGAACGAGGTACAAAAGATAAACAGATCAACAATCGATTTCACACAAGCACGGTTACCAGACACATCAAAGGATCACATAATAGTAAGATAGCATATCATCAGATGACAACAGGTAATCTTATATCGCATACATCCATATCATACAGAGTAATCAGTAGTCATATAAACATGAATATCATAATCAAATCCAATAACATATAACAACCCAGTACGTGAATGGAACCATAGTCTGAAGTGACGGAATGAGAGTGTGACAGATCAAAGCAATGTAATATATATCTTGGTAGTAGAGTGAGTCATATAAGGGTCTTGAGAAATAAACAAGTCATACAGATTATGGTGCGTTGGGGAATGTAGAAGGTACAATATAGGTATATCAAAAGTGTAAGAGTTATCAGAAATCTACCCGAGCCCAGAAACATATCATATCATATCATATCATAAGTAGCCATTGTATTCGGAGGGGTGACCTCGGAATACCATACATAATATGAGGGGAGACCTCAAGAACAAATGGAGTAGCTAACTCCCAAAATTGTGAAGACGCGGATTGCACCCGACATCATTCACCGAACAAAGCTCCAATCGATCAAATCCCTAGAAACAAATCAAATCTAGGATGCATCCATACGCCCCAAAACATATAATGGCCAAATCATATACATATAGTGAGCTCATAATCATATCAAAATGGGGACGGTGTGCAACATCACTGCGCACACTGGAGTCATGCCATTGGTGCATCAATGACACGGTCGTTACCTTCCGACTAGGAAACATATTTTGCTCGGGTATCAAACCAAGGGTCAAAGCATAATCATATCATATCATAAGGGTTCATATCAAAGTTCATATCAAAGTTCATATCAAAGTTTCATATCAGATGGTTCATATCAGATGGTTCATAATCAGAAGTTCAAAATCATAACAACGAATATCATAGCGAACAGAGTCATATCAAAGGATTATGTCGGCAACATACCAAAAGAATCATAGCATAAGGAAATCATAACAAAGGAATATCATAAGTGAAGTAAAGTCAAGGATCGAAGAGTTATGAGGAATCCCTACTGAAAAGGGATAGAATATCTGTACCTTATTCGAAGCGAGCAAAATAGGAAAGTAAGGTCACACGATGAATCAATCCGTAGTCCGAAACCTATATGAAGTTGGATAACGCTTATTAAAGTCGGATTACTCATTTTAGACGGCTTTCCATTTTAGCGTGTTTCCACTTTTAGAAATCTTTCTATTTTAAGAAACTTTCTATTTTAGGCAGGTTTCTATTTTTAGTAACTTTCCAGAAATAGCAGATTTCCATAATTAGTAACTTTCTAAAAATAGCAGGTTTCCATATTTAGCAGGTTTAGTTACTTATCTCAAGTTAATTCATGAAAATGAGTATTATAATGCTTTAAGGATCATTTATGACAAGTTACAAAAGTTTAGGGTTTAAAATGTCAACATTGCAAAATATAGGGTTAAAAGTGTAAATATAGTAAGTTTACTCATTTTACTCATTTAGTCCATGTAGTTAGTATATTAACAAGTTAAACCATCAAGTTTCATAATTTACAAAACAACCCCTTAACTTTATTAAATCAAGTAATTACAAACCCTATTTTTAGGTTAAGATTAACAAATCCGTTTTAAACCATATTAACTCGATTAATACAAGATTACAAGACACCTTATGTGATATTAGATTCAATTCGAACCACCCTTCCCAAATCCATTTTTGTACGCCCATGATTAAATCAAAAACACCCTCGTTAATCATTTGTTAACACTTCCATTTATCATATACGTAAACATATAATCATAACTCATTAAACCTTAATCAAAACACGTATCATTCGACTTATATGAAAGATTCAAAATCAATTTCGTATTCATATTATATACCCCATTCGAATAGAGATTAGGTTTTATGTATTTATGTAATATCATTTCATGTAACAAACTACTTATGATTTTATGTGATCATTTTTATCATATTACAAGCCCTAATTAACATTTAAAGCCACGAATTGAACAAAGAAACAAAAGGAAGAGATTCAAGATGACGAGATGTTACCCTTGTAGCGTGTACGAGATAAGAAACATGAATCAAACTACAAAATCAAACCAATCCTCCTCTTGGTTAATCAAAACCCACGCCAAATATAAGACCCACGACCAAGCTTCCTATTCGCCCAAACAAAATCACGACCCCACTAGACGATCACCTACAATCACAAGCCTCCTTGGAACACCTTGGTTTGTATGAATTTCGGATTGAATGAGAGAAAATAATGATGCCGCCACTATGTGATGAGAGAAAAGGACTTAGGTTTTTCTTGGTGTTTTGAAATGAAAGGAAAATGAGATAAATGAGGTTGATTTGAATTGATATGATGAGTGATTTTGGCCTTGATGTGGCCGGCCATTTAGGGCTTCCAAAGACACATTCTCAACTTTCCAAGTTAACATATCAATCATGTACATAGTCCCTTTTCAAGTCTAGATTAATTTTTACAAGTTGTAGTGTTTATGTATTACTTAGAGTTTATTTATTCAAGTTCTTTTAATGTATATCATAAGTTTATTATTTTTATAATGTGGGATTATTGTTAATCATATAACTTGTTAAATGATGTTGACGTGCTTCCCGAGTTGGTAAAGTATTAAGTTGGAGGGCAAAATTGTCATATTATGCGATTTGAGATTTTAGGGTTTTACACTTAAAGAAAATTTTCGTCCCGAAAATTGAAGTCGTAGGGTACACAGAGACGCATGGCTTGCGTACGTAGCAATCCATGGTTTCACAGTCATACTCAGATCAATTTCAAAGCGCATAAATCTTACACGTAATGTATATCGTGAGAATCTCACAAAGAGGTACAAAATTCCAAACAAACATGAGGAGTGTCAAATAACGGATATAAGCCTTATTCCATTCACGTACCAACCCCAGGCATTTCCCAAAACGTCGTATGATTCCAATAAGTTCAAATTATATGATCTTGGTATTATCACGTTGATCAGGCGTCATAATACTTGCATCACATAACAAGCCACTAGTACAAAAATGGGATTTTGTCACGCATGGTCGAAATGGAACGGCCACACATTCGCATATTTGTGTGGCTGAAGGTACGAAAATTCACAACATTTACTAATTAGTCACACATGAAAATTTTGATTGTGTGACCATTACAATCGTATCGCCAATAATTGAATATTGTGCTAAAGGTATCCGGTGATTTTGTTTCGCATCATTTAGCCACATATGAATTTGGAACGCGTGACAAATACAAGTAACCTTGATGCGTTAGTCACATGAAGTAATTTTTGTGTCTAAATCATAGAGTCAAGTTTAGTCACACATTATTTAAGGGTGACCGATATGTTTTGCCAACTCTTTAGCCACATCGATATTGGAATGAGTGACAAATGAAAAGTAAGGTTGAAGCATTAGTCACGATATACATATAAACAAAGGACAAATATATGTCACACACTTGAACACTGTGGCCAAATGCCATATATGGTCACACTAAATGTTTTGTCACACATTCGTTAAGTGTAGCCAAAATCCAAAGACATATGTTCACGTAAGTTAATATGTGTGTTTAAAGTTTAGTTTGTGTTAGCTTGCCAAAAGCTAATCTATATAGTCACATTTACTACTAACACTGTGACCAAATGCCATATATGGTCACACTAAACGTTTGGTCACACATATTATTTAAGTGTAGCCAAAATCCAGTACATATGGTCACGTAACTTAATATGTGGCCATTGGATGATCAATAGTCACTCAAAATACACATTTCTTCACTTGAAACACCATATGGTCACACTTATTAATACTTTTGGTCACTTTATGATTAATTATATGTGACTAAATACACAAAACAAACATGCTTTGTGTGACTAAATGTTACAAAAGGTCACACAAACATAAAATTCAAGTGGCCATTGGATGATCAATAGTCACACAAAAGACATATTTCTTCACCTTAAACACTATATGGTCACACTTATTAACACTTTTGGCCACTTTTTGCTTAATTGTATGTGACTAAATACCCAAAAGAAACATGCTTTGTGTGACTAAATGTTAAAAAAGGCCACACAAACATAAATTTGATGTGGCCATTGGATTATCAATAGTCACACAAAAACTATTCTGTTTACAAATGTAGTAACTACGAATACTAAATGTATTTAACTTAGGTCCGCCAGACGTAACTTTGTACCGGGCAATTTTAACCAAGAAACTAACCTACTGGACTTAACTTTGTAATCGGCAATTTTAACCACTAAACTTTTCTGCTTATAAGCGCACCACAATACAAAATATATATTTTTTTTGGGTGCAAAGATGAACTTGTATTAATTAAGGAAACTTTGTACAATGAAAAAGCAACACACATCGATATGGACAAGTCCCATATCAAGTTGCATACAAGGCAACTCTATTCAATATCCGATATAAATGTTCTTATAAGTCCGATAACAAAACAAACCGCCCATATCATACAACCATGGATGATGACAACCAAAGACAAACCATCACAAAGAACACCTTTTAATTAGAGGTGGCAGGACGGGCGGGTTCGGGCAACGGGCCAAACGGACACGGGTCAAATGGGCACGGGCCAAATGAGCGACTTCTAAAATTCGGGTCCAACGGGCGCGGACCAAACGGGCACGGGCCAAACGGTCTTGGGTCAAACGGGGAAAAAAAGACATCAAAAGACTAAAATTTTCTACAAATAAACTAAACAAAAGTCGAACATCCAATTGTCAAGTAAACCAAATATTAAAGTTGAATAGATAGAAAATAAACTAAACAAAAAGTCTAATGTTTAAATTTCCGAATGCCGAAATAAATGGTAACAGTCTTCTCTCTTTTCCAGTTGGCTAAATGGTAACAGTCTTCTCTCTTTTCCAGTTGGCTAAATGGTAACAGTCTTCTTGTTGGCTAGATGGCTAGACCTAAAAATCATAACACAATGTACAAAATATTAGTAACAAACTAAGAGTACAACAAGGGAAATAAGGGAATTACAACAAACTAAGGCAATAAGTATGCAAACCAAGCGAGACCCAAGAATAATAGACAACCATCCACTAGTGAATTACAACAAACATCACAAACAAGGAAACAATATTGACTACCATAGTTGTAACCATCCACTACGTGAATTACAACAAACAACACAAACAAGGGAAACAATACTGACCCACCATAGTTGTACCATATGAGATTCATCACATTTGTCCCAACACTGACTAGGCCTAAAAAAACAACACTTGACAACCGATAAAACCGACCGTATGAGATTCATCCACTACAGGAATTACAACAAAGAACAAACAAGCATTAGCTACTGGAGAAAAAAAACATGACAAATCAATAACAACCATGACCAGGCCTACATACAACCCAACACTTGACAAACCGATAAACCGACCAGTATGCGATAAAGAACCTCACCCATAATACTCAATTTCGATGTCGATAGCGTAAATATATGGCTATCCTAAGTATGACTGATATGATGGTAGAAAAGCATCGGCTATCCTAACTCCTAGGTTCACAAAGATATGATACTAAGTAGGAAGTCAAGAATAGTTTGTTACAGTGGGCCACTATCAAGGACAAAAGCAGCAGCTGTTAAACACTATGCTCAAGCAAGGTGCCACTATGGAACTTTTGACTTCTGATTAGTATTCTAGTATTACAGAAAACAAATGAACATATATGCAAATTTTCTTCTTTTAATTATGCAATCTGTCATCATCTTTTATTAGCAAATATGCAAATTTTCTTCTTTTAATTGCAAAAATATTCTCTTAAACATTGGTCACATGCTCTTGGTTCTCATATCATGTTTACAAACAGAATTCCTTTGAAATATGAAAATAATCCTTGTTTACAAACTGATGTCTTTGAAGATATTTTGCCGTATGATCTGAATCCACCTACAATAAAAGTATACAACTATAAGTACAGAGTGTTAGTAAAATCATAGTTTTATAGTCAATCTCAACTTAAAAAAAATTACCTTACCAAATGATAGGACATTACCATGGATTACTCCTCAGTGCGCCTAATTAATTATATGATAAAGTGTATGGTCTCACCTAAAGATGTCAATCATCATAGATCCCATTAAAGATACACATATTACCCGAACAAGAAGAAAACCAAATATTTACAGACTTTAAGAATACCTTTACACAATATCATATTTTCCCCGATTCCATCTCAAAACTATTTTGATTTTTAGGCGGTCGGATACTTGTATCTTGCAAAGGACTACATAAAATTACTGAAATCACTAGTTTTCTTGTCAATAAACGCCGAGCCACTAACTATTTTCAACCATCTTCCACCAAAGGCTACAAGTAAAAGCATAACTACACACAAAAGCCTTAAAGAAGAAAATATAAAGAATTGCACTTATAATGCGATTTAGAGATTCAAGCACAAAATTTATACCAAAAAAAATGTTAACATAAAGAAAGGAATCGTAACACTATCACTATCAACACAGTTGTACACCCCTTTGACCTAATTAAAAACCATGGACCACAAGGAATGTACGCCCCTAGAACCAAAGAAAAATAAGACTAGGTAAACCACATAGAAGAAGCTAGTGTAAAACTGCAAGCAACATAGTTCAACATCATCTCAAAACAAGATCCGACTATAAATTAGATCTAACTTATAGTTGTTCTCACCGAGGCTTCATAGTCTTATTACTTCATTACTTGTAAAATATTATTTACAAGTTCATCTCACTCTATTTTAACAAACTACTTTCAACTATCTATAGGTACAAAAGCTTCTTAAGTATGTGGTTGGCCACCAAACTCAATTCAACATTAAAAGTTGACATAAACATATACACATAATTCTTCCTCTTTGTGACAATGATTTGAACAAGATTTATGATGTTAACAATGAAAATTTATATAGCTAAAGCCAAAAAGCATAGTGACAACACAATTTCTCATATTGAATTCGCATATATTCAAACAGAAAAGTTGATTTAGCATAGATAATAGGCCCACTTACAATTAATCAAAAGGATATATAGTTTCATTACTAATTTAGTGAGGTTAACGCGAAACATTTAACGGTTCATCGTGATTCTTTATATGATCCCCCAAAGCCATGTCCTTCCGCTCCTGCTCCAAAATCAAGATAGATAAACAAGCGTAGTATATATCGACACTATATAGATAATAAATAGATGCAAGGTGGACTCCAACATGGAACATTTGAAAACTTAAATGTCCACTTAAACCCGATCATACA
>CM040240.1:43204372-43523996 GCA_022545495.1 Chrysanthemum lavandulifolium | reverse complement strand
GCGAGTTGTAGATGCATGTTAGATATGCGAGTTGACGTAAAAAGATGAAGAAGAGTTGTTGACCTTGACCACAAAAATACTAAACTACAACAAGACTACAAGACCACGAGATCAAACTCATAACCAAACACCATTTAACAAACATCATTAGACCTCAAGCTTAACACATCATTGGTCCATGACCAAAGACGACTTCAAGTAATGCTACGATCATCAGGTCCAACATTTAAACAATCTAGTCATTCTCTACCAAGACTACTCATGTTCACAACTAATATCAATGTTACAACCATGACCAAATCAAAACATGTCAAGATTTCGTAATATACATGACCTCGCCTACCTTTATTTTGTGTCATACAAATGTTCATCAAGACACTGAAGATCTATCGAAATAAAGATATCATCATTGATCATTTTTTGAAGTGTTTACTTCAATTAAATGTACTAAACATGAAATGAGATTAACAATTGATGTTAATTGCTTTTCATTTGTTCGCTTATCTAAACAAATCAAAACGCTTTTACCGTTAATTAAACTTACTGCTTCGCTTTGTCATAAGACAAGTCACCTTTCTAAGCCTCATGCCATCCCCGTGGCAAGGTCTATTAATAGAGAATATATCAATTGTGTCAACATGATAGATGGTTTCTCTTTGTGACCGAGTTCGATTCGGATTGAGAAAAAACAAAGGGGAGCAGATTAGTGTTTAGGGTTGCTTATCTTTAGGCTTGGTATGATGAGATTTGGGTGTATATCTTGGATGGTAGGCAGAGTATATTACGAGAGTGGGATTAGGGTTGAGATGGAGATTAAGTGAGTAGCAGATTGTTTGATAGGGCGGATGTTTAACAGTAATATGTGAGAGAATTAGGTTTTTCATTGAGAGAAATATTTTGGAGATGGGGGCGTATACTTTAGTGATTAGGGTGCAAGATCTTAGGGTTGTTGCTTTATATACCCGGATTTTAGGGTATACGTTTTAAGCATCACATGATTCAGCCTTATCTCAACATGGGCCTTAAGCAGTTTTTGTATATTATTCGAATCAGACATCTTACTATAATATGTGGGCCGTATACTCTATTTGTTCTTGTATAAGTCATTGGGCCAGAGTTGACGAGATGTTGGATTTGGACAAGTATTGATCTTCTCAATCGTGGACCAGAAATTAATCAACTTTTGCCATCACTTTTGATATTGACATGGGCCAAACTTAGTTCATCAAATATGCCAGATTCTCATTATATCTATTCAATGGTTTTAATTTTCAAAGGTTTATCCTATACTCAATGGTTTGAATAAATACGTTCTTCAATGTTATGAGATTTGATGGGTGATATGAAGTGATAACTAGATTTGATGATGTGAGTTAATGATATGATGAGATTCATATGAGGTTTGGAAATTTGGTATGATGATGATTGTTGTTGTGGTATGAGGGTTGATATACATTTTCAAGATAATTATTATGTCATGGCTTGGCTTGATTTGATTAAGGTTGGCTACGGAGTTGTTTGACTAAGTATCTCCTGCTTGGGTTTGAAGTGACATTTTCCGCATAGCGCTTACTTATTTTCATCTTCTTTCTTTCTACCCTTCCGCCAAGATGACTTGTTTGGGCATTTATAGAGTGTGATAAAGACTTGGCTATTTAGTTGAGGATATGTCAAGAGCCGATGTATGTGAATGATGTGTTTACCAAAGTGTTTATTGGATGATTGTTGATGTTGATGATGTTGGATAATAAACCACCGATGAACCGCGCACATTCCCCTAAAAAAGAAATTCACCGAAACCAAAGTTGTCATAACACATTCAAGTCGACATTGTTTACGGCTTTGTCTTGATTTTGTAAAATCCCATGAAAGAATCTATTTCTGCTTAAATCATAGACTTGTAAAATCCGTAACAATGGAAACATCCCGATAATAGTAAAAGTGCATCTCCGGATCTATCTTACGGTTTATTCTTGGTTTTGTAAAACCCGCGAAAAGAAACTATTTCTCGGCTTAAACTATAGAATTGTAAAATCCCGTATTGATGGATTCATCTTGGAGAAAAGGAAAGTGTATTTATGGATCTTATATGATGTCGATGCTACGGTTTCGCTCAAGAAGGGATAAAAGGGTGTACTTCATGAATTGGGTGCGTGTTTGGGTTGTCTTCATGGCGTTTGGTTATTGCTTGGTTTCTGAGGTTATGTGCTTTTAACCATGGTCGGATGAAAACCATTATCATAGTTCACTTTATACGCCAAAGGAGGCTTGAATTGAGATTTTAATCAGAAGATGTGACAACGGAGTTAATTCACTATTATTTATTTGAGGTTGAAGTGAATTATCACGGGCGAGTGTACTTAGTATCTGAAGGAATCGGGGATAATTGGATGAAGATTCTTCGAGATCCTTGTTCGAGCTTTTTCCAATAACGAAGACTTGGAAATCTAGTTATTTTTGGGAGTATTTTCCTTCTCTTTTACTACGTGGGGGAATTGTGCTCTGTTTGCCCCAAAAATAACTATCACTTTAAGGAGTTACGTTGCTAGGCTTAGTGTCACATTCAATTGTGGATTTTCAAGAGGTAATGTACGCCTTATACTTGATGGTTGGTTGGTTGAAGAGTATAGAGTACATAGAGAGTACTTAGAGATGCTAATGGAAATCAAGACCGCTCTTTGTTACATTTGTGCAAGTATAAGTCACGAGTTCAAGTTAGTTTACTTGTGGTCAAATTCATCATATTGGGTTTCTCCATCACCGTCACAAAAGAGCCTACTAAATGATAATGGGATTGATTATAAGTTTGCCAAGAATAGATGAAAGAGAGAGATTTATGACGATGAACACATCGCCCAGCCTCGCTCCTCAAAGAAAAGAAATGTGTACGCCTCGCTCTCAAGATTATCTTTGCAAGAAGAGAAATCTTCTTATTTATGACCATTCTCATCAACATGCTTCATACTTTTTCCATGCGCCTACCATCAAGTGAACCGAGCTATTGTTGATTGTTTTTCCGATTCCACTTTCTCAACTATAATGACGATGGCGACATCCCTGTGCTAATTTTATGGGGAAGTGTGAATAGACTACATTTGATAATGTTCACTTGTTTAATCAAGAATGGAAACCCTTATGCAATTCTTGAGGGGAGAAGAAGTGAATTTTTGCATTGTTGATTGATATTTGAGAATATAAATGGTCATACGGCTCAAAACTCATGTAAGAACCGAGCTTCTTATTATCGGGTCATCTTCACATGGATTTTCTCTTCTAAGAGCCGGTGGTTGACATCTTCACCGGATTGATGAGTTTATCGACAAAGTGCTTCCGTTAATGCTTCACGTAAACATCAACATGATGATTCCAACAATCTCCGTTCTTGTTTGATGTGATTGGTAGTTCATGCTACCATCTTGTGTGTTCGCTATGCCTTATTGCCGATTTCCTTGATGAACATCTTTCTGTTTTGTTTGATTGGGAGAGATTTTAGTTAAGGGATTTGCAAGATGTGTTAATTGGGATGCTTTTTGGTGGGATGCTTTTTGGTGTGAGTTGAAGATGTTAACTATCTATTCCCCAACCGAACAATCTTGAAGAAGGTCGAGTCTACAACTGCATTCTACATTTTCGCTACATGTTAGAAGACTAAAGATGAGTTGCATTTAACGATCTAAAGACTTCTTCTTAATCTAGGCATCTATCAAACAGATTGTCGTTTAGGGAGAGCACTAATCGGGAGATTGAAATTCCAAATTTAATCCCTAATTAGACTTGCTCAAGTTATTCTTCAAAGAAGTCGATTCTCACGTATACATCCGAGCTAATGATGTTCTTCTCAAAATATTTCTAGTATACGGACTTACAAAGAGTTGTTGATCTCAAGTGTCAAAACCAAGAAGGCGTAAGGAGACAAGCACCCAAACGCGAGTAAACTTGATGAACTTAATACTTCTAAGTAATTGAAGATACCCCGGAAGACAAATGTTATTACAGCAGAGAAACTCAAGGTTTGACTCATGACGAGTAAACTTGATGAACTTAATTCTTCTAAGTGATTGAAGATATCCCGAAAACAAATGTCATGACCGCAGAGAAACCCAAGTCTTTACTCATCAAGGCGTTTAGTGTTAGTATTTCAACTACATAGGGAAGTGATGTTAGAGAAAGTTTCAAGATAAAAGAGGTACAATAGTGTGTGGTGATTCGATGGTATCGCAATGATCGTGGAGAGAGATTGTGTACATCGGGGATGCTCGCAGTTTCACTTGAGTGCTTAATCGATGATTCGTAGATATAATCACTTATTCCAAGTTGACATCCCAGAGATTGTCATCCGCAGAGATAATCGATGACTTGGCCTCGCTTCTTCAATGTTATCGCTATTAATTCCTTGTGTATTGGTATACCGGATATTGAGCTTCATACACGATCATCGTGGAAGAAAATGTGAACACGGGAGATGTTTTCATTCCCTCATGATGTGTATTCGGAGAGCTCTTGGGTATTGGTGTACTTCGGTTCTTGAACTTCATACACGATCATCGTGGAAGAAAATGTGAGCATGGGAGGTGTTGTCATTCCCCCATGATGTGTATTTGGGAGAGTTCATGAGCATTATACAAAGAGACCGACTACATCAATTCAACTACTTGGGGAAGTGTTTCTTAACACCTTTTGGAATGGATCACTCGCACTTCAAATGGTTATGAAATTTGAGAAGATTATTTATGAGTGGGATGATACGCTGTCGCTCTATTGATGATATAACCCGAACGAAGAATCTCGATTTTCGCTCTTAAAAGGAGTAGCAGGATTGATGATAATGGTGTGCTTCTCTGCACCTAGCTAAGGCAAGCTTGAAATAGAGCTTCAACCGCTCATCACATGGATTTTCGGTTTGGGGAAGTCGCCAAAGTCTCACTTTCGCGGGCTCAATTTCTTTCTTCAATGCAAGAGCCTCTAAGCTTTGTGGTGAAAGTTTTAGGATGATGACTCTTTCTTCTACAACGGGTCGCTTTGATATCCTTATCTCTTGATCAGATCATCATCTTCTTTTACTATATCATCTTTCTATCTTTGTATATATTTATCAAAACAAAATACAAAATATAAAACCAAAGAAACAAAATAGAAAAATATAAAACCAAGAAAAGAAAATAGAAAATATAAAATCATCAAAAATCCATAAAAATCGAAAACTTCAAAAGACCAAAATATGTTTTCTCAAGACATGTCTTCCGTATCGATAACATCTACGGATTAGAAATGTCATTCAATAATGGCACGGACTTTAGATGAAGTTCAGCGTGAGGTGTAAATATTTCTTTTAATCATGTCTCAAAAATGGTTTAAAGTTACTTCGCATCAGAACTGGCTTAAATTATGGCTTGCGCTTATTTCAGATCAGAACCCGTGCTTAAAACAATGGTTTGCTATTATTTCGTATAGCAACCCGCTCTTTAAAGAAAGGAAAGTCTGCGCTAAACCAATTTTCAAATATTTCGTGCACTTATCCTAAATTATATTGAGGAAAGTATGTCAAGGACTATCGTTCCTACACAAATGTTTTTCCGCTCTAAAACTCTTCGTAAAAATATTTGTTGTATTTCAAAATGGTGGTAAATGAGTTGATTGAAAAATCAATCAGATCGATTTTTCAGACATCAAAAACTCAATCGATGACTTCAAAGACTTTTAAAACTTTTCAAGAAAAGAGTCATTGATCGAGGGGAGAATGTTTTCAAATCTATATCATCTAACGGCTTTCTTAATTATCCTAAATGCTTAAACCGAAAATTATGTTAACCTACGCTGAAGGACTAGGTGCCTAGGATAAGATTGTTAGGATTAGATTATTAGAGTTTGATAAACACATTATTCTCATACCTTTATGATATGATTGATATGTTGGATTGACTTTATTAGTCGATTGATGTTTGGTTGATGTCGACCACCATATATTTGTATGTGTGTTCACCAACATATGCATGTAGATTGGTATATAAGAATGTTCCCGATCCGATCCCACAAATGAACATGATTGGATGCCGCAAGGAAAGTGGTAACGATATCTTGGGTTGACAAATGAAGAAACGGAGCTTAATTGGACTTCAATGGAGAGTTGGCATAAATGCAATGTAAGAGGTGTCACCGCTTCAGCAGATGGTTTTCTTCTAAGTGATTGAAGAAACGAGCTTAATTTGACCTCGCTGGCATTAAAATGCAACGAAGAAGTCTCACCTGCAGCTGCAGCATTTATTTTTCTTCCAACCCTCAAAGAACAACAACAAAAGCTTCTCAACCACTAATGTATCTTTGTGCAGATACCATTTTTAAACAATTTTTTGAAAAATTTGAATAAAATTGTTTTGAAAATGGAAAATATTGTTTTGAAAATTAATTGACTAAATTTTGAAAATCAACTGACTTCATTTTATCAAAACTTAAGTCACTCAATCATCGATCATCATCATCGATCGGAGGGGAGAGTGATTTAAATAAAATATTTTCAAACGATATTTCTTCATAAAAGTCCGCTTTGTACAATAATAAGTGGTGATCTAAAGATTTAATGTTATGTCATGGTATGATTTTTCTTTGAATCAAGGTCTTTCAAAATGAAATTTTTTCTGTTCTTGTTTGATTGTGAAATTGTTTTGTTTTACTTAAAAGATCTCTTAAAACTATCATACCGACACTAACAATCTTTAATGTCTTAAAATGGTCATTATCTCGTCATCTTTCAAAATTGAATCTTGCCACGCCTTTCCCCAAATTTTTCTAAATGATTTAATCATTGGGATCAAAATCTCAAATGGTTTGATATTTCGATCGGGTAGAGATCGTGATTTAAATCTCAAACTGCTTTAATGGAATCGGTTTTAGTCCTTTATAGGCACTCCCGCTCCATGTGCCAAACGATTTCAAATACACAATGCACATGTTGAGGAGGAGGATTTATCCAAAACAAGATGAGTATTTAATCCCGCCACAAGTTCTCCCATGTTTTCTAAACCTTATTAATCACTTGGGATCCAAAATCTCAAAGGGTTTGATATTTTTGATCGGGGAGAATTTGTGATTTAGTAATGAAATTTGATAAAAGGTGATCGCTTTGATTTAATTGTGCATCGCTTCTCTCATATGTGCTAAACGCTTTCGAATCTTGAAGCACATATTGTGGGGAGCAAATAAACTATCGAGGTACGAAAGCTTTTAAAGTGATTTATAAAGTACCTTGATTGAGTTTTCAAATGGTTTTATTAATGGATTTTGTGATCGTGGATGTGCTTCAAAAGAACTCTTTCCTCTATGTGATAAAATGATTTCACTTATCCGATGCACATACTGAGGGGGAGAATTTTACCATGAAAATCAAATGGCTTTTTCAGATGAAAATTGTGATCAAAGAAAATATTTCAAAGTCCTCTTGCCTCCTTGTGCTAAACAATTTCCAAATCATACGCACATGTCGAGGGAGGTTTTCTAAATGATCAAAACTATTAAGGTACAAAATGCTTTGATCTCGTATCACAAGTACCGTGATTGATTTTCCAAATGATTTTTAATTGGTTTCAAGAAGGAAAGAACAATACCAAAAGACCACCAATTTACTTTATGCATGGTGTTATAAGGATGGTTAGGTTAGGTATTTGTTCCCATGATCCGCCAGAATCGGAGGGATCTTCCTGTGGATAATCCACTAGATAGTGTAGAGTCCTTAGGAATGATGAAAAAGGAGAAAACGAGAAATGGGAAGAGTGCATCGAGACAGAGCTAGTCGGAATAAACCCAACAAGGATCTAGTAATGAAGTCTCGAAGCAATCAAGGGGTGAAGAATGAAAAGAAATGAATGAGAAAAGGGTGAAAAGAAATAGCCCTCCAATAATTCAACCTTGGGGCGAACTGGGTTCAATACATATGCTACTAAGTGGTTACTAAGGTAAACCGGTATTGAAGACAAGACATCATGGACCCAAAGGATGCACCGCACTAAACTTCCCAAGCTACTCAAGTTCTCTTAAAAGGGCTTGTTTCATTCTCACGGGAACCGACATTACCTATCGACTTTTCTTAGAGATTATTGATATTGAAGAAGGAGACCTCTCCCTAGTCTCCCAGAACAGGAACCAAATGTGCACTATTGAGTCTAGAGCCAAGAGATCATCCACAATATCTCGTTAGGACACTAAATTCATGAAGACTTGTCGCTTCACACAATGTGGAAAGTAAGTATATATTAAGAGTCCCACGCATTATCCTTGTGGTATTGCCGTAACATCCGAGTGGTATGTAAAAGTATTCACGATGAAGATGGAAATCCTTCAGAGCCAACATCTAACAAGCTCTTGGTGGGTGACATGTGAAATCTTGCAAAAGATCAAGCTTGTGACAACCGGATAGAAACGATTGGGAGATTCATTCTTGAATCAACCTTGGTCCAGAATGGAATTGACTAATACTTTTGAAAAACGCTTGATGTGAAAACCTTCTTTCTCTAGCACGTCGAATGTGTATTCATTTCAAATTCAAAAGTATCTCCGATTGAAAATACTTTAGAAAACCGCTCGATGTGCGAATCTCTTCTTTTCGCTAAGACGTCGAATGGGTACTCATTCTCTAATACAAAATTATTTTGATTGAAAATTGATCTTTCTCATAAAACATTCGTCCGATTGCAAAACTCTTTCTTCAAGCAATACGCGATTGTTTTTCAAATCATTTTTCATCAATCGCTGAATCTCAATTTGTCGGGTTCACTCACTCCGTGTTGTCTTCTTTGAGACGCTCCGGTTTGAGAACAATTGAATGTGATGCGAAACCTTGTCAAGGAGATTCTTAGGAATCCTACATGTTCACAGCAAGATTGTACCGATCAACGGGAACCGTGGGTCGTGTACTCAATTCAACGAAGTGATCAAAGACACTTTCGTGTGTTTTATTGCTAACCGTTGTTCGCAGTACATTTGACGGTTGCACCGATCGTAATCGAGCGGTCAATCCAAAGCCGCATGCTCACAAAGATCAACACTTAATTTGAAGAAATCATGACCGTGCATGTCTACATAACCCGGCTCGATATTTTATTCTATGTCTCGCTATACTGCGGAATATCATGAGCCAAGAAAGCTTCCGCTACTCGATGGAAAGATGTCATTGTTCAAAAGTGTGAGCATGTCGGTCCGAAAGTCACAACTTCACATGATGGCAACACAATAAAGGGTGATCCAGAGATTTATCGTGGTCGATGATCTCAATGAAAGCTCAAGATCATCAAAGATGTGGATCGCTTGAAAGGCCTCCACTAAAGTACAAACTATGCGGACTTTAAAGAATCACTTAAGCACAAAGATTGCGGAATTGAAGAATTGAAGTCACGAGCTCAAGAACAAAGTCAAGAATAGAATGCTAGGATTCAAAATGTAAAACATGGGGTGACCTCCCTTGGGAGATTGTTAGAATTAGAAAATTCCATAGTGAAGAGTCGGTCACCCCAAATATTATCTAGCATAAGTTAGCTCGTAGACTTGTAATTAGTTACGTTATTTAGCAGTTTATTAGTTAGTTTGTAGCGTAGTTTAGTTTAGAGCAACACCGTGGAAGAAGGACGGGTCTTTACCCATTGTATGCCTGATCCACAGTCCGATAGGAGGACGTTTCATTTGTAACTATAAATACCCCTTCCATCCATGGAAGGGGTGTGGCTTCTTTGAATCTAACCTTAAATTTGTTTAAGCAACTCTATTTCAAGAACCTCCTCTCAACTCTCTTCATCTATCTCTAATGGCTTTCTTATTTAATCATTGTCCTAGACCACCCGAATCATTAAACAACATAAATATTGGGTCCTAACATTGTATCTTTCCCATGCTTGATACAGAGTTTCTTCACTCCCTTGGACGAACTTATAGATATTACTGAGAATCTTAGCAATTTTCGAAGGAGGGCAAAATTGTTGTACAAACTCCTTCCTGAGTCGATCCCACGCTGCTGTATTCTGGTTGTGAGTCTATTAAACCACCTTTTAGTCGTCTCTATGAGAGTCATCGGGAAGATTTTTCCATAACAGTAGTACCTATAAACATTCGGATGCTAAAAGAGAAGACAAATAAAGCACTTCCTCCACATGTGTTAGGTCACTAGTTTTACAAACACAAGTAATATAGAAAGAGATAAGGCGGATGAACAAGATTCAAGCACACACACACAAGATACAAGACCGGTTATGCGTAGATGTATGTGAAAGAAAAGAACTTGAATAACCAACCTCAAATGAGGGTTTACAAGAGATTATAGGAGGAAGCTGGCAACACTCCTAGTTCCCATCCTTTCCTTTATGGGCTTGGGCCTAAGCTCATGGGCCTTCTACATAAGCTTAAGGCTAATACCAAACATAAAGGCCATAATAAAGCTAACTATTACATATTAATTACTAACACTTGATTATGGTTTAGAGTGATTCCAACAATCTCCCTTAAGTGTTGGTGATGAACGGTGAAGGCGTTGATGTAATAGTAGCTCGACGCCTTCCGACATTCTTCTTCTTGTGAGAGGAATTGCCTTGATTCGAACAATCTCCTAGTGTAGAGATAGTTATCTTTGAATGCTTATGCTTTCACGCCATCTTTAACTTTGTTCTTTGATCATTGTTCTTGTGGTGAAAGTGATAGTATGTTGTTGTCCGTGACCGCCCCGCTTTCAGTCCGCTTTCACGCTCGGTGTCTCCACGTCATTCTTCAACATGCTCACACGCCTATGACGTTGGAATTCAATATCGATGAAGTTCTCTAAGTCTTTAACTTTGTAGATTCTTTGGTTGACGAAGAATCATTCGACGGTTGTGTTGCTTTTGAATAGAACTTCCATTAGTGATGATGTTGGTGAGCATGAGAAGAATCAAGACGATCATCCCGCTCCGGAGCTTCCATAAGAAGAAAACATTTCAAACGGTTAGTAATAAGCGTGTTCCAAGACTAACAAGTTTGAACTTCGAGAGTGTTAACAAAGATAGTGTGAAAACACAACTTTAATTTTACAAAGGCCATTCCCGAACCGAGTCCCACAAGTGAGATAACACGATGTATCAAGTACATCTACTGAAGCTCGATGAGTCGCCGAGGTACACCGTAGCATCACCTCACGATCAGACCGTTTGAGACACACTCCGCGTAATCCACGAGGAGTTACCGAAGACCCGCCGTCGGTCAGCTTGATGTTGACCCCGGCAGAGTTTCCATTCAATCACCGAGGATCACAGATGTGAACCTCTCATAAATGTTCTCGACAGATTGCTAAGATCCGTGAAGGACTCGATATGAACCACCGATAATCTTATTTGGTGATCGCAAGTGATAAAATGTCAAGTGTTCCTAAGAGATCTTTGATGAATCTCGTGGCTCTAGACTCAATAGTGCTGTTTTGGTTTTCCCGAGGAGACTAGGAGAGGTCTCCTCTTCAATACCAACGATCTCTAAGAGAAAGCCAATAGTTTACGAGGGTTCCTGTGAGAATGAAACAAGCTTCGCTGAGAGAAACTCGAGTGGCAAAGAAGGTTTAGTGCATGCGCCATCGGGTCCATGACTACTTTTAATCTTCAATACCGGTGGTCACTAAGTGACAACCAAGAGTATATGAATTGAACCTGTGTCATTTCTAAGTTGAATAATTTGAGGGCTATTTCTTTTCACTCTTTTCTTTGCATTTCTTTTAATTCTTCAACTCCTTCTTTCTCCGATTCTCATTTTCTCCTTTTATAATCATACCTAAGGACTTCTAAGTACTAACTATTTGTGATGTCCTTGGGTAGATCCCTCCGGCTCTGGCGGATCATAGGACTGTTATTCCTAACCTTAGTCACCTTATAACTCCATGACTAACCTATGTTGCCATTAAAACCATCAAGTTTCGCAACATCTCAAAGGGTTTGTAAATGAAAACATGTTTGAACCATCGCGAGAGATAGATTTTGCATAAATACTCCCCTTCACATGTGCTTAATAGTTTTAACGGTTAAATGCACAAGTGAGGAAAGAGCGCATAAATTTTGAATTGATCCACCGAGATAGACAATCCCCGCGAGACACGGTTACGCTATGTAGTTAAAGAGTTACATTGTCGCTTTTAGGTGACAACTAGCTCTAATAACTACCTTGAAGGTGTAGACAAACCTCGAAAGGTTGTCATACCCGCCGAGTTCATGTCTACCAAGAGTGTCTCGAATGGTACTTTCTACTTGGACAAGTCCTTTGCGAGACACGCTTACATTACTAGCAAACTAGCTTGAAATTATTACCCGTCCAGACAAGTCTTTTCGAGTTACAAACAGCTTTAGTACCGTCAATTCGTTGGTTAAGTCCGAGGTACATGATTCATTTGAATTTTGCACAACATATTTCTTATCACACAATTTTCTCCCTCAAAATGGCATATGAAAATGTTATTTTGAAACGTTTGAGAATAAATATGACCATTTCGAGTGTCAGGAAGAGTGACCATCGTGAACAATTTGTGAACAAAGTTTTAATTAAAATACTCCCCTCAACAAGTGATATAAACGGTTGAGGTTTTGAAAAGCATACGGAGAAGTACTTGTTCTTTTGAGCAAAACCTTGAATAATGAAAGGTTTGATAGGTTTTACTCAAAAGTAAGAAGCTTTCGCCCTTTTATAAGGATTGTAGGCAATCAAGCGCACTCACGTGGTCCTTTCTTGACAATTACGGGTTGTACAATCGTTATATGTGCACAAGCCATTAACATATATAATCACACATCCAAATTTGTAATGAAAGAACAAATTCAAGGGTACCGTGAAGTGCAAAGGATGTTCCTGTGAGTGCGCAAAGGGCGTTGAAAGCCGTTATGTTAATCCTGGTCGACCACCAACATAGCTCTCCAATCGTCTCGAATTGATCCCGTCTCGAACAACCTTTCATCAATCATTGTGATGATACGTCTCACATCCCTCCTATCCCGAGAATTCCAGTAGCTTAGAGACCCAATTTTCAAGCGATATCCTTCAACCAGACGCCAATCCGTCCCTAACCAGCCTTCAAAGTATGATCCCGATTTACAAGATCACTACACGCCATTAAGCGCTTTGAAGTTCATGCGGTAAACAACTCCGAAAGGTTTGTTGATGAGCGATATTGAGATAGGCGATTGATGTCGGAAGATCAAGCGTTGGAGGAGTGAGGTTGACACGCATCCGATAAGATTCAACAACCACCGGATATCTTCTACACGCTCTTTGATCACGATGCGCCTAATGAAGATGAAGTGACTTGATAAATTGCGTTGAACTTGGCCGAGAATTGTCTCATACGACCCATACTTTGGCAAGGTACATGTCTTCGATGTCGTTGAGGACAAATTCTCAAAGTCGCCGGAGAATGCATAGTCCTGCTCATCTTGTCGCTTGACTATGATATTCTTCAAGAAGGTGTAGTCCCACTTAGATTTGAGATCAACGATTTGATGGCCACGATGTCCTTAGAACTGCATAACGCATGTTGAGACTTTCGAACCGTGACTTTTGTAGTAGATTCTTCTGCTCGTGCCAATGATGAATCCCATACAATGCATCTGGTCAGATGCTTGCACGTTGTCCCAAAACAAGCGATTCAGACGCCTCGATAGCTATGTAGTTTGAGTAAATAGTCACTGGGAATGGAAGAGTCAACGATGTAGCGATTTTCGCGAACCATCGCCACCGTAAAGAGAAAATCCGTGTCTCGTTAAAGATGTATCGAAGGAATCCGTGGTTCATCCGCTTGGCCAATGGTCGGTAGGGGTTTGGTCCAATCGGTGTAGTATGGCGGTTGTCCCTTTGTGTGAAGTCAATGTTTGCTTCCGGATTGAGCCAATCCATGTTTTAGACATAGCTCGAGCGATGTTCTCAAGATGATATTCGACCGAGGGCTTTCGAGTCGTCTTTTAGAAGTTGAAACGCTTCATTCTTGATTCGCTTCAACTCGCATTTCGCCATTTTCTTCACATGGAAATTTTCTTGCAAAAGTTTTATGTGCTCCAATGTAGAATCGTCTCACCAAGTCTTGACCTTCATCGTAGGGAGTTTGATTGACAAGTGTGGAGAACCATTCAAACTCTTCGGTTTTATCGTCATCTAGCCATGATACGACTTCATTTGAGTCGCCTTCTTCTTCTTTTGGAATTGATGATGATTCCGGTTTCGCACTTGTTTGGGTGAAGTGGGTTGTTGTAGGGGCTCATGATCTTCATCGCCACCACCGATACCAAAGTAATCACCGTTTTTGAGTCGGGGGTGGTAACTCGTAATCGCCCCGAGGTTTTTCGGTTGAAGAACGAGGAGGGACCTTTGTTGAGTAGAAGTCCGTTGGGGAGGAAGAGGCATCGAAAAGATTCACCAGATCGCTTATGACGTTTGGTGCGAGTCTTTATCCTTATCCTTATCTCGCATCGCTCTAGGATGTTTCAACTTTTCGCTCAAATCTACAAGCTTTGAAATTGGTAGTCCAAGAATGCTTGATACGATTTTGCTTCATCGAGTTGAGCATTGCAGATCGTGGCGACATCTCGTGTGATGTTTAGCCACCAATTCATTATCCGAGAAAACTACGGATCGATGGATTGATTGTGATTGTTAAAGGTGTTGATCGAATAGTTTGCTTGGCGATCTTCATCGATTTGGATAAAGTTGTCCGTAAACAACTCCTTTGTGACTTTAGGAATGTACTCCGGAAGGTACTTTTTCGTAGCCTTCGATCATTTCGCTCATTTCCTCCCGACGATGACTTCTCATGAATTCTCGAATAACTACCCTTTTTCTCGCATCTTGTCATTCTCATCATGTAAGTCACGCATTTGGTCAAGATACCAATTTAGTTTTACGTGGAGCATGTCCTTCTTTCTAACTTGTTTGACAAATTTTCACAATTCTTTTCATGTGTTTGAGAATCCAAGATCGAGGTGGTTTCTTTTACCGATTTGGATGATGATCCGTTTATTTCTTGGATGGTTGTTGTGATGAGTGAGAAGAAGAATCTGATGATGATGAGATGTGAGGAGACTCGGGTCCTTTCATGTTCGAAGTTTCCTTCGTATGCGTGTCGACTATCCGTAAGAAACATGTCATAATCAAGATCTTTATCTTTCTTCTTCTTGTCGCCGATTCTCAAAGTCATACACTATAGTATCTTCCATGTGCTTTGTTGTTGCGAGAAAAGTGGTGGCACCGCATCCCTTATCGTCGATTAACCACATCGGGATCCGTGAGGAGATGGACATCACCACTTGATCCTCCGGACCACCCATTTGATCTTTGCAAACACTTCACCTTGTGTTGATGTCTAAGTCGCTTGACTTTCTTCTTGTACTCAATTTCCGGTTGTTCTTCAACATTTTCACTTTCGAGCTTTCATCAAATGTCTCAAGCATGTGAGTCTTCCCTTTACTTTTGTCGACTTGAGGACTTGGAGGTTTTGGAATGTCTCGGGACATCTTGTGCGCTTCGAATAATGAATCTCCTCATCTCGATTCTGCTCCTTCCGTAACTTTCATTCAAAAGCTTTCTTGGAGGTTCGGTGTAGAAGATGGAATAGGACTAGCTTCACGAGTGAACTTTCTTCTTAGGAGTAGGTTTCTTTGGAATAGGTTTCCTCTTGGAACATTCCTCCGACTATCTCAGTACTTGTGGAACTTCCAAAGACCGCCTTCTTCTCGGTCTTTCGAGTAGGTGTCCCAAGCCTTTTCATCAAGATGTCCAACTTTACCTTCTTTAACGGCCACCCGATACCTTTTGTATGTTTCCACTTTTTGATTTCCTCTGTAAGAAGGTGATTGGGTAATTCAGACTCCCTTTCTTTGTAGATGTTTCTTTGATTACGACAGATAGAATGTGCTCACCGATGTCATGATTATCCGGTCATTGATTCTCCCGGGATATCGGGATGAAGTCCAAGAGCTCTGAATCAACAACTTGGTGTATCCGACATAGGTAATTTTGTTGCCAAGCTTCTTCGAAACAACATCATGTCTTCCCAAAGCAAAGGCTTCGATTATGATGTCCTTCTTGTTGATCGACTGATCAGAAAATGCAGCTCCATGAGCTTGGGATGCTCATATCCACCGTCACGACCGAGACCGATTTGGTGATGATAATATAGAGTGTCCTCCATGGTTGAGGAATATTCTTCACTCCACAAGAGAGTGCTTAGTAATGATTCCCCGTAGCTTCATCATAACCAATATCTATCAAGAATCGCAGGACATACTGCTCAAAGAGGGTGGCAAAGAAGTCGGTTGGAGCGATGTCCGAATGATGAGAACAACTCGTAAGTCATCGGAGTGATAGTGACTTGTTTGTGATTAAGAGTCACATTCACAACATTTTGACTAGTGATCCTCGCATGGAATCCTTAATTGTTGAATGTAAACCCGAAGCGTGGCAGAGTGTGAAAGCATGTTTTGGTAGGGATGATTCCTAAGAATATCCAACGCAATGAGACAAGAAGATTCTCGAGCATGTGAGTGTGTCAAAGTCAACCCTAAGGTTGTTCTTTCTAAGCTTTCTCTGATAGCCATTTGGAAAGATATCAACAATTGTAAGAACTTCGATGCATCCACATTCATTTGTTCACCATGTCGTGATCTCGAAATAACATTAGCCAAAACAACCAACATATCGAAGACATAATGTTAGTCAATGTAAGGTCTTATTGTCTAGTTATTAAATGTACAGTGTCAATGATTGTTACGAGTCCTAAGTCACTTGTTTGTTCAATAGTCCAATGACGCCGTGAAATGTTTCATGAGTTAGTTAACTTTAAGTTTTAAAGTTTATGTTATCACTTATTGTTCACAACATATCAAACGATTAAGTTATTAGTGACATTATTGATTCGTGATGTTATGATTAGCTTATTTACAAGTTTGTACACGTAATAATTCATTATGAAGGTCAATCCAGGTTGCGTTAGTTTAGGCAAAGTTAAGCGTGGCGAAGAGTGAGATACGCGTGAGCGAAAGCTACGCGTGGGATCTAACTTACGCCAGAAGAAAAGTTACGCGTGAGGAAAGGGGTCATATGCGAGGACTTACGCCGTAGGCGTGATAAAGACTTTACGCTGCAAGGCTTACTCGTAAGAGTAGACCTTATGCGAGAGTCATCACACACATATCCTTCACGGGATACACGTAGTCCCATTGTAGAACCTTATGCGCAGAGTTACGCAGAGGATTTCTCTTACGATAACCGCCACGCGTAAAGTAATCCTTATGCGAGAATAACAATCAACCTTGATTCTCAATTTTATGCGTAGCAATCTCGAAATAAGTTCATCAAATCAATAACATTAACACGTAACTTCATTATATCAACAATTTATGGCAAGAACAATTATGGAATAGTTATGCGTAGAAAGTCATACGCAGAGGTCAAAACCCTAAGGATTGAGATTTACGCGTATCACTTTTAGCTATGGAATTTGCACCATACTAATTCGTAGTTCTAAGATATGTTGAGAGTCTATAAGCCACGTTATAACACTTAGTTTGTCGAGAATCAAAATACCCAAAAGTCATGAACATTAAACCCTAATTTCAAATTGTTAGCCAATTCGTGTTTCGGGTGGTTAGAAACCTTAGAAATCATCAATTCAACAACACAAGAGCATAACCCAACAATCTTTTGACCAAAACACTTCACATTCAAAAATACCCAATTCGACTCATAAACCCTAATTTTCAAAATTCATCAATTCGTGTTTCAAAGTGGGTTTTGATGGTTAAAATGGTATCAATGATGTATTAGGAATGTTTTTGTTGGAATCGCCCTAACTCGTAAATGGAACGACATTGACGGATTACAATTCTATCTTTATTACCTCAAACACAAGGGCTTGTTATGTCATTTAGTGATAGATGTAAGTGTTTCAGTATATAAACCCTCCATACTTCCATGGAGGGTGAGATCTCTTTGTGTAATTCACCTTTCTTATCAATAAACACATAGTATTTCCTTCTCTCTAGCTTTCTCTCTAACTTGAAGATGGGTTTCTTCCATCTTCCAAGACCTCCCGAATCACCATATCAACCATAAATACGATCCTAACATTTGTTCAAAGCCAATGATGAATCCCATACAATGCATCTTGGTCATATGCTTGCACGTTGTCGAAAACAAGTGGGTTGCACGCCTCGATAGCTATGCGCTTAGAGTAAATGGTCATGGGAATGGAAGAGTCAATGATGTAGTGTATTTTCTCGAACCATCGCCACCATGGAGAAGAAATTCCGTGTCTTTGTTGAAGAAATATCGGAAGGAATCCTTGGTTCTCTGCTGGCCAATGGTTGGTAGAGGTTTAGTCCAATCTGTAGTATGGAGGTTGTCCCTTTGTGTGAAGTCAATGTTTGCTTCCGGATTGAGCCAATCCATGTTGTTAGACATAGCTCGAGCGATGTTCTCAAGATGATATTCGACCGAGAGCACTTTCGTAGTCTGTCTTTCCATAGTTGAAATGCTTCATTCTTGATTCGCTTCAATTCGATTTCGCCATTTTCTTCACATGGAACTTTTCTTGCAACGCTTTTGCATGCTCCAATGTTGAACCATCTACCAATTCTTGACCTTCATCGGTAGGAGTTTGATTGACAAGTGTGGAGAACCATTCAAACTCTTCGGTTTTATCGTCATCTAGCGATCGACCCGGCCGAGTCGTCTGCTTCTTCTTTTGGAAGGCTTTGATGAAGTCGGTTTCGCACTTGTTTGGGTGAGTGGGTTGTTGGGGCTCAAGGACCTCTTCATCGTCACCACCCGTGTACTCAAAGTAGTCACTTGTTTTATGAGTCGGGGGTGGTAACCCGAATCGTCCCGATGTTTTTCGGTTGAAGAACGAGTAGGAGACCTTTGTTGAGTAGGGTCCGTTGGGAGGAGGAGGCATCAAGAAGATTCACCGATCGCTTCGACGCTTAGGTGCGTAGTCTTTATCCTTATCCTTATCTTCATCGCCTCGGACGTTTCGCTTTTCCGCTCAAATCTACAAGCTTCTTGAAGTTGGTAGTCTAGCAATGCTTGATACGCTGTTTTGCTTCTTCAAGATTGAGCATTGCGCATCGTGGCGACATTTGTGTCAAGCTTGGCTACCAATTCATTATTCGAGAACACGACGTAATCGGTCGGATTGATTGCATTACGTTAAGGCGTTGATCGAATAGTTTGTTTGGCGATCCGCATCGATTTGGATAAAGTTGTCTAGTGAATAACTCCTTGTGACTTTAGGAACGATTCCGAAGGTACTTTTAGTGTAGCCTTCGATCATTTCGCTCGGTTCCTCCCGACGGTGTTGTTGCATGAATTCTAACAAATTTCCTTTCCTTTTGCATCTTTTCATTCTCGTCATACATGATGTCAGATGTGATCAAAGAAAGAAATTGACTTCTTGTTGAGCACGCCTTCTTTCCTCGACTTGTTTGATGCTTTGGTAATCCGCTCATGAGCTTGAGAAACCAAGATTTAGGTGGTTTCTTCACCGATTTGGATGATGATCCGTTGACTTTGTTGATGGTGGTGGTGATGAATGAGATGAAGAGTCGATGATGAGGAGACATGAGGAGACTTCATGTCCTTAGGAGTTTCGAGGTTTTCTCCTTGAATGAGTTGGACCTGCCTAGAAGAAACTTTGAGTAATCATCCTCGCCATCTTTAGACTTTTCTTTCTCGGGCCCGCTTTCAAAATCATACTCAATAGTGTCTTCAACAGCTTTTGTTGTTGCACAAGAGGGTGGCACCAGCTCCCTTATCGGGTTGATTAACCGCATCAGAGATGGTTTAGATGGCAAGACCACTTGAGCCTCGGGCCACCCATTTGATCTTTAGCAAATTCAGTGCCTTTTGAGTGTGTCGGACATTGTGAAACTTTTTCCAGATGATTTATCCAATTGCTCTTCTTCATCTTCGTAGCTTTCATCCCGAGGTACAAGTGCGATAGTCTTCTTTTCCTTTAATAGTTTGAGGACTCGAGGTTTTGCATCTGAGGATCGTGATCCTTGCGCTTCGAGAGAATGTGATCTCTTCATCTCTGTCGGATCCTCGTAATCCTCGCCCCGAGTTGTCTTTGTGGTTCAAGTGAAAGGATCGAGTGGCTTCAGAGAAGGAACTTTTCTTAAGAGCTGGGTTTCTTTGAACGGGTTTCTTCTTAGGAACATTCCTTTGACTATCTCTTCGTGACACTTCCTCGACTTCCTTTTCGGTTCTCCTTACCGGTGTACCGAAGATTTTTCATCGAGGTGACCAACTTTGCCTTGTTTGATCGCCTCCAGATATCTCTTGTACGCTTCGAGCTCGACATCTTCGCTAAGGAAATCGGCAAAGACAAAGACCTTGTTTCTTTGTAGACGCTTCCTTGATTCTTACAGATAGAATAGGTTCCGTCAACATGTCGTGATTGTTGGGGTCATTGAGCCTCTTGGGGATGTCGATGAAGTCCAAGTGCTCTTTGGATCAACAGCTTGGTATATCCGATGTAGGGAATCTTTGAGCCAAGTTTGTTGAGAAATGACATCATGTCATCCCAAATCGAGCTTCAATAGCGATGTGTTTCTGCTGACTAAGGCCCAAAATATTTGCGCTCTATGAGCTTAGGATGCTCATAGTCACCGTCACGACTCGTAAATGACTTGGTGATGATCATGTAGAGTGTTCTCCATGGTTGAGGAATACTCTTAAGCTCTACTAGAGAGTGCTTGTTGATTACTCCCGTAGCCTCGCCATAACCGATATCGATTAAGAATGGAGAGTGAGCTCTTCAAGGGTGAGGCATATAGTTTGGTTGGATCGACTTCAGAATTAAGAGAATGACCCTTAAGTCCGCAGTGTAATGATGACTTGTTTGTGATTCGAGTCACCTTCACAGCAGCTTGTCCTTTGACCCTTTCCATAGTGTTCCGTAACTGCTGGATGTAGATCTCGTGACAGCTTGAGAGTTAGTAAGCATGTTCGATATGGATGAGTCCTCGTAATATCAATAGCAATGAGACATGAAGATTCGTGAGCAAGTGAGGGTGTCAAAGTCAACACGGAGGTTATTCTTTCCTATCTTCATTGGATAGCCATGAGGATAGATATCAAGAATGGAGAGAACTTCGTGCATCCACATTCATTTGTTCACCATGTCGTGATCTCAAATAACATTAGCCAAAAGAACCAACATATCGAAAGACATAATGTTAGTCAACGTAAGGTCTTATTGTCTAGTTATTGAATGTACGGTGTCAATGATTGTTACGAGTCCTAAGTCACTTGTATGTTCAATAGTTCAATGATATCGTGAAATGTTTCATGAGTTAGTTAACTTTAAATTTTAAAGTTTATGTTATCACTTATTGTTCACAATATATCGACGATTTAAGTTTATTAGTGACATTTTGGATTCGTGATGATATGATTAGTTTATTTACAAGTTTGTACACGTAACAATTCATCATGAAGGTCAATCCGTGGATAAGCGTAGTTTTGGCAAAGTTATGCGAGACAGAATGATATATGCTTAGCGTAAACTTACGCAGAATCCTATCTTACGCGTGAAGAAATGTTACGCGAGGAAATGGAGTCCTTATGCGAGAGCTTATGCGAGGCATATATTTATCCTTACGCGCGTAAGGCTACCGTAAGAGTTGACCTTAAGCGTAGGGGTCATCACACGCATATCCTTCACGTGATACGCGTAGTCCATTGTAGAACCTGCGTAGAAGCTACGCAGAAGACAAGTCTTACACGATAACAATCTCACGCGTAAGGTAATCCTATGCGTAGATAATCAAATGACCTTGATTCTCAATTATAAGTGTAGCAACTCAAATAAATCCATCAAATCATCAATATTAACACATACATTCGGTTTATCAATAGAACATGGCACTAACATATGTTACACGCTTATGCGTAGAATCGCATACTGGCGTAGACTAAACCCTAGATCACGCCAGTATGGAATCTAGCCATGGATTATGCACCAAACTTTTTCTCGGTAGCTCTAAGATGTTGTATGAGCATATATACCAAGTTATAACATCTAACTCATGGTGAATCAAAAATACCCAAACTTATGAACCTTAAACCCTAATTTCAAAATCAATTAATCGGTGTATCCGGGTAGTTATAAAGCAAGGATAAGATTAATTCAACATCATATGAACATAACCCAGAATATTTAGACCAAAACACTTCACATTTAGAAGAACCCAAATCCACGATAAACCCTAAGTTTCAAAATCAATCAATTTATGTTTCTGTGTAAGATTTGAGGATAAAGATATCATCATTGATGCTAAAGGCACGTTTTGAAACAATCTTTTTAACCAAAAACACACACACAATGATTATGTGATCATACGCTTATGCGTAGATCACAAAATCACTCGTAACACACATTTTAGCCGTTGGATTTGCGTGATATTAAAACCCTTAGCTTAAAACTATGTTCGATCATTAAAACACTTACAATTTGATGATCAGAACAACGGATTTCTTGAATGAATCTTAGGCGTAGATGAGATTAGGTTTAGTAATAAATGTGAGTGAAAGAGTTAGGTGGAGAGGTGTTTTATTAAAGTTAACTTTAAACTTTTGGCAGTTTTAGTCCCTCCACCTTTGCCTTTTTCAAACCAAGCCTTTTAACTTCCATTTAGGTTACCAAACAAAGATTTTTGAGAAAGAATCATGACGACACTCCCCCTCGACTTGAGAAAATAGTGAAAGGTTTTTAATTAAAGTCCGAGGAGTGTCTTTGAACCAGAAATTTACCACCATTTGTAAAGAATCAACCGAGATGTGATAACATGCAAGTACACAGATGTTTTGAAACAGTTGATGGATTATTTTCTCCCCCTCAACACTTGATCGGAAAAATACTGAATTTTGAAAGATTAAAGTGTTGACGGAAGAAATGTACGTGCCATGTTGATAGAAAGATAGATTAGGAGAATATTTTTGTTGTTTTATAGGATTTTATATTTTTGTATTTTGTTTTTGAAAAGTTTATTTACAAAAGATGTTTTGGTGTTCGACAGGTTTTTAAGACTGTTTTAAGAGGTCATCCAGCCTTCTTGAGTCAACACCTCATACCAATTCGGTGGACCAACTCATTAAACCTAGCGGGAGGCAAGGCTTTGGTGAGCGATCCGCCAATTGGTATTCAGACCACAAAGTATAATTCAACGGTGCACTGCTCCACATGGTCCTTGATGAAATGATAGCGAGATCGATGTGCTTTGATTTCGTCTTTGCCGAATCGAGTTGCACGAGATTGCAATGGCACTGATTGTCGCAGACATCGGATTCTCCAAACACGTAACCATAGTCTTTGAGTTGTGTTCTCATCCAAATGACTTGAGCACAACATGCGGACATGGCTACATATTCTCGCTCGGCTGATGACAATGATGTACAATCCTCGCTCTTAGATTGCCAAGACACCGCTTTATCACCGAAATTGTAGAGCTCTCAAGTACTTTTCCTCGAGTCTAAGCATCCTGCGTGATCATTCTAAAAGCTATTAGTTCAAAACCGAATCCTTCGGATACCGATCCCCAAATTAATGGTTCCTTTATGTATCTGAGGATTCTTTTAGCCTCGTAGAGGCGAGTTTCGCTTGGTCGCGATCGATAACGGAGCATAGATACACGGCAAAGACAATATCAGTCCGCTAGTCGTTAGATACATGAGGGACCCAATAATACTTGGTATTTGGTAGGGTCCACTAGTTTCCCATGTAAATCGCGCCTAACTTCTTTGTATGAGTCATTGGTGTGGCATAAGTATCATGGTGTTTTCATTCCAAATTTGTTTAACAATTCAAGGGCATATTTGGACCGACTCAAGAAAATACCACGGGTGATTGATGAACTTGCATTCTAGAAAGAACGTAAGTTCACCCATCATGGACATTTCAAAATTTTTCTTCATGAGTTTTGCAAAAGCGATTGAAAACTTTTATGTGTTGACCCAAAATGATGTCATCCACGTAATTTGAACAATTAAGATGTGTGCCCCGTGATATTGTATGAAAAGAGTTGGGTCAACCGAGCCTTGGTGAAATTATTGGCAATGAGGAAAGATGATAGCTTATCGCACCATGCCCGAGGGGCTTGTTTGAGACCATAAAGAGCTTTGTTCGTTTGTAGACATGGTTCGAACTGTGATCAACGAATCCATCCGGTTGGCTTACATAGACCGTTTCTTTAAGTTGTCCATTTAGAAACGCTGTTTTGACATCCATCCGATAGACCGTCATGTTCATGTGAGCCATGAACGCAAGAAATATCCGAACGACCTCAAGACGAGCAACCGAGCAAAAGATTCTTCAAAGTCTATCCTTCTTCCCGACGATAACCCTTAGCAACTAGACGTGACTTGTTTCGATGACGCCCTTCAAAGATCCAATTTGTTTTTCCAAATCCATTTGAGACCAATGACGAGACCCCGCTGGTCTTTCAACCGCCTCCCATACTTCAAGGCGCTTGAATTGGTTAAGTTCTTCCCGCATGGATTCAATCCATTGTCTTTTGTCATCAAGCGCCTTTAATGTTTTAGGCTCGATTGGCGGACGGTGAAAGGCATAAATGCAATGTTCACCGTCTCGAGCGAAGACGTTGTCTCGTGAACGATCGGTTGATTTGGGCTGCCAATAATGTTAGCCGAGGATGGTCTTTTGTCCATCTATGTGTAGAGGGTTGATGTTGATATACATTGTGCGGATTCGTGGATTCAAATGGTTTTGAAGATTCCGCAACATCCGGTGCAGTAGCCTCATTAGCAAACGGGTCAAGAACGATTTGGATCAAAATCGCAGTGGGGTACTTCATTCGTAATATCATCACCGTTCATCATTGTTGGAAGGTGTGTTCAACTGTTGTGTGGAGTCAATGGTGTAGGTGCATCTTCAACAAGAGTTGTTGTAGCAGTGTATCGTATAGGAATATTATCGGGTTGTGCAATTGAAACAATGGATACACCGTGAGCACGCTCATCAATATCATCACGTAACGTAGGAGCAAATAACCTTCCATTTGTTGACGAGTTAGCCGAGGGCTTTCTTCACCGATGATAGGGGTTGAGGGAAATTTAAACGGTTGTGTCCGGGTTCTAAGTCATATACTCGTAAGCCATCTCCGTGAGTTCATCGAAATGAGCATGAATCGCTTCCATTACCTCCTTAGTACGACGATTCCGCATTCGAAACCTTTGAATTGTCACAAGATCCAATAAAGACTCCAATATCGCCTTTTGCTTTGAGCTTTCCAAAATCATCACGATCATTATTCGGATAGCAAAGGGATCCAAATACATGAAAGTGTTTGAGGTTCGGTTTGTAGTTGTGGACAAGCTCAAAAGGTGTTTTGTTGTATGCGTTTGTGATCATAGAACGGTTTTGAGTATAGCATGCAGAGATATACCGCCCATAAGTAATCCGGAAGGTTAGCATTGATTAACATTGTTCTTGCAGCCCACTAACGCTCGGCTTCGCTTCATTTTCAACAACTCCGCTTTTGTTCGTGTGTCCGTGCAATAGATGTTTGATGTCAATTCCCACTTTCTCATAAAATTCACGGTGGTTTTGTTAACAAATTCAGCCTTTGTCCGTCCGAATAATTCGACGGTGTTGCATGAGTCGAACTCGTATCTTTGTGAGAAAGGTGATGATCATTTGTGGAGCTTGGTCTTTGCTACGAAGAAAATAGACCCAAGTCCATCGTGAGTAGTCATCAACAATTACTAAAATGTAGCTTGCCGCTGATCGCTTGCACACGATCGGGCCACACAAATCCATGTGAAGAAGATGAAGCACATGCCGAGAGTCGGTTCCATCTTTGAAGGAAAATGAGCACGAGTGCTTTTCCCTTGTTCACATGCCGATCTTTGAATACCGGAATCGCGGGAGTCCTTCAACTAGTTTGTGTCGAGCAAGGTTGGTGATGGTTTGAAAGTTTAGATGTGAGAGACGACGTGCCATAGCCGTGGATTTTGTAGATGTTGCCTTTGAAAGTAAAGACGGGAGAGGAAGCAACCATGTCTTGCATAGAGATAGTGTAGAGACTGGAATTACGCGAGCTGACATAAGATCGCTTCCTTGTAGATCACTTAATGAAACAAGTTTTCTCCCGAAAGCAACCTCCAAATCTCCATCACAAAATTGACCCACTGAAACAGATTGTGACCGAGGCCTTCCACATAGTAAACCCCGCCGATTTCGATGTTCCCATTAATATAATCTCCAGAGCCCATGATGGCTAAGGCGATCGCTCCCTAATCGACAGAGTGCCAATGAACTTTGCAATAAAGTTTGATAACAGCTTGAGATCGCCTGTCATGTGTCGGGAACATCCGCTATCAACAATAGAGAATGATCTCAGATCACCGTGCATTACACACGCGACACAGTATGGAATAGAGTAGATGTGGAACCCAAATGTTAGAGGGTTCCAAAGTGTATATCGATATACACACATTCATAAGTTTAGGAATCCATTTAAATCCTAGCGTGTTATATATCCATTTTTGCCATCTATAACTACTTTGCTTTAGTCTTAGTGAAATCACTAGGTGGTACAACATGCTTAGGAGGTGTAATGAGCTACCGTGATAGCAATGGTTGCCTTAGAATCTGCTGTAGGTGGTTTACTGCCACGTACTTAGAATGATTAGTTGGCCTAGAGGTATTCCGATTCTTAGATTCCGTAATTTAGAGATTATGGCTTTAGCAACACATTTGTCATGACAATCGAATTCGACACTTTTGACATATATCACAAGGTGCATCGGATCGAATATCAAAGGTACTCAATGGTTTAGCATTCGTTACATCACTATTTCTATTACATTTGCCGACGCAACATCTATAGTGGAAGTAACTCGAGTTTTATTGATTCCTAGGTGTTCTTCTACTTTAGCATTCCTTATTGATCTTTTCTTAGGTCGAACTCCTATTCTTCGCTTGAGTGCTCCTAGGCGTGAAGTGCGGACGTTTGGAAAAGATGCAACTATTCTGCTTCAAGAGAGGGAAACACATTAGCAACTTGTGATTTTGCGGTGGGAATTCTAGGTTCACGACATCGAGTGTGACTGTGCTAATCTCTTAATCACATTAGGCGGTAGTAGTTCATACTTTCCTAACATTTCCGTAACATAGAGATGGTGTGAATCGATCTTGATTTTCGTAACTAAGATTACCAAAGAAAATTCATGACTTCTCTAGTGTGAGCAAGATAGTGATCAAGTTCGTTTGATGCTTCATCTCGAGTCTTTTGAGTAAATCAAATATGACACCATATTCTGCTTAACTTTTGAAAGTTCTTGTTCATATTTTGAGATTTGACTTTTCAAAGACACGCTTTGATCATCTAGTTGCTCAATTTTAGGATCGTAAGATTTTGCACTCAATTGAGCGATTTTCTTTGAAAACTAAGTTGATGGTTGTGAATATCTTTTTCACACCAATGAAGACGACGTTTGCATTGTTAATTTCGTGTGTAATCGTTTATTTTCACTTTTAAAGACTCGATCCAAGCACTTTATCGGTGTTCTCAACAGATTACAATAGTTTCAACAATATCGCAGAGATATGATCGATGCATATGGCAACGAATAGAGTAGCACAACATTATGGATATCAAGACAGATAACATCTTCCAAGAGTCGATCAACATCTTTTCTCACGTTTCTTTTTGCGCTTTGTGTTAGTAATAGATGTTTCGCTTTCTAAAACGCTTTTCATTATCCCAAGTTCCTTATGAAAACTTTTCCTGAGCAATTGCACAACTTTTCAAGTTTTAACATTAGGTAAAAGATTTTTGAAAAATGTCTCTTTGTTCGCGAGGCGATTGAAAATGTTCAACTTTTATTTCGTGATCGATATTCTATCTCATGTTGTAAAATTTTGAGGTCACCATGAAAATGTCAAAATATCAAGAATTTTTCGATTTTCGGGTTGTGAGTTTACTTCGCTAATGGAAGGTAAAGGACCATAAGTTTGTGCAAAGACTGTTTTGGGATTAACAATAGAAGACTCGAGTGTTTTGATGATAACCCTTGGTGTGTTTGAAGAATCCGTTGGTGTGACGAAGTGACCGCTTTTATAATTAAAAGGTTTGTTGTAAACAACGTTTTTAATTTGGATCGACTCTCGCCTTCGTGATCTAATTCCTCTTGACGATGGTATTCAACAACACTCATGACAAGATTATCAATTTTGTATTGTGCCTCGGAAACTTCGTGAGTTGGTTTGAATGTTTTAGTGAAAGCTTAGGTTTGTAATCACCTAGATTTTTCCATATCCATTTGGATTGGGTTTTAAGGTAAACTTTTCAATAGTCATTATCGATTCACCATGTTTGTAAACAACCGCTTTAAACTCTTTAATTTTGTTTTGCAAACCGAGAATTTCTGCAAAGAAGGTCATCTACCCGATTCGTTGAATGCTTTTTGTACGGAGAACTGTTTGACAATTTAACAACTCATTTTAGCTTTTTGATGTTCCAAGGTGAGAGCGTTAAGTTGCTTTTTATGTTCATGTTTGATTGTTCTATTTCGACAACAAAGCATTCTTCGAGGCGGCTAGATCACGATCTGCTCTCTAAATATTTTTCGCTTTGATGAGATTTTGCAAAGCGGCTTCAAAACCTTTTCACGATTTTCTTGAGTTTTGAAAAAGTTGAGTTGCATTTGTAAACATTCAAATCCTTTGTTAACAATGCATTTTTACTTTTAAGGACTGATTTAATGCATAACATTCCTCCATTTTGATTTTATGGTCTTGAATTAACCGAGCAAAATCCGGATGAGGCAACAGATCATCTTGTTCAGCGTGAGTCTCAACATGATCATTTCGAAGATCCTCAAGTACGACCACGGCGCCAATTTGATTATCAAGGGAAACCATGAGGTCATCTTGATCGTCAAATGTAACTACTGTGGTTAACTTGAAAATCGTCGGAGGAAGATGTAGAAGACTCATTTGAAATGATCCGATCCGCGCTGTATTCGAGATATTGGCGGAGATATTAGTTCGAGATATGATGATGGTTTGTTCGGTACACGAGACAAGCCATCGTCATACACTGGGCTCGAATCACTCATGTGCGGCTCATGCATATTAGCCATCAACATAACAAATGCATTAGCTTGCAAGTCCTCCATATCATCATCCGAGTCCAGATCCGCCATAAAGCTCGTTTTGTCCGTAAGAGATCCACCACTTCATCCTTAAGAGCCGTAAGGCCTCTTTGAAATAAGCATCGCCCCTAGTCCTTGGCTTTGGGCATGCATTAGCCAGTGTCCCTTTTCATTGCGCTTGTAGCATCTAAGACCATTTAACCGATTCTCGAGCATTTCTGCTCCACCACTTGAGCTCATTGTTATTCCTTCCCACAAAGATTAAACCCTTGACCACCGCTCATCGACGACCATAATCACGATTTCGAACTTCAACACGTCCATTGTTCACAAACTTGAGTCCGTGTGTTAGATGAGGAACGAATACGATTGTTGGATTTTTTTGGTAACGGCCAAAAGCATTAGCAATCATCACAAATCCTTGTTGCAATGCTTGAATGGATCGATTTCCTCAAGAGCTTCAACGACATATGCTTGAGCATTGTTGCCATATGGGACCAATTGATTTTGTTGAGGTTGAGGTTGTTCTTTGTGAAGATGTGTTGGAAGCAGTGGTTGAGTTCTTCGGTTGAGAGGATAATTCGCTGAGCATACAAGGCAAGTTGTTGATTGTCCGGTTGTGATTGTTTAGCAATTTGAGCACGGAGAATCCTTTCCCGATCAACTTCCTTTTCATGAGGCTTCAAGTAATCGTACAACAATCCATAAGTAGAATGATGCATGTTCTTCGCAGACGGAGAAAAATGACATACTTCTCCATTCGGGACCAAGACTACTCAGAACTTAGTATTCACCGCAATTCTTGGCATGATGATGTTGTGTTTATCCAAATCATTGATGATATCCGAAAACGATGATGATAGGATTCTAGTGTCTCTCCGGGTTCAATCATGAAGTGTTCATAAGCCAAGTAAATTTTGGATTCCAAATCCTCCGATTGAGCAGATCCTTCCATAAGAAGACGAATATGATCCCACATTTTTGTGCGTCTTTTGAGCATCAACACTACGAAGAATTGGGTTTGGTAATCCTAAAAGGATGTATTCCATTGCAAGTTCATCACCATAGTGTAGAAGTTCGTGAGGATTTAAATCTGCAACTGTAGCAATGTTGGTTTGTTCATCTCTTAGTGGAGCAATAGTTGGATCTCGGGTATAGTGATAATAGGCATCTCAAATGGACCTTCTAAGATAACCTTCTTTAAGAACTTTCCCGTGGCTTCTTCGATCACGTAACCTAAAGAACCTAATCACCCATTGATCGTAGTTTCTGGAGTGAGCATTGGAGGTCTATCAAGTGATCCACTTCATGAATTGATTGTTGGTCGCTTAAAGCTTCACACATCTTAGCAAACCAAGTGGGTTCCTTCATAGTGGTCCGTGATGGATGTTGATTGAAATCGCTGTGTAGGGTTGAACTTGAATGCTTGGTTGTGGTTGAACCATTTGTGGTTGTGGAATTGCACCAAGTTGTGGAGTATGTTGTCGATTAAATTGTTGTTGATAAATGGCTTGTTGTTGATTCCATTGTTGATGATTATAAGTGAGGAAATAGTTAGAGTATGGTGGTTGAGACATGATTATAAACTTGTGTAGTAAGAATGGATCTTTGTAGTCGAATGAACCTTTGTTGATGAAGTATCCTTAGGCGTAGAAATGACAAGAACCAAGTAGCACTTATGCGTAAAAACACCAAAAGTTACGCGTAACAAGAATAGTTCTGCAGAGGATTTAGCTTACGCGTGGCGAAGGTGAAAAAGACTAAAGTTACGCCGTAAGCGAAGAAGTTAGGCGTAGAAAGTTAGGCGTGGGATTACCTTATGCGAGGACTAAGTTCACGCGTGAAGATAAATCTTAAGCGTAAGATTTTCTATCGTAAGCTTTATGCTTAAGCGTAAGATTAGGGTTTTATCCCAAGTGATCTTTACACTTCACAAAGGCAAAAGATATCCAAAGTCGACGATTTTCGGACTTATCCAAGTAAGAAAACACGGAATATAGTATACTGGTTATGCGTAGAGAGCATGTGAAAGAAATAACTTGAACAACCAACCTTCAAATGAAGGTTATTACAATGTATATATAGGCAAGGAGCTAGGCAACACTCCTCTCCTTCCCTATTCCTTATTGGGCTTGGGCCTCGACTATGGGCCTTCTACATAAGTCGGACCTTAAACAAACATAAAGGCGTAATAAAGCTATCTATTACATATGAAATATAAATACTTGAAATCTGTTTAGGAGTGATTCCAACAGCTTTGACACAAACCATTTAACCACAAACACACTCACACTGATTGTGTGTTCATACGCATACGCCGTAGGGCACATAATCACCGAAAACACTTTTAGCCGTTGGATGTCCATGAAATTAAAAACCTTAGCTTAAAATCATGTCATAAACACAAAACAACTTACAAAGTGGTGATCAAATGCAGATTTCTCGATTAAATCTTAGGCGTAGGATGGTTTTAGGTTTTAGTAATAAATGAGATGTGAAGGTTAGGTGAGGTGTTTTATTTAAAATAACTTTAAGGTTTTGACAGCTTTGGTCCCTCCACCTTTTCCTTTTTCAAACAAAGCCTTTTAATTTCCATTTTGGTTATCAAACGAAGGTTTTAAGAAAGAAACATGACGACACTCCCCTTGACTTGAAAAATAATGAGCGGTTATTAATTTTAGTCCGAGGAGTGTTATTGAACCAGAAAATTCATCACCATTGTCAAAAGAAACAACCGAGATATGATAACATGCAAGTACGCAGATGTTTTGAAACGGTTAAGATAATTTTCTCCCCCTCAACACTTGATCGGAAAAATACTGAATTTTGAAAGATTAAAGTGTTGACGGAAGAAATGTACTTGCCATGTTAAAAAAGAAATAGATTAGAAGAATATTTTTGTTGTTTTATCAGATTTTATATTTTTGTATTTTGTTTTTGAAAAAATTATTTACAAAAGAGAGTTTTGGTGTTTGACAGGTTTTTAAGACTGTTTTAGGAGGTCATCCAATTCCTCTTGAGTCAAACACCTCATACCAATCCGGTGGACCAACTCATTAAACCTAGCGGGAGGCAAGGCTTTGGTGAGCAGATCTGCCAATTGATATTCAAGACCACAAAGTATAATTCAACGGTACTGCTCCACGTGGTCCTTGATGAAATGATAGCGAAGATCGATGTGCTTTGATTTCGAAAGTCTTGAACCGAGTTGCACGAGATCGCAATGGCACTCCGATTGTCGCAAAGACATCGGGATTACGTCGACTACGTAACCATAGTCTTTGAGTTGTGTTCTCATCCGGATGACTTGAGCACAACATGCGGACATGGCTACATATTACGCTTTGGTTGATGACAACTGATGTACAATCCACGCTTCTTTGATTGCCAAGACACCGCTTTATCACCAAGAAATTGTAGAGCTCCCAAGTACTTTTCTCGAGTCTAAGCATCCTGCGTGGTCGTCCCTAAAAGCGATTAGTTCAAAACCGTAATCCTTCTGGATACCGGATCCCCAAGTTAATGGTTCCCTTGATGTATCGGAGGATTCTTTAGCCTCGTAGAGGTGGGTTTCATTGGTCGCGATCGATAACGGGAGCATAGATAAGCGGCAAAGACAATATCAGTCTGCTTAGTCGTTAGATACATGAGAGACCCGATAATACTTGGTATTTGGTAGGTCAACCAATTTCACATGTAAATCAAAGATCTAGCTTCTTGGTATGAGCCATTGGTGTGGCATAAGTGTCACATGTTGTCATTCCAAATTTGTTTAACAGTTCAAGGGCATATTTGGGATCGACTCAAGAAAATACTACGGGGTGATTGATGAACTTGCAATCCTAGAAAGAATGTAAGTTCACCCATCATGGACATTTCAAAAATTTCTTCATTAGTTTTGCAAAAGCGATTGAAAACTTTTTATGTGTAGACCCAAAATGATGTCATCCACGTAAATTTGAACAATTAAGATATGTGCCCCGTGATATTGTATAAAAGAGTTGGGTCAACCGAACCTTTGGTGAAATTATTAGCAATGAGGAAAGATGATAGCTTATCGCACCATGCCCAGGGGCTTGTTTGAGACCATAAAGAGCTTTGTTCGGTTTGTAGACATGGTTCGGCACTCTGGATCAACGAATCCTTCGGTTGGTGACATAAACCGTTTTTTCGGTTGTCCGTGGAGAAACGCAGTTTGACATCCATTTGAAAGACCGTCTATATTCATATGAGCCGCGAACGCGAGAAATATCCGAGCGACCTCAAGACGAGCAAGCGGAGCAAAAGATTCTTCTAAGTCTATTCCTCTTCTCGACGATAACCCTTAGCAACTAGGCGTGACTTGTTTCGATGGCGCCCTTCAAGATCCAATTTGTTTTTCCAATCCATTTTAGACCAATGACGTAGACCCTCGTTGGTCTTTCAACCGCATCCCATACTTCAAGACGCTTGAATTGGTTGAGTTCTTCCCGCATGGATTCAATCCGGTTGTCTTTTGTCATTGCGTCGTTAATGTTTTTAGGCTCAGTTAGGCACGGTGAGTGCATAAATGCAATGTTCACCATCCGTGTGAAGACGTTGTCTCAGAACGATCGGTTGATTCGGGTTGCCAATAATGTTAGCTGAGGATGGTCTTTTGTCCATCGGTGTGTAGAGGGTTGATGTTGGTGTACAGCAGTGCATTATGAGGATTCAAATGGTTTGTTGAAGATTCCGCGACATCCGTGCGTGATCTCATTAGCAAACGGGTTGAAGAACGATTTGGATCAAAATCGCGATGGGGGTACTTCATTCGAATATCATCACCGTTCATCATTGTTGGAAGCGGTGTGTTCAACTGTTGTGTTGGAGTCAACCGGTGTAGGTGCATCTTCAGCAAGAGTTGTTGTAGTGTGTATCGGTATAGGAATATTATCGTTGTGCAAATGAAACAACGGATACACGGAGCACGTTCATCAATATCGCTACGTAATGTAGGAGCAAATAACCTTTCCATTTGTTGACGAGTTAGGCGGGGGCTTTGTTCGGTGATGATGGGGTTGAGGAAGTTTAAGCGGTTATGACGGGTTCTAAGTCGTTGTACTGAAGCCATTATGAAGAAGTTTCATAATCAGTTTCCCCAAACCGACAACCGTCTTTAGCAGATTTGAAACTTTGATGAAGTCTACATTTCCTCTAACTTTTGAAGGTTTCGGTATCATTGAGGATTTGTAGATGAGCGAAGAACCACACAAAGAAAATCGACTAATTGCGGAAGATCCGTTCGAGGGTAACATGCCGAAATCAACAAGATCTTCTCACGTATGTAGATGCATCACACCAAACAAACCACGAAAGATAAAATGATATGAATTTCCCCTGAATGTTGTGGTCTTTCGGAATACTAGTCACCTGTGAATATGCAATAACTCGATGCCAAGACCGTGTGTGAGGCATCATAACATCAAATTTAGGTAACTTCACACAAGATCACCCGTGAAATTGAGACGTACCAAATTGATCGAACAAGTGTGAAGTACCAAAAAATATTTTGAGAGAGTCAACTCTTGAAAAACTTCTCATTCATAATGTTGATCATCACCGTGTCATTGTTGTTGGAAGCAATTTGATCTTCGTTATAGAAGATTAGGTTGTTGTTGTAGATTCTGTGTATATGAAATTAGAGTATTATCGGTTGTGCAATGGAAACATTCGATACATAAAAACGACTTTTGGCGAGAATCTTTAACCGAGGAGCAAGCAATGTTTCCAATTCATGACGATTAAGTACAATGGTGGAACAGTGATGGATCATGATATTTTTACTGGTTAGAAACGGGTCCTATCTTTGTTTTGCAAAGTAGGAGCCATTGTCGTTGTTCCCGTGCGTAGAGAGAATAGAAAGGGGCAAGAAAGAGAAACATGGATCCCAAAGTGTATGCGGGTTCCGGATGTTAGAACATAAAGATGTAGTGTCAATTATCTTCTTGACACCGAACATGCTATTTTGATGATTTCCTTTCCGCCTCATGGATGGATGAAGAAGGTATCACACTTGTTATGGTGCAACTACTTAGTATCTTGCAGTAGGAATCCACCTAAGACCAACAGTTGTTGAAAACTTTACCGTTGGTATCCATCTAAGGTTAGATCTAAGGGATGTTGAAACTTCTTTGGGAAGAATTTATGCCCTATATTGATCCACCTATTAGGTTTTCAAATTTTACGTTTAGAACAACGGTTTATTTCTAACTGCTTTGAGTTAACTTAGGTTTTCGTTTGCTACTACAAGCGTGTTCGATAATACACTCGAAGGTGATACACTAGGTCGTGAACCTAAGATTCCATCCTTTGCAAGAGTGCCCTTTCCTAGCCTTTTCTAGATCATAGTTCTTGTATGCGTCATTTGAATCATATGAATTTTTACGCTTAATGCTCGGTTTAGACACGGTGTTCGAACTAATCCTAGATTGGCCGAGCGTACCACTTGTACGGTATAACAAACAGTTTTGTAAAACATGTTTAATAGAAATGAAGCATTATTCAGTAGGCCGTGAATGTGGAGTGTTGGTTTTGACAAATGATTATTCTCAACAACTGGGAGGGAAACCGTGGTTTTGACGATTTTGAGCGTTGATTTAAAAGCGCTGGATGTCTAGCAACCGATTGGTTTTCGATTGGTTTTAGAGACGATTTCCCAAGATTGTTGGTTTTGCAAAATTAGTATCCACACTCTTGAAGTTGAGCCTTTAAATGCTCATTTTCTTGAAGTTGAGCCTTTAAATGCTCATTTTCTTTACTAATAAATCCACACGATTACTTTGTTCATTTGAATATTGACCATTGTGTTCTCGAGGAAAAGATTTGTTTTGTAATTTAAGTTCAAGAGAGATGCAATGTGCCTCTAGTTTTGAAAATCTTTATGAAACAGAGCAATGGTCTTTTGAGAAGAATGATTTCGATTCAAGAGTTTGATTTGACGTTTCAATGGAATTGTTAACTAGTAAGGGCTCGTACATGAGATAGTTGTTCGGACACCGTCAACCTCTCCTTCATTATCGAATTCAAAGTTGCTCAAGATGTTGTATCGCATTTGCAGCGTAATATGATCAACGATGAGATTGTACCTCGACCATACATTCTATGTCGTGTCATAGGTGGGTAAGATATCTTCCTCAACCATTTGTTCTTCGTCACGCTTAGGCTCGGTGTCGTAGTTAAGTATGATATCTTCTCCAGATCTGCCGTCATCCCGCTTCAATGCTACAACCTCCTTGTCCGCATTCCGAAGCGGATGCAAGATTTCACAACATTCTCAACGTCCATTTGAGCATTCCTTTCATGTACTCTTGCACCTTGTATTTCATTGCTGGATATTGAGAATTAGATGTTGTGACGCTTGAATGCCGGAGATATAGCTATGAATCCTTCTTGCAATGCCACAAATGGATCTTTATGATCGTAATCCATTTTACTCCCTGCGTAAGTATCAAAGAGAAGAAAAGGTGCAAAGTCGATATAGCACATGAAGGTCGATATAGTGAATTGCAATTTCCTCCAAAATAATTTTGAAAATTTTTGACTCTCAAAATTTGAAATTCACTATAAAATTCAATTCTAAGGTTGAAAGAAAATTTGAGTAATGACAATTTTGACGCTAAATTTTACCCGAAAAATTTAATTGGGCCCAAAAATTTGAATTTTTGACACATTTTTTTTCTTTTTTTTTTTTTTTTTTTTTTTTTTTTGAAAACTTGTGTTGATGGATCTTGTAGTCGAATGAACCTTTGTTGATGAAGTGTCCTTAGGCGTAGAAATCACGTGAGAGCAATATAACACTTATGCGTAGAAATCACCAAAGTTACGTAAGCGGTAGAAGTTACGCTGTAGTTTTAGCTACGCTGTAAGGGGGAAAAAGGCTAAAGTTATGCGTAAACAGAAGTTAGGCGTAGAAACTTAGGCGTAGGATGACCTTATGCGTGGGACTAGGTTCACGCGTAAGATGAATCTTAAGCGTGGGATTTTCACGCTGTAGCTTATGCTTAGCGTAAGTTTGGGTTTTATCTCAGTGATCTTTTACACTTCACGGTGCAAAGATATCCAAATTCGACGTATTTTTAGACTTATCCAAGTAAGAAAACATGGAGTAAACCACTAAAACGAAGATCAAACCAAGGAAATACTTACGCGTAGTTTTAGGGTTTTTCTACGTAGGATTACTCGTAATTTTGATTTTGCCCAAAATGTTTCTAAACCGTTTTATGTGATGAAATAGCTAATAACACCAAAAGACACAAAAGTGTGAAACTTAATGATCCAAAGCACTCAAACAGATTATGCGTAGAACGATACCCACTTAACAAAAACAAGCTTAAAACTTAGATCCACGCGTAAAGTTTGAAACTTTTGCCAAAACAAGTATTTTAACACCTTAAAACGTTGAAAGTACAAGAATCTTGGATTAAAAAGTGTAAAAACAAGTTTTAAGCGAACCAAAGTATCAAACGTGTGTTTTAAGCGTAGGACCGAAACCCACTTCAAAACAAACACACCACCCAACTAGTAGGCGATTGATACCTTTGTTAGGTCACTAGTTTTACAAACACAAGTAATATAGAAAGAGATAAGGCGGATGAGCAAGATTCAAGCACACACACACAAGATACAAGACCGGTTATGCGAGATGTATGTGAAAGAAAAGAACTTGAACAACCAACCTCAAATGAGGGTTTACAAGAGTATTTATAGGAGGAAGCTAGGCAACACTCCTAGTTCCCATCCTTTCCTTTATGGGCTTGGGCCTAAGCTCATGGGCCTCTACATAAGCTTAAGGCTAATAACAAACATAAAGGCCATAATAAAGCTAACTATTACATATTAATTACTAACACTTGATTATGGTTTAGGAGTGATTCCAACAACATGATCTTGCACATCTTCATTCTTGTCTCCTAAAACTATAACTCATGTAATTCCCTGATGAACCGGTATGGAATGGAGAATTCCCTATTTCGTAGTTTTCATGTGAAAGCTCTTTGTGCTTTATGTTGGTATGCTCGCACACTATTCCATTGTTAGCTTGTCAACACTAACTTCCTCAATTTCTTCGGGCTCATCATAAGATTGATCAGACTCGTAAAATGAGAAGATATTATGTATAGGAATAGGAGAGTAGTCTTTCCTTGTCCGGAACTATCTTTCCGGATTGTCAAATGGAGTGGCTAGGAATGGCTTGAAGCTTCTGGTTTTGAATCCTGACATTATAAAAGAAAAAGAAAATTAAATAAAGACAGACTTATTAAAAATCCTAATATAGCTCTTCGGCAGCGGCGCCAAAAACTTGATGCAGGATTTCTGACCAGGTTTTAATATTTATAATTGTCTTGTTTACCTATGGTCCACCTTATGCACTCACGGAGAGTGTACCCGGTCATGTGTAGTGTAGTAATCGGTAAAACCGAGGTCCTCCCAAGAGCTATGTGAGCGGATTCTAATTAAGTCTACGTGTCACTGGTTTTAACTGGTTTAGGGTTGAAATGATTAATTAACTAATAAACAAGAAATAAATGCGTAAAATAACTAGAGGTTGTAATCAATAGAGAGGAAGTGTGCTAACCTAATTACTCATCCTATCGTGTAATGTTCATGTTTTATTACTTCCAATTGATTCAAGTGGGGTTTAAGTCGCTAGGACATCATTTGGTCAATTCGTCCTAACCTATCACCAAAGGCTCCTACCCGACGTCAAAGGTTTACCCCTCGGGATTTGAGTGGTTTTGAGTCGCCTAAGCCAAGTCATTAAGTACCCTACATGCAAGATTCAAAATAATGAGTGCCCAGTGTGACAACTCGCAATTTCAAGTCATTTCTCAAGTTTCACCATTTCACCATTTATCGTAAACTAGGTTTACGTGTTCCAAATTCGCGTAACCTTTATGGTTTAGCGGCGAATTCATGATCATATCATCACGAACATTTCATATGGACTAAGTTTAGTCTACATTTCATTAACATCATTTGCATCATGTTAGTTCATTCATGACATTGCATTTCACCTTGAACGCGTAATTTTCATATTAAATAAACGCTATCGCGTGAGTTATTATTTTGAATATTTAATCGTTATTTCTAAAAATGATCCCGATATATTTTTATACTTACATTTAGTTTATAAAACTATATTTTGAGGTTACCTAGTGTTTTAAATTTATTTTGTATATAAATCGTTAAATTTATATTATTACACGCTTTTCTTAAAAACCGCACGATAATTATTTTATCACCAAATTTTACAAGAAATGTATTTTTACAATTTTTATGATCTCATTATACTTTACTGGATCCATTAAAAATCTATTTTGAGCCAAAACTACCTTAAATACACTAATGTATATACAAGTTACAAAGTTACCTTTACTTATGTCAATTTACTTACACCATTTTTAAACAATAAATAAAAGAAAAAAATATATGCATTGTATATACATCCCCTTTACGCCAATGAGAATGCCTCATTAATGGGGTTAGTAGATTTTCTTACATATCTAAGATTTACACTCAAAGTTGCTATCATTTTCATTCATCAAATAATTCAAGTTCTAGTTTTCTTCTCTTTTCTTTGTCTTCATAACCGTCACAACATAGGAGTATCAAGGGATCATCAAAATTTTCAAGATCAAGTGTTAAACAATCTAGATTACACTCTTATTTAAGGTTTTGAAATAAAACCTAGGGTGTTTAGGTTAATCCTTGTTCTAATCACCTCATCAAGTAACTTGTAAGCATATTACTATCATTTTTCATCTTTCATTTTCATTTCATAAGTATTTCTTCATTTTTGAGCAAACATGCAAGACTTGTGTTTATTTATACCATTTTTACATTGATTTTTAGAGTTATATATATAAAGGTCATCCTATAATTATTCCCTTGGTATATATTGGTCTTGATGATGTTTAGGAACCCATGACACCCTAAGAAGGTGTATGGTAGGATTAGAATAGCTTTGGAGTTGATTTGAAGGGATTGGAATAGGTTTAGTACGAGAAAACTATTTTCGACAAGTATTAAAAGTGGTCTGTTCTTATTTTGTTTTTCTGGAAAATCCGACAGTAGACATGAGTTTTTGGCCCAGATATTTAGAAAATATACTTTAAAACGAATCCGGGTCGCTTGAACGGATTAAAACGGAGTTATAACGAAGAAGTTATGAATTTTTCAAGTTTGACGACGAAATATATAATTTCGAAAATTTCAGCAACCTATTTTAGTTTTGTACGAGTCAAAAACGAGCCTTAAGCTTTACAAATTATTTCGACTTATCAAAATATATTAGTATACTTTGATACTAAGCTAAGGACATATAATACGTAGAAAACGGATTTGAAACGACTAAGATATACACGTTTTCATAAAATTGCCGTAACTATTATTTTTAGAAAAATTATATTATTTTTACGAGACAAGTAATACGGTAAACGAAATGACCATGTTGAAGGCTGTTTTTAGCAATGACGTAGAACTTTTTGTAACGAAATGTCTTCTAATAAAATCGAGATCATCAAGCATATTTTCTAAAACGACCAACCGTTTGTATAGCGGAGTTGTAGTGAATTATTTACGGTTGCTTAAACTTTGCCGAAACTCACTTTTTAAACCACATTTGGACAAAATCACCATATTTAACCTCTATTATCTTTATGTTCGAGACCTCTATGACGAAAACTCATGTACTGAAACTTCTAGATTTTGATACAAACTTTCCAAAACCGTTGAGTTCGTTTCCTAACGATCGACGTACACCATTTTACGACTAGTTTTTCAAAGCCATTTTTGTCACTTTCATGAAATTTCCACGACATTGTTTTACTTACTTAAAAGTGAAAATTTCACAATAAATCATTACGAAACTATTATAGGATGACATTTTGACGTAAATACTTGTAAAGTAATTTAAGAATGGTCAAGACGTCAAAAGAGTATTTTTCGACGATAAGTATTATTTTCAAAACTCACAAATGGTATAAATAACATACGAAATGCATGCATAACGTTACATCATAACTCATTACGTATAATATCATTCATAATAGGCCATTTTCGAGATTCACGCTACATTTCAAATTGTATCCACTTTTGCCATCGATTATTGTCCAAGTGAGTCATAGCCCCACTTTTTCTCGCTTTAATTATTTATGAAACTCTTTGGGGAGATGCATGCTCAATAATTTTATTACATTCATGACTATTTGCAAATTATATGTTTAATGAATCGAATGTTTAGTCATGCGAAATGTGAAGATACATGCTTAGAATTTCCATATTAAAAATCATTGACCGATGGTCTTGGTATTATCATGGGACCGATGGTCTTGGTATATTCATTGAGCTAATGGTCTTGGTATAATCAGGTGAACTAATGGTCTTGGTAGAATCTCAACTAATGGTCTTGGTACAATCCTCAACTAATTGTCATGGAACAATTTGAAACCGCATTTAATTATGTGTTATATTACGTAATTGTGGATACATTGTTATACACTATTTTGTGAATTCATTTGACATCATGCACTTGAACATAAGCTATATCACATTTTGGCAATGGGTTGTGAACACACAGTTGCAAGTTTTGTATGGGCGGAACTTGGAACCGAGTGGATTTACAATGCCTTTGCTGATAAACGATTTTGAAAGGCTTTACATTTCAATACAAACCCTATGAACTCACTCAACCTTTGTGTTGACACTTTTAGCATGTTTTATCTCGTGTATCTAAGGCATACACTTCATGGCATGCATGTGGACACATCTTAGAGTCGCGGTGACGACGCGCCTCACCGGTTTTACATACTTTAAAACATCGTTTGAATTGTAACAAACTTATTTCCGCACATGATGATTTTCATTTGGGACCTACACTTTGTAAACTCGATTGTTTTATTAAATCAAACGATGTGTTTTCCAAACGACACTTTAGGTCGCTCAATATATCAGAACCATGATGCTATGACATCAATCCCGTGAATTCCATTTCACGCAAAATGTAATTGGGGTGTGACACCCAGTGCTAGCATCTTAGACACTCATCCCTAACTTAACATCATCCGAACGACCGGTGATCATTTGGTCGATTCGACAAGCGAGGAATGGTCGTCGGTTGGTCAATTTTACCCTTCCCAACTCTACCTAACTACTTAGGTCGGTTGGTCAATTCTCCTAAGCAACTAGATACGACCGCATTTCAAAACTATTGAAGCTAGGTTAACTACCAACGAACTATGTATTCATACACTAGAAAATATTATATGGAAGCATGAAACGTAAACAAAACATTCAAGGAATCATAACTAGGCTAGCACCAAAGGTGCTTAGCCGATATATTAAAAGAAATAATGAGTTTGATGTTTAACATAATGAAAGACATTAATCAAAAGAAAAGATAGAAATGACCACTAACGCTATCGATATGGAGTGATTCGTCCTTGAGATGGCTCCGTATGCTCCAAATGATATGCCTTTGGATCCCTCTTCACGCTTCTCGACTTTGAGTTGTGAGTGAATGATGTGAAATGCGTAAATTGGGGCTTGTATTTATAGGCATGATCCTAGTTACGGCGTAACTTGAGTTGAGAGTTACGTAACTCTCAATAATCCTCCAAATGATACCTCATTAAGTAGGTTATGGCGTAACACTTGGGAAAGGTTATGTTGTATCTTCAATACGTAACTCTTTTAGGTGGGCTACGATGTAAAGCTTGTGAGGAGTTACGTAGTAGTTGATGGAGGCATGAAATATTTCTTGACCTAGATGATTATGGCGTAACCTTAGTGGGAGTTACGACGCATTATCGTTGAATAAGCAATCCAAAATAAAATCAAGCTACGGCGTAATGTGAGAGAATAAGTTACCGTAGCTTCTTCATGAGTAGCATACTATCATAAACCATTAGGAAAATCTCCAATCGCCTTCTCTTAACCTCCAATGCTTATAATTTACCGTAAAGTGAAATATAAAAGAATACAAGCGTAAATCCATATAAATGATATAAAATACGAGCATTATCGGGGAAATGGACACTTAAAAGTCGGGACTATTTGATGTTATCATACGGTTTCCGTATTTAAGATCCAACCATTGTTCCAAAGAAATATCCATAAGTCTTACCAATCTATTATCAACTAGAATTTTCGCCTCGGTAGTAGATTCTTTCATCATCAAGATTGTTATCTTTACACTATTGCTCGCTTTGCTAATACATTCGTCATGATACGAGAGTTGTGGTTTCCACGTGTTGTCCATCTTATTAATATTCCTCATATACTCGATTCGAATTGGCCTTCATCCTCTTCAATAGTAGTCCATACAAGCCCCTTAGATTCAATTATTGGCCACAAAAGGAGTAGTTCATCTTCAAGATAGCTCATCATCAAATTATAAGTAATCAAATCATCCTTCATGTCGCTAAAACATATAAATTCATTGAATATTGTTTCAAGAGGATTTTCCATGAACAAATCAACATCGATATTGAATAAGTTAAATCCTCGGTACCATCTTCCCATACTCCATCAAAAGTGTCTATTGAATAAACCGAACAATAGTACGAGAACCGATGTGAATAGATAATCCAACTCGTTGGAAAATTGACACAATGGCCTCGATGTGTCATTAAAAGCGTGAAAAAAGGATTCCTCACCCAAGTGGGTATCTCAAGTTTTTTCAGAATGTGAATCGTAGGGAATTCATCATGTCGAGCTTATAGGTTTCACCTTGTCCATCTTCATCTTCTAAATACCACAACCTCTCAATAGTAGTTCCCTGCTTTGCGCTTAATCTTTCTCTTCTTCCATAGCCAAATATTATTCCATAGTGATAACTTCCATCGTAATTGATGCGGGATTTCTTACCACGTTTTAGTATTTATAAAAGTCTCGCTACCTAAGGTCTACCTAATGCACTAACAGGCGATCTATCCGGTCGTGTGTAGTATAGTAATGTCGGTAAAGCCGAGGTTGTCCCAAGAGCTATGCGTATGGATCTAATTTAAGTTCTAGTGTCACCGTTTTAAATGGGTTTTTAAAAGATTAATTATAAAACTAAGGAAATGAAATAAAACAAAACAATTCTACGTGGAAGGGATATCGGAGGAAGAAATGTGCTAGCCTAGTTACTAATCTTCATATGCTATGATTATGTTTTCTAATAAGTTTTTCTATCACTCCACATGGGGTTTAAGTCACTAGACTTAGGGGGTCAATTGTCTAGTCCTATCTTCCATAGCATCATATTCCATAACCTAATGATTACAAGAGTTCGTGGTTTACCCTATGGAAGAGTCATTAAGTGTCGCTATGATCTAAGACTTATTTAATGAAACCCGGTCTTTCGATTATAGGTTCCCCTAACTTCATATGTAACACCCCGAATATCTTAATGATAGCGGAAGACTAATTCGGGTGTTACTCGAATGGAGATCATAGTCAATAATTATAGAAAACAACTCGAAAGAGGCTTTTATTAAAAGTAGTTATCATTCATCGAAAACTAATAGTTGTTACAAAACATTGTAAATTGTTCAAGCGTTTTTCCCAAAATGAAGATCATGAGTTTGAATGAAATGACAACTTTATGTTTACACCACAAGAAAAGCCTTTCCATGCCCCACTCCGTGCCTTGGTCATAATCTTAGCTTAAAAAGGTAACCAAAAATGTTGAGTGAAATTCATAGGTTTAAATAACAGTTAAACACAATTATAAGAGCATGATCATTGTAAACTAACAATATCTTAAGGAAAATCACAGATTATTATGCGCAAAGCTCATGCAACCAAGACTCAACTTCATACACCGAATTACCAAAGATACATAATTTTGCCCTAAAGGAGGTAATATCCAATTACCTAATGCAATTCAAATATGGTGCGCCCGGTTGTTTCTCTATAACCAAAACGGGTCGTTACTCCCATAGTACTATTCACAATATATGCGTTCACTCGATGTGACTAATGGTTCATGACAGGGACTTATGGCTAAATACTTAGGCGGTACCAATAATCAAGAAGCGAAATTTTATGAAAAACCTTGTGTTCTAGTTTAGAGCATGTATCTCCCCGCGAGGTTTGCAAAATAAAGTACAACCGAGGCTATGATGTCACCTTGATGATATGAACAAGCACAAACAGATCAAGCACAATGTAGTGGAGGTTCCAAACTCGAAACCTAAAATGATGAGATGGCGAGTCTCAAGATGATGAACATTTTGGTTCGCCACCAAAATAATAGAGCATTGAATATTCTTATTCAATAAATCATTGGATTGTCTAATCCAATAGCAATCTTGGCTTAACGTTTTAAGTTAATTTTACTTGCTACATTGTCTTAGTTAATGATCCTCACTTACGATAAGTGAAATTATGGAAAACTAGATGGGGTTGAATGGTTTTGCCAATTAAAACTTTGTTTTAAGCTATTTAGATCGAATTATGTCAATCTATTTTGATGTGTATTGGATGTTGATAAACAAGCATATAGAGATATAAATATGTAATGAAAAGATAAAGAGTAAGAAGCACAAAACCACAATGCGAGTATTTATAGTGGTTCGCTACAAGGACACCTTCCTTGCCTACTCCACCCCCGAGTCACCTACTCGAGTGTTCGTAATCGCTACACAACACCGACTCCTTATGGTGGAGAAACCTTCACAACGCTCCTACTCTTTTTCGGACTAGGCTAACCACCGGGTCCTTTCACCAAGGAGAACCAAACCTATCACAACGTCGCCTACCCTTTATCCGGTACTAGGCCGGCTAGATACCGAGTTCCATTACAATGGGGGAACTAATACCCAACACTATACAACACCTAAAACCCCAAAGGAGACTAACTCCTTATTACAACATCATCAAGGATATCAATATCCTTGGATCCAATACTAATCTATCTTGTACATCAAAGCACACCATATCGAATGTACACCTTAGGCACCTTTCACTAATGCCCTTGGCTTGACTTCTAGACAACCTCAATGCCTTTAGCCTTGACTTCCCAAAGACTCTTCACTAGTGCTTCTATTATGGACGCTCGACACCTTTCACTAATGTCTTCGTCTTGACCCTTTAGACATCTATCACTAATGTCTTCAACAATACACTTCTTATGAAGAAGAGAACTATCAACAAGAGAACCTTAGTAATCTTGATGATAACAAAGCATGGGAACTCATGGACTTGAGCTTGTTCGTCTTCAAAAGATGGTGATCTCGCCTTTAAGAGGAACCTAGAGAATCACACAAAACAAAAATACATACATAGATCACTTGCATCCGAGGTTAGAGAGTTTATAACTCAAAGAGAAAATATGTGAGAAAGGGGTCATCAACAATGAAGAAATGGCTCACTATTTATAGAGAAAACAACTATCTATTCCCCGGATCCCACGGATCCCTCCTTGAGGATCCGTCCGTATTAACCGGGATCCGTGGGACGCCCTTTGCCCATGGATTTTGGGTCATGGGTTATGGGTCATGGATATCAAGTAGGTTCAATGTACCTTCAAGAAGCAATGCATCTAGTCCACGGTTCATGGATTAAAACTATGGGCCATGGATTAAAACCATGGGTCATGGATAGTATCCATATATGACATAAGCATGATGTCATGCAATGGGTTATGGGTCAAGTTCCATGGGTATGGGTCATGGAATTTTGGGTTGTACCCAACTACATTCAATGTATTTGGTCAATGGGTCAAATACTTACGTTTCTACCCAATTGTATTACCCAATATAATACATACTAATTATGTATATATTTGCCCAATATGTAAACACTAGTTGTTGTACATATGTATTACGAATCATAAAACACTTATACTTGTTTTAGTGTTTTATGTGAAAAATGTAAGTGTGTTAGAAAACTATTGGTTCAAACCATTTACGTATTTTATTTGTTTCGTTAAAATGATTTTACGTTTGTTATCGACAAAACATTTAGAAAATCGTAAAATATAAATAAATGTTTTACGGCTTATTTGTATTAACGAAATGTCCCCAGTTGTGATCTCGGTAGTGTTGTTGAGTATTTTAGCTTGTTTAGATCCCCGTATGCTTTTATCGGATTTTATATATATAATTATATTCTTATAAATATATATATATATATATATATATATATATATATATATATATATATATATATATATATATATATATATATATATATATATATATATATATATATAGAGTGAGGATCAAAGTGCGGATTTTTTAATTACGTGCGGATGTGCGATTGATCCGGACCGCCCATTTCGGATCCGATCTTGACTTTTTGTAAAAAGTCAAGATCTGCGCTCCATTCACGGTACCAATTGACCATGTAAACGATTTTTTGATTTTTTTCCTTTTAAGCGATCCTTACTATTGCTATCTTCTTTCGCTTTTTTTTATTTTTGATTTTTATGAGCACTTTTTGTTTTTTGATTATGAGTCCTACCGTGATATTAACGATATTATGAGTTCTATTGTGATATTAACAATTTTACTTAATATCAACGTCTTTTTATTACGATATTAAGAAAAGTTACGGTGATATTAAAAAATTAACTTTGATATTAAGAAAACATGTAAAAAGTAAGCGTGATATTAACAATTTTACTTAAAAAGTTACTTTGATATTAGAAAAAACTTAATATCACCGCTAGTTTACATACTACGCTAGCCTTAGTGAAACCATCGCTAGCCTTACTTAGTAGTGATATTAAGAAAGCTTGATAATTACGGTAATATTAAAAAATTCATAATATCATTATACCTTTTAACGATGAAAATGATTTTTTTCAATTTTTTTCAACGATTCTTAATAAATTGTTGTCCTCTTTCTTTTTAAATTTTTTGATTTTTTGAATTATTTTTTTGAATGTTACCGTGATATTATCCGCACCATCCCTACTTAAAATCTAATCCGCACCCGATCCTTCCTAAATATATATATATATATATATATATATATATATATATATATATATATATATATATATATATATTCATATATGTAATATGTTCAACGATATCCTAAAATAAGATATTCATATGATCAAAATACTGCGTTTTTACGGTTACGTTAAGTTTATAAGTTTTTCTAAACTTTTCCCGAATTTACACTTTTTTCCCTCAAGTTCTGAAAAGTACAAGTTTAGTCCTTCAAGTTTGAGAAAATGACACTTTATACCCGAATATATTTTATATCAAAATTTTACATTTTTTGATGCTTTACCCTGGGAAAACTACTTTCACAAAAACACCCTCCAAGGCTTGTTTTAACATGTTTAGACTTTCGGTTTTCCAAGTTTACACTTTTTACCCAAAGTTTACTTATAACTAGTTTAAGCAAATGACAAGTTTGGTCCTCGTGGTTTTATACACACATGCACATGAATCATACCTCTATACTTTCGAAAATGTGCATGCTAGTCCCTTTACTTCTCATGCTTGTTTATTATACGAAATATAGGACCCTTTAACTTATTAAAAAGTTACAATTTTAACCCAAGGACTATAATATTTTCAATTTAGGTCCGAATACATTTTTAAAAAAACAATGTTAGGAATTAGAAATTCCAGGTATTAAAGAGTCGGTCACCTCAAGTATATGTAATCGTTAGAAAGCTCGTAGTCGTAGTTCTTTTAAGTTAAGTAATATTTAGTTAAGTAACACCGTGGAGGACTGGACGGTCTTTACCCACTGTATGCCCGATCCACACCGATGTGTGGCGATTTATGTAAGATCGAAAATACTCTACCTCCCAAGGTAGAGTTGAGCTCATAATAATATCTTTCACTTCTCTCACTAAGTTCCCTAAACCTCTAACTTCTCTCTAGAATTCCATCTATATGCTACTTTGTGTCATGGTTTGATGTGTATGTGAAAAGTTATATCTTACAATTGGTATCAAGAGCCATGGTTAGATCATATCTTGCACATCTTTGGATTTCTAGTGGTTTTTAGGTGGTTTTTGAGTTTGAAAAAGTTTAGTGGTTTTTGCATCATTTGGTTGATTTCTTGTGTTAAAGTTTGAATTTTGTTTGTACTTTCATGTTTAGAATCATCACAAGTGTTTAGGTTTTCATTTGGTTAGCTTGAATCATCTTGGTTGGGTTGTTTTTGGATTGAAAAGTGATGTTTATATAGTTTTTCTTGCTAGCGACTTAGCTCACGGTTTAGTTTCTTCATAGCGACTTACTTCACAAAATTGTAGCGAGTTACAGTTTTAGACATAGCGAGTTAGATCTAGCGAGTTAAAGTACAAGTAGTGGACTCTCCACTCACAGTGGCGACTTGGTGGTAGCGACTTGGTCCAGAGCGAGTTGCTCTTTAGCGATTTGTATCTCTAGCGACTTGTGTGGCAATTCCGCCAAAATTTTGCTAGCGACTTGAGGGTTAGCGAGTTACTACTTAGCGACTTGCTTTTGGTCTAGCGACTTGGGACTCTAGCGACTTAGTTGTCTAGCGAATTAAGTGTTAGCGACTTAGTGCTTTATCTTCTAGCGACTTAGTGCATTATCTTCAGCGACTTAGTGCATTATCTTCTAGCGACTTGAGTGATTGTTTACGGTTTTCTCTTGATTTAGTAAAATCCGTGAAAGAATCTATTTCCGGTTTAATCATAGAGTTATAAAACCGTGTAATCTGTTAACATGTCTACTAACGTCCCTACTATCATCTCCACTATTGCCGAGGATGTACAAGCGGTGGCTCGGATACTGGAATCCACCCATGCTTGACAGAATCGACTACGATTCTTGGGCTCAACGAATCGATTGTATTGCATTGGAAAGGAAAATGGTGTCAACATTCTCAAATCCATTGATGAAGGACCTTATCGAGTTGAGACGACTAGAGACATACTTGATACTAATGAAGATGGTACTCTGTTTTACGGAATGGACGGACCTAAGATGTATGATGAGCTTGATGATAAGGATAAAAGAGATTTGATGCGGATATCGTGGCTTCAAACATTGTTCTTCAAGGTCTTCCTAAAGACATCTACAAGTCGATCAATCATAACACCGAAGCAAAGCGGTTTGGGATAATGTTAAGATGCTTCTCTCGTGTTCGTAATTAACTATGGAAGACAGAGAATCCAACTCTATGACAATTTGAGCACTTCAAGATGAAACCGGATGAGAGTGTCTATGAGTACTATGTGAGATTTTATAAGTTAGTGAATGACATGAGGAACATCGAATGACTATGCCTAACATTCATTTGAATTCAAAATTTGTGAACAACATGAATCCCGAATGGCACAAGTTTGTCACTACCGTGAAGCTCACTAAAGGATTGAAGAATACAAACTATGAGCAACTCTATGCCTTCCTCCTTCGGAATGAGAGACATGCTATGTTTGAAAATTGATTCTCAATCGGTTCAAAACCAACGAGGGAGAGACAAGCTCGTCTAATGACTCAACAGACTTTCTACTCAAACATTGGAATCACAACCAAAGCATCACAAGTCATACCCTTGGGTAATGGTAATCACAAACTCATTCCCGATCCTATGTACAAACAAGCCGATCTCGATGCTCACGTGGGTAGCTTCATTAATCAACTAGCTCTTCTCATTAGTCAAAACATGAATACTCCCACAAACCAACAACAACCTCGAAGCGCATCTAACCCACACAATCAAGCCATTGTTAAAGATGGAAAAATCGTGGTGCAACCAGTTCGGAAAGACAAGATGATCGGGGAAGAGGTGGAGTGGAGAGGTTATGTGGGCAACGAATCGAGGAAGAAATGGTACCCAAGTTCAAGCTAAGCCAATCAAATGTTACAAGCGTGGGGTGAAGGACACATTGCAAGGAACGCACATCTCCAAAGCGTCCTGAGAATCGATTACTCGAGGAGATAAGATGTTGCTAGCACAAGCTCGGACAATGGTGCCGCTTTGGATGAAGAGAATTCTTTGTTTTCTTCTTGAGGCAATGCCAAGACCTATGATGCGAGATGTGGATGAGCAACCTATTCGGAGATAGGTCACAATCATCGAATGCCTTTCAAGTCCGACCGTGATGCATACGACTACGATGTAGATGATGGACCCTCTGCACACAATCTTTATGGCTAGCATCTCTCCAATGGTTTCTCCCAAGATCTCTTCTTCACCACCGGTGGCCCATCCAAGGACAAACTCATCTCGAGGTATTAAAGCTATACGATGATGTTGATGTGCAATGATGCATGACAAAGTACAATCAATCGAAACTATTGAATCAAATGTTGAAAATATGGGTAATAACAATATTGTCCCATACGATCAATACGTGAAACAAAGTGAAAGTGAAGTTGTACCAAGTGATGCATCTTCGCAGTCAACAATGACTATGTCTTTGATGAATACTTTGCATGTGCTCCCGATGATTCCATAATTTCGAACTAAATGCCTATAAGGAACGTGTTGCTATTTATGAACAACGTGCAAAATTTGAGTTGACCACCGTGAGCGGAAATGGATGACCAAGTGAGTACAAGAATTAGAAAAGTAAGTTTAGAGAAGAAGTATTGAAACAAGAATTAAATTCGTTGCAAGAAAAACTTTCTAAAATGCCTAAACAAAAACAAGAACTTCAAGAAAATGTGAAAATGTTTAAGCAAGAATTTAATGCAAAGGAATCAAAACTCTTGAGAGATTTTCTAATCGAAAACTTTGAAAAACAAACTTGAAAACAAGTTGTACATACAAGGAAACACCATTAGATTGCTCACATGGTCACTAAACATCGAGTCTTAAGCGATAAGCATAGCATTCCCTTGTTGAGGAACCAAATCCGAGGTAATTAAAAGGCTAGAAATGCTCATAAGGTGCTTTATGATGGTAATGAAATCCTTAAGCCTAGGCGGAAACCTAGTTGCGTTGAGTGCCTTGAGGAAGATAAGAAATCAAATGAAATCACTAGGAAAAGATGAATAAGAAACAAAATGATCCCAAATGCAAAGAGAAAAACATAATTATCACTCCTCATGATTACAAGAAGGAAAAGCTGGATTTCCTTAAACAAGTTTAAGCCTCATACATTGTTGACTCCGAACAAGTCTTCGGAAAAAGGATTTAGATAAGCGAGCGAAAATATTGTTGAAACTAACCCTCCCTTTGGAAAATGCCTAGAGCGATTGTGTATCCTCCTAATACACCAATGCATCTTGTACCTAGAACAATTGCCACTAAAAGCAAGACATTAATTAGCCAATACGTTATATTTCAACTATTTGTTGATTTTGAGAAAACTTGCAAGAAAAGGATCACACCCAATGGTATAAGCGAAGGAGAAAGGGTTTTGAACAAATGAAAGAAAGTTATTTGACTGAGGTCATGCCCTTCTTTAAACTTCTAAAAGATCACTTTGAGAGTCTTAAAAGGGATAGAAACCGATATTAAGGGAATGGAAAAGGAATTTGATGCAATGGTTGTTGAAGTTAGTGACTATGAGCGTGCCTTTGAAATATAATGAGATTGAGAGAAAGAACTTGCATACATTAAATGAGAATCTTATTACTGAATGTGTTGCTCAAGATGTGTTTTCATCGCTCAAATTGCTCTATTAATGCTTCCAAATTCCATGAACTATCTCGTGGCCTCGAAAGTCTCCCATGATCGTGTCATTGAGCTTGAAAAACTAATTCTAAACTAAGCGATAAAATTGAATGGATGATCACGACAATTTCGTTAAACATTTTCTAAACTAGAAGTTGAGCATTTTAATTTACAACTAAAATATCAACATCGAAAGAAAATGTCAAAACTTCAAATGTCAAGACATCTTCGATGCTCCGAGTTTGATGCGTTTTCAAATTAACAAACGTGATGAATGTATTCAAGCTCGGTGCAACACGATCGAGAAAGTTGAAAGCCCAAATCTCTCAATTAAAGGGTCAAACAAACAATATGACAGGCTCCCGAATGCCTCCTCCTTTAGATTCTCGAACTCTCAAACGTTTCATCTTCAAAACCTAGTAAATGCTTTACAAAAGGAAAGCGAAAGTTTTCTAGAGGAAAATGAAAAGGTTAAACGTCATTTCAATGAGTTGTTTGAATCAATTAAAGTCACTCAGTAATAAAAACAACGAACAAATAGCTTCATTGCAAAAGGAAATTGAGAATCGAAGAGTCGTAAAAGGAAAATGCCAATGATCATTGGGGAGAAAGTTGTATCAAAGGTTCACTCTGGTAATAAATATGCTTTATTTGTGACATATGTCCCCCCTCATCTAAGAAACAACAAACTAGCTATTCAAACATACCTTTCATCTCTTAAGGATTGCTTAGAATGCCTGCGTGAGATTGTTGAAGAGGATAAGCTAGAGAAACCTTATGATAGTGCAATTGGACATGCATGCTTATATGCCAAACGATCTCAAGAAATCTTAGAATGCCTGATCACAATATGTCCAAAGTCATTAGGTGAGAGAGTTAATCCTTTGATTCCATGCTCGATGCCTAAAGCCAAGTATGATATGCACTCGATTCCCAATGTTTTGAATGTGAACCGTAGTGTGCCGTTAAGGGGTTCAGATTCTAGATCTGTCAATGCTAAGAAAGAGAACTCAAGTGTGCCTTCTAGGAGTACAAATCTCAGTACCTCTAGTTTTAAGAATGTGAACCGTAGTGCACCGCATGTAGTTCGAGATCCCAACACATCTAAGCAATTGGTGCAAAGAGTAGTAAACAAACTAATGTTCCCATTCCTCTACAGGAGTAATCGGTGACATTAAAGGGAGCAGTCAAAGTCTCAAGACAATACAAAGAATGATAGGACCTCGCAAGCTAAGAATGTGCCTTTGGAAAAGAGTAGAAGAACAATCTAGGAACTTTAAGTTTGAATCGAATAAAACGAATCGTGTTGATTCTAGTATTTGCCATAGGCGTCTTGTAATTAATTCAATTCGATACTATTTGCAAACCTTGTATCGATGATCGCTGAATTGCATTTCTAATCATGGATGTGATGTTAATGTTACGCCTAATGATGTTAATTGTCCGATTAATTTTGTTAATGCTAAAATTCATGCTAAGAAGGCTAAAAGGCAAAAGCGAATAAAAGTTAGAAAACACCGAAACCCACGGGAAGAACATTCGGTAAAATAGGATTCTATTGGATACCATTGGTCATAAGACTAATCGATAATGCCCACTAGAAAATGGATGCCTACTTGGTAGAACTATTCCTTTAAGAAGTGATCACACCGTGAAGTGGCTATACATGACACTAGTATCGCATCTATTTACAATGACTCCATTGCCTCACTTTTTCGATATGAATGCTTCTATTTCGATGTGGGTGTTCCAACCATTGTAACTAACCAAATGGAACCCATTCTTGCATGGGGATCCCAATTATCCGATTATCCACTCTTGTTTGTGTTCAACCGCAGATCATTCAAATCGTTACGTGGTACATGGACTCAGTTGTTCCAAGCATATGACTGGAGACCGGTCGCGGCTCATGAACTTCGTGAGCAAATTCATCGGGGACTATTAGATTTAAAATGATCATTTCGGTGCTATTATGGGTTATGGAGATTATGTTGTTGGTGATAGTGTCATCTCTAGAGTGTATTATGTGGAAGGTTTAGGTCATAACTGTTCTCTATTGGTCAATTCGTGATTACGATCTAGAAGTAGCCTTGGAAAACATACACGCTTTGTTAGAGATCTTAATGGTAAGGAACCGTTAAAAGGAACTCGTGGCTCAAATCTTTACACCATCTCTATCGATGACATGATGAGGGCCTCACCAACTGCTTGTTATCAAAGGCTTCAAAATAAAGTCATGGTTATGGCATCGTCGTCTCAATCACTTGAACTTGGCACCATCAACGATCTTTCGAGAAAGGACTTAGTTGTAGGTTTACCTAGACTAAAGTATGAAAAGGATCATCTTTGTTCAAGCATGTCAATTGGGAAAAAGCAAGAAGTATACCCATAAACCCAAACCTACTAACTCGTCACGTAAGTTCTTCATATGATTCATATGGATTTATGTGGACCAATGAGGTGCGTAATATCTTTGGGAAGAAATATGTGTTAGTTGTGGTTGATGATTACTCTAGATTCACCTTGGTCAAGTTCTTAAGGACAAAGGATGAAACTCACGATATCATCATCAAACTCATCAAACAAATGCGAGTTCGACTAAACAAAAGCTGCCGAATTATCGAGCAGACAATGGAACCGAGTTTGTCAACAAACAACTTAGTGAATTCTATGAAAGCGTTGGAATCACCATCAAAGAAGTGTTCCACGAACCCCTCAACGAGCGGTGTAGTTGAAAGACTAAATCGTACTCTTGTTGAAGCCGCTAGAACAATCTTGATCTACTCAAAGGTTCCAATGTTTCTCGGGATGAAGCAATTGCCTTGCATGCTACACACAAAATCGTTCCCATTCACACTATTCATGGAAAAACTCCATATGAACTCGTCCATAACGAAAACCTAATCTATCTTTCCTTCGTGTGTTTGGTGCCTTGTGCTATCCAACTAATGAGGTCAAGACTTGGGCAAACTCGGGGCTAAAGGCGACATTGGAGTATTTGTAGGATATGCACCAAACAAAAGGGATACCGAATCTACAACAAAAGAACCCGAAATATCATGGAAACAATTCACGTTACGTTTGATGAGTGACGGTCAAATGGCTCTGGACACTCCACTGGGACCCGCACTTCAAAAGCAGTCCCATTGGTTCATCCCTTGTTCCAAACTCCTCTCAAGAAATTCCATATGTACCTCCATCCGAAGATGATGTAAAGAAATTGTTTGATCCTATGTTTGATGAACTGTATGATTCAATTACTAATGAGGTGATGATTACCACAATAGAGGATGCTCATATTCCGTTGAATGAAGTCATTCCTCGGTCTCAATATCTTTAAGTCAAGAAGCACCCGTCTACGATCCTTGATCTCATCAACAAATCATCATTCTTCAAATGTACATCATGGAAATGCTTCAGCATCAATGATGAAGTTAATCCCTTTATGACTCTCAAGATGCTCCATTTGAAAACATATTTGCTACTCTCGAATCATCATCGTAACCATCTTCTTGAGGAGACATCGACTCGACTACCTCGGTTCCTCAACAACCGCCACATGAACACCTCGAGAAAATGGACTCACGATCACCCCTTAGACAACATCATTGGAAATCCTCTCGTCGTCTGTATCAACCCGGAAATAACTCGCAACCGATGCCTTATGGTGCTTCTTCAACTCCGTACTATCTAAGATCGAACCAAAAGATGTTAAAGCGCCATGAATGAAGATAGCTAGTTCAATGCCATGCAAGATGAAATTCATGAATTTGATCGTCTTGATGTATGGGAGTTAGTACCAGACTCGATCGTGCTATGATTATAGCTCTCAAATGGATCTTCAAAGTAAAACTTGATGAGCATGGTGATGTGTTGAAGAACAAGGCTCGATTGGTTGCTAAAGGATATCGTCAAGAGGTGGGTATAGACTTTGAAGAATCTTTTGCTCGGTTGCTCGAATCGAGGCAATCGGAATCTTTAAGCTAATCTTGCTAGTAAGAACATGGTAGTCTATCGATGGATGTAAAGACGGCATTTACGAACGGAGATCTTAAAGAAGTCGCTCACGCCACCAACTCAAGGATTTGTGAATCAAGAGCATCCTACTCATGTTTATCGTTTGAAGAAGGCTCTTTACGGTTTAAAGCAAGCTTCAGGGCATGGTATGATACATCGTCAAAGTTTCTTCTATCAACCGGATTCATCAAAGGAGCGATTGATCCTACATTGTTCACCAGAAGTCGTGCAAACATTTAATTCATGTTCAAATTTATGTTGATGATATTATTTTTTCCTCATGCAGACCCAATGGAATGTGATCGTTTTCAAATGAAATGAGTTCAAAGTTTCAAATGTCAATGATGGGAAAATGTCATTTTCTTGGGATTACAAATTTCACAAAGTCCGGAGGCATTTTCATAAATCAATCTAAATATGCAATGAGATTTTAAAGAAATTTGGATTTGATTCATGTGACCTGTTGACACCCCCATGATTGACCGAACCAAAATAGATGAGGACCTCTCGGGGATCATGATTGACCAAACGAAATATCGGAGTATGATTGGATCCCGATGTATCTCACTGCTAGTAGACCGACATCTTGTTCATTTGTTTGCATGTGTGCTAGATACCGTGCTAAGCCTACTAAAAAGCACCTTGAAGCGATTAAGCGGGTCTTCGGTATCTCCAAGGAACCATCAATATGGGTCTTTGGTACCAAGGACACCGGTATGTCACTAACGGCCTATGCAAATGCCGATCATGCGAGTTGTCAAGATACACGTCAAGCACGTCGAGGTGCTCGATTTTTGGGTGATAAGCTTGTGAGTCTGGTCTTCAAAAAGCAAATGAGTACTTCTATTTCCTCTACTGAGGTGAATACATAGCCATGTCATCTTGTTGTGCTCAAATCTTATGGATGAGATCTCAATTATCGACTATGGCTTTGAATTCAACAAAATCCTACATCTTGTGATAATAAAGTGATATTGCTCTCTCATGCAACAACGTTCAACACTCAAGAGCTAAGCATATCGACATTCGACATCATTTCATCGAGGGAACAAGTGGAAAAAGGTGTGGTGGAACTATATTTTGTAAGGTCCGAATATCGCTAGCGACATCTTCACCAAAGCTCTTCCAAGAGAACGTTTTGAGTTCATTCTTCCACGTCTTGGCTTAAAAGCCTTCAACCGAAACACTCAAACGTCTTCGAGGAGGAAGGCGAGGAGTAAGGTCTATCTTCATCATCTCTTGTATATATCTATTCTAAAAACAAAATACAAAATTATAAAACCTTCAAAATCAAATAGAAAATATAAAACCTTCAAAATCCATAAAATTTGAAAAATTCAAAAATTTTCAAAAAATATTGTCAACTTGTCATGTTTTTTGTTTGATAATATCTACGGTCTTTGTCTTTTGTCATTCAAAGAATGACACGGGACTTTAGAGGTTGTTCGAATTCTTAAAAAAAAAAAAAAAAAAAAAAAAAAAAAAATGGGAGAAAGAGAAATGGTTTATTGTCATTTCAGCAAGAACCAGTTTTATAAGAAAGAACGAGCCATGTTTCACCATGTTTTTAAATTCCATGCTCGATTCTATAAACTTTATCTCACGAAAACTAAGCGCTTTGAAAAATAACTCGGTCTCTATTTTTGATAATCATCGGACTTATTTGTCAAAATCTATCTCTCAATCAACAACCTATGTCATTGATTGAGGGGGAGAATGATTTCAATTAAATTAAAAAGTTATTTGGCATTAAATTATTTTCAAAAGATATACATGCATGTTTTATCAATGGAGTTTAAAGTCCTAAAATCCGATCCATATCAGTTAAAACACTTTCATAATCAAGTCACAATTCCCCTTAAAAGCTTTCAAAATAAATTTAAATCTATACGAGATCACAAATCTCAAATGTTTTGATAATTGTGATCGGGGGAGAATGTGTGATTTAAATTGGATTTAAACTAATAATTTGGTAAATGGTTTTATAAGAATGTACATGCAGTCCTTCCCACATGTGACAAACGATTTCAAATTTTCATGCACATGTTGAGGGGGAGCATCTATCTTAAACCTATGATTTGGATTATGTTCGACTTATCTCATGTGCAAGTTCCTCTAGTATGTGCAAAACTCTTTTCAAACCTCGAGGCACATATTGAGGGGAGCAAATTATGGAAACCTCATCCTTCCGGAAATGCTATATCTACTTGATTTGATGTGGGAAGTGATGTTGATATCTTTAGAAAATGGTAATCAAAGAAGTTAATTCTTTCTCTTGCCTCCGTGCAAAACATTTTCAAATACTTGATGCACATGTTGAGGGGAGTTCTCGTTCTAAAATATCAAAAACAATTCGGCACAAAATGCTTTGATAATATATCACGAGTATCCGAATTGATTTTCAAATGGTTTTCAATTGGATACAATGGCGAGACGAACAATACCAAATAGACCGACCAACTTTACTTTATGTACGGTGATATAAGGATGATAAGATTAGGTATTGGTTCCCATGATCCGCCGTAACCGGAGGGATCTACCAGGACAATCCACTAGTTAGTGTAGAAGTCCTTAGGAATGATGATAAAAGGAGAAAAATGAGATATGGGAAGAGTGCGGACTAAGATCGAGCTAGTAATCGGAATAAATCCAACAAGGTTCTAGCTATGAAGTCTTGGTAAGCACCGAAGGTTGAAGAATTAAAAGAACTGAATGAGAAAGGGTGAAAACAAATAGCCTCCATTTATTCAACCTTAGGGCGATACCGGGTTCAACTCATATGCTACCGATGGTAACATCGGTATTGAAGACAAGGCGTCATGGACCCAAGGACGCTCGCACTTCAACTTTCCAAACCACTCAAGTTCCTCTTAAAAGGGCTTGTTTCATTCTCACGGGGAACCGACATTATCTATCGACTTTCACTTAGAGATTGTTGATATTGAAGAAGGAGACCCTCCCTAGTCTCGGCATAGGATCCAAATATGCACAAATTGAGTCTAGAGCCACGAGATCATCAATAAATCTCATTAGGACACTTTCAATGAAGACTCTCATTTCACACAAGGTGGAAAGAGATTATATCTTGAGTCCCACGCATTATCCTTGTGGTATTGCGAACGTCGAGTGATGTGTTTACATATTCACAATGAAGATGGAAAGCCTTCGAGCCAACATCAAACAAGCTCTCTGTAGGTGGCATGTGAGATCTATTATATGGATCAACCATGTGACAACCGAGCAGAAACAATGGGAGATTCAATCTCTTGAATCAATCTGGTTCGAGTTATGGATTGACGGATACCTTTGAAAACCGGTCTTTGTGCTTAAAACTCTTTTCTTTAGCACATCGACCGTGTACTCATTTTTCAAACCAAAGGTGTTTTATGATTGATAATTGATTTTCAATAAAACCTTCGTTGTATTGCAAAAACAATTTCTATTGAGCAATACACGATTGTTTTTCAAATCTCTTTTCATCAATCGTGGACTTAAAATTATTTGGTTCACTCACTCCGTGTTGTCTTCTTTGAGATGTTCGGTTTGAGAACAAACTAGAACATTCGCGAAACCACTCAAGGAAATTCTTGAATTATACCGATCACGTGCAAGATACATAATCGATCAACGGAGAACCGTGGGCGTGTACCTCAATTCAACGAAAGTGATCAAAGACACTTTGTGCGATTTATTGCTAATCGTTGTATGCAGTACACCCGATGTTTGCGGTGATCGTAATGAAGCGGTCAATCCATAGCCGCATGCTCACTTAACACATTCAACTCAAAGAAATCATGATTAGTGCATCAATGACTCGATATTCTCACTCCAAGCTTACGCTACGCTCGCTAATATCATGATTCAACAAAAGCTTTCGCTACTCGATGTGAAGATTTCATGATCCAGAATGTGAGCATGTCGGTCCTAAAGTCACAACATCACATAATACCAACACCACAAAGGATGTCACAAAGATTTTTGATAGCTGATGATCTCAAATGCTGGCTCAAATTTATTATCACATGAATCACTAAAAGACCTCCACTTGGAATAACCAAACATGCAATGTGAAGAATCAATGACTACGAGCTTAGGAGCAAAGGACTACATCAAGAATGCAAGATCAATTGTTAATGTATTATCTAGTTGTATTCAATGTAATTTTGGTACATGATTGAGGTGACCTCCTTAGGGGAGATTGTTAGGAATTAGAAATTCCGTGTATTAAAGAGTCGGTCACCTCAAGTATATGTAATCGTTAGAAAGCTCGTGAGTCGTAGTTCTTTAAGTTAGTAATATTTAGTTAAGTAACACCGTGGAGGACTGACGGTCTTTACCCACTGTATGCCCGATCCATGACCCGATGTGGCGATTTATGTAAGACTATAAATACTCTACCTCCCAAGGTAGAGTTGGAGCTCATAATAATATCTTTCACTTTCTCTCACTAAGTTCCCTAAACCTCTAACTTTCTCTCTAGAATTCCATCTATATGCTACTTTGTGTTTTGGTTTGATGTGTATGTGAAAAGTTATATCTTACAAACAAAAACTTTGTAACATGATTACAAACTTATTTCCAACTTATTTTTATAGCTTATTGGCTTATTTTCACCATATTGGGCCGGGTTGGGGTTTATTTGGACACGGTTTGGGCTCATTGGGCTCGTTGGTTGGGCTTAAGGCCCGTTAGCCTTTGCGTGGGTTTTTCAAAGCGTACGAGAGATTCTCAAGAGTTTTTGTTGTGTTTTCGACATGTTTAACTAGTTTTTACATGTAACTAATGTGTGGCTAATTGTCTAAAGTTGTCTATTCCAATTTACACAAGATGATCTAGTGTGAAAAGGTGCACATAACGTTTATAACGTGTGATATGATCGTGTATATATGTGTAAACTAAACGAAATGAGTAAATATTGAAATGATTTTCGATGACTTACAACACTCGTCAAGAGTGGAGATGAACAATGAGAAGGTGATTCAACTCTAAACCCGTGTTCTCCTTATAATGATATTCGACTAATGTTTTACCCAAGCTTCTCTAAACCTTGCTTCCTATTCGATTCCCTTTTCTTCCTTCGATGGTAACTAAGTGGACGGATGAATGTTTTTAGTGAACACAAATGTGCATTTTTGGAGAGTTAAGGTGTGAGTATCCTAAGTGGGTGAGGTTTATAAGGAAAACTCAAGCATGATCTTTCATATATTTAACTCTTAGATCACCTAGTCTTAGGATTTTTAGACATGTGTTTTGACTTGGTCTTTGGGCGTGTGATGTTGTAGCCGAGTTTCATGGTGGCATTCATGCCTAGTCCCATCGACTCTTAACAAGGAAAACATAATAACCAATGGTCCTTAAGGTCAAATGGGTCAAAGTGAGGTTTAGGGTGATGTTTAGGCTATTATATAAATGATTTTAGGGTGGCTAAAGTTTCTTCTTGTCTCCTATTCCTTTACTTACACACGCATGTCTTGGGACTTCTAGGTAGGAAAACTTAGTTTGGTTTGTGACCTTGGTTCCTAGTTGAGTTTGCATGGTTTCCTTTCTCTCATTTTTTTGGTCTCGATCGGTTACACAACACAAAGGGTAGTATCCCAAATTTGCATGTCTTGTTATATTAAGTGTGTTGGGCTAGTAGCTAGGCCCAAAAATATTAAGGGTGATTCGGGCTTTGTTTATGGACCGTGTACAAGAGTTAAGCCCAAGGAAATAACTAAACGAGTTGGGCTTGAATGGGTAGCGAGGCCCAAAACAAAATGTTGTGGGCTTGGTTCGATATGAGGCCCAATGACATGTTGGGTTGGGTCGTGAGGTGGTATGAAGTCCAATAAGTTCTTAAGCCTAATACAATTTTAATATATTTTTATTAGAATTTATTTCGTATTTTTATAAATTTTACATATCCGTTACATATTTTAAGATTATCGAGATCATGAGAATTTTTTTCCGATCACAACAGTATATTTATGAACTCTCAAGCTGCGTTGATCATGCATATGCCAAATGATATGCAAATGTGATGTTTAGAAAATTTCATGATGTATAAATCGTGCTTAATTTCGATTAAGATCTTAAGTACAATTAAATTTTCCAGAGCTTACAGTACCTACCCTTAAGAGAACTGCGTCTCGCGGTTTAACTCACAGAGGTTGTCATGGGTGGTTAGATGAATGTGGGATACTTGGAACGATTACATCCTCGCTCCCGGTGAACTCTGCACCTCGCTTATGATTCCATTGAACTTTAACGATAGGAATGCGGCATTGCTTAAGCCTCTTGACTTCCCTATCCATGATCTCAACAGTGTTTCGACAAAGTTAAGTTTGTCATTGAGTTGTATGTCCTTGAGGGTGCGACTAGAGTTTCATCCGATAGACACTTCTTAAGATTCGAGGCATGGAAAGTATCATGTACTCGACTAAGCTTTTGGGAAGTTCGAGCATATATGCCATTGGACCAATTCTTTGAAGAATTTTGAATGGTCCCACGTATCGAGGTTTGAGTTTTCCTCTCTTTCCAAACCCGACCATTCCTTTTCACGTTGATACTTTGAGCATTAGTCGGTCTCCAACTTGGAATTCCATTGGCTTTCTTCGACATATGCGTGGCTCTTTGTCTATCTCGAGCCGCTTGTAGTCGTTGCCTAGTTTGCATTATCTTTTCGGTTGTCTCTTGGACAATTTCGGGCCTCGTGAGTTGTACTTCTCCAACTTCGCCAAAGAAACTGGCGATCGGCATTTTCTCCCATAAAGTGCTTCAAAAGGAGCAATTTTAATGTTGGCGTGGTAATGTTATTGTAAGAAAATTCAGCCAGAGGTAGGTGCTTATCCCATCCTTTTCGAAATCAATTACACATGATAAGGATTTAAAAGGTACACTTTTTGAGGGTCATTTAAGCCCTTAATCGATCACTTTTATATCCGTTACTACTTAATTTCGTTCCTTTTCACTTTTAGGTCTCTTGAAGGCAAATTGGAATGACACTTATTCGGACGAAAAGGCGCGAATATATGAAGAAAATGGCCAAAGTCAAGAATCAAGACACTCAAGCTTTGGAATTGAAGGGACGGCGTCACGACTTAATGGCGACGCCGTCGCGACACACTTGAGACGACTCGAGAGCAAATTGCTATTTTGCACTTGACGGCATCGTTTTAAAGAGTAGGGCGTCACAACTCAGACGGCCTAGATTTGGATCCCGACGGCGTCAGAAGATGAAGCCGACGGCGTCACAACCATAAGGTGACGCCGTCACAGAGTTGACGTGGCCAAGACGAAAACCTAATGGCGGCGACCCGACGGCGTCACAATTAAAGAGTGACGCCGTCGCATATTGTAACTCTATATATAGAATTCGAATTTTCAGAATTTTAGAGAGGTAGTTTTGTGGAGTAAAACCTAAACCGAACTTTGGCTGTCTTGGGCAGTATCTTAGGGTTCCATACCCTATTTTACAACAAGATAAGTGATTTACTTCATTAATTCAATTATGTCTTCAATTGTTTGTGTGTATGCTTGCATGTTTTCCATGTCCGGCTAATTTACTTGTGTGTTTGCTTAGATCTATGAAACCTAGGTATTGAATATTGATTGGTTGTCTCTTATCTTAATTGTGATTGACCTAGTATTGCGATAGGTCATTCGTTGTGTTTTTAATGCTTGAGTAATCTTTGTGAACATTAGTTTATAATCACCTAGAGTTATTGTAGGCTAAACATCCAAAGATAACCTTAGAGTTAGTTTATGAATCCTAGAGATTTCGTAGGCAATAACCTTAAGGTAGTCTCAAAGAGTTAGGGAAAACGCATACCCTACGACCTTAGAAGACACAACGCGTTAAGAATAAGGACGTGACAATTCAACCATCAATAGGAGATAACTAGGGAGTAATAGCATCTAGGTAAACACATCTTTAATCATCATAAGAGCACACAACAATAGACATAGACTACACTCACCTTAGCTTAGTTAATTAGATAATTAGATAGTAGTAATCGGTAGAAATACCAACCCCCAAATCCAATACCCGAGATTCGTACCTTTCAATTTTCTAAAAAATATAAAAAGATAAAAATAATCTTCCTCAACCCCAACCTTAGCGTAGTAATTTCTCACTAGCATTCCTATTCCCCAGAGAACGATATCAATTCCGAGGCTTACCCTAATACTACACTACAACGATTAGGTTCATCGCCTAGGGTGTTGAAAAACTTGCTCGACGAAAAGGAAGTTCCTTTGACCCCGACGCGCGTTGTATGCGCGTATCAAGTTTTTGGCGCGCTGGGGGGAATAGAATAGCTAGTTAGATTTCCACCTCGTTTAGGTTTCCTTGCTTGATTCCTATCAAGTAAGCTTTTTCTCATTTTAGCTTCCTCGTAGTCTATCCCCCTTCTTCGTGACCTTTGTTAGTAACCCCATCACTTTTCATCATGGAAGGTGATAATCAACCACCACTCATCAACCCACCACCAAATAAATCAATTTCACTCAAACCCTAATCTAATGACCAACACAACCGTCGAAGCCATTATGTGAGTAGAAACAACGACCTTCAAGATTTGCAAAAGGTATTTCATAGTACAATTAGGGATGGTGTTGAGAAAGTGGTTAGCGCCTCTGTTGTTGGCTCCATGATCAGCAGTAATTCGGATAATGGCTTAGTGGATAAAAATGTGAATGAGGAGGATAGTGCTTATTTCAATCTTTACCCCACTAAGGAAGAGGTTGCTTACCATCAATACATAATCGATAATCCCGATCACCCATCATTAGGATATGTCCAAAGATTAGGAGAGGAAATCCTTGGAACCTCAAAATCCCTTGTATGATTGGATATAGGAATGTCGAGCATGCTTACATAGATACGGAATCTCCCATTAATGTGATGTCATCAGTTGTTTACAATGACATTATGAATGAGCGACTTAAGATTAGGAGAGACCCTAAGTATCCGGGTGGGGTTTGCAACTTTGTGGGAAGAGTCAAAGATGTACACGTCTTTATAGGGAATTTCACCTACTTAGTTGATTTTGTGGTCCTAGAAGACATCGGATGTGTCATTGACTATAGCTTATCCCAAGTAGTGCTAGGAAAACCGTTTGTTGAAACATCTAAAATGAGCCATAACAAGTATGAAGGAACGGTTAGGTTTAAGGAAGGGACGATGAGATCACTTATAGGATGCCTTGGAAGACGAATGGATATGGCCCTTTATCCCTTTTCGAACGAGACAACATTAGAGCTTTTGAGGAAAAAAGCGAAGACGATGTTGAAAAAGGTTTGAACTTCATGTGGGAGAAAAGGAGACTTTATTATAAGGATTGCTTGACCCTAGGGCCTAGGTATAGAGTCGATGAAAATTTTGTCAATATGATAGAATTTTCATTGAGAATGAAAACGAGACCACGTAGGGCACGACTTGAGTCTAGCTACAAGACTCATAAATAAAGAAAAGCGCTTCGTGGGAGGCAACCCATGCTTAATTGTTTGCTTGTTTGTGTGTCGTATATCTTTTATTGATTGTTTATTCTCATGTTTGAATTTGTAAAAATGCTTTATTTTGTCTTTAACCTCGTCTTAATTACATATAAAGGTATTTTACAAAAGGGATAAGTGTAGGGAGGATTACACACGTTTTCAAAAAGAACGTGAACATGAGAATTACGATTATTAAAAGATATACATGTGTGTTTGTTCGAGTCAAATGCTTGTATCGAGTCATAATGGATGTTTTGCGGAAATTTTTCCGATTCTAAAGATATAAATTTTCCGAAATTTTTCCGAAAATCGCAGACAGTTTTGTCGGGATAACTGACGGCGTCAGATCGCAACTGACGGCGTCGGGAGGAGTAGAAACAACTTCTAACTTTTTCTCGTTTTTCGTGCTACTTATAAATTTTGGAATTTTCGGTCTTAATTTTCTAGAAAATCAGTAAACATCCATTCCACAAGCATTATATCCTAGTTTAGTAGAGTCATATATATTGTTACCGCCGATTTTACGAAGGTTTCGTTTGTTTTCTTCAAGTGTGCAGGTTTTATTTATCAAGAAGAAGATACATAAGATTGGATGGAGCTTTTCACGCATACATTCTTCTTGAAGAAAGATTTAACCACTACTTCACACGGATCCTACCGAGCTAATCGGGAGTATTAGTTTCTTTCGTTTTAATTACCTTCCATTATCATAACTTTGATACTTTCGGGAACATTGGGGACAATGTTCGGTTTAAGTGTAGGGAGGAAAATAAACGGAACTTTGAAACTATGCTTATCCTTGACTATTTACCGTGTCCAATTTCATTTGTGTAATAAACCATGAGAAATATCGGTTAGGGTAATTTTGGCACCAAATTTAAAATTTTTCATGACATGTAGGAGTGGGCCATTAGTCTTAATAAAGCGTCTCATGGATAGGAAGTTATATGACTAGCACAAAAACCCTTTACCACTTAAATTCCACCCAAAATGTGAGGATCGCCCTTAGATTTGTAGGAATTAAAGCATTCCAGTGTACCGGTAGTATAATAGATTCTAGAACTTGTTTTGTGATGCATTCCGAGATCGCTAGTGAGACTACACTTGTGTAGTTAGGAATAACTAAATGATAAGAGGCATTAGGATAACCATTGTTTGATACCTGTATTATAATTACTTCTTCCACATTGGTTGAGTAATTCCCCACACCCTTGCGTTGTACTCATCTTTAGTACACGATACCCCTAGTTAACCCCTCAGAGCCTATCCTTTTCGCGGTTCTCGTGATGTTTCGGTTTTTCAGAATATCAATGAAGAGCATTGTTTACAATCCACCCCCAAATGTACACCCAAATCGCCTTAGCCTACCTTGTATGCACTCACTTTTAGTGCATTATTGTTATCATACTAAACCCTTAGTTCAATTATCTAGTTGCTTGCATAAGTTGCTAAGTCGAGTCATATCCTTTGTACACAGTTTTGGGACGATTGGGACTCATGGGAAAAGTTAAATTTTATGAAATGACGGAAGGAACGTTAAATTCAAATTCCCTTTATTTACGTAATAATGTACTCCAAGTGTTTTGATCTTTTCAATTCGGGTCAAATTAGTGTTAGAGTAATAAAACTCAAGTGTAGGGATGTGCCTATAAATCCCTATTATTTTGATGTTATCGTAGAGGATGGTAGAGTAAAAGTGTATGAAAAAATCGAAAAAAAAAAAAAAAAAAAAAAAAAAAAAGTGGCTACCATCCTACATCTATCTTTAAATTTATGTTTGTTTTTTTTCAATTTATCTAGAGTTTAGAGTGTCGAGTCTTGGCTTAGCAACGCCATTCTTCTCATGCTTGTAACATAAAGATTTTTGACTTGCCACCACTAAATCGCCTATCCCACCAAACCCTTTGTTTCCTACCGTAAGCCTAACGTTACAACCCTTTAAAAGACCTCTTGGATAGTTTTTCCTAGGTGCTTACGCCAAAGCGATGGAGGTTTGATCTAGTCTCAAGCCTATGGTAATCTATGTACTAGGACCGGTTAATGAGTGTTTATCTTCCATTTCCAACTTGATATATTTCATATACACCGAGAGATGAGAGTATCCAAACACCACTTGTGAGGTGCTAGTATGTAATTTCCGTGCTTGTTATGACTTTTATGGGCTTATACGTGTTGTGAATTGTTCTAAACTAATGCTTCATGACCCTAACTTATAAATTAATTGGATAAAAGCACATTTGCTTGAGGACAAGCAAATACCAAGTGTAGGGATATTTGATAAGGATTTAAAAGGTACACTTTTGAGGGTCATTTAAGCCCTTAATCGATCACTTTTGTATCCATTACTGCTTAATTTCGTTCCTTTTCACTTTTTAGGTCTCTTGAAGGCAAATTGCTGGAATGACACTTATTCGAACGAAAAGGCGCGAATATATGAAGAAAATGGCCAAAGTCAAGAATCAAGACACTCAAGTTCTTTGGAATTGAAGGGGACGGCGTCACAGCTTAATGGCGACGCCGTCGCAACACACCTTGAGACGACTCAGAGAGCAAATTGCTATTTTGCACTTGACGGCATCAGGTTTAAAAGAGTAGGGCGTCACAACTCAGACGGCCTAGATTTGGATCCCGACGGCGTCAGAAGATGAAGCCGACGGCGTCACAAGCATAAGGTGACGCCGTCACAGAGTTGACGTGGCCAAGACGAAAACCTAATGGCGGCGACCCGACGGCGTCACAATTAAAGAGTGACGCCGTCGCATATTGTAACTCTATATATAGAATTCGAATTTTCAGTATTTTAGAGAGGTAGTTTTGTGGAGTAAAACCTAAACCGAACTTTGGTTGTCTTGGGCAGTATCTTAGGGTTCCATACCCTATTTTACAACAAGATAAGTGATTTACTTCATTAATTCAATTATGTCTTCAATTGTTTGTGTGTATGCTTGCATGTTTTCCATGTCCGGCTAATTTACTTGTGTGTTTGCTTAGATCTATGAAACCTAGGTATTGAATATTGATTGGTTGTCTCTTATCTTAATTGTGATTGACCTAGTATTGCGATAGGTCATTCGTTGTGTTTTTAATGCTTGAGTAATCTTTGTGAACATTAGTTTATAATCACCTAGAGTTATTGTAGGCTAAACATCCAAAGATAACCTTAGAGTTAGTTTATGAATCCTAGAGATTTCGTAGGCAATAACCTTAAGGTAGTCTCGAAGAGTTAGGGAAAAATGCATACCCTACGACCTTAGAAGACACGACGCGTTAAGAATAAGGACGTGACAATTCAACCATCAATAGAACATAACTAGGGAGTAATAGCATCTAGGTAAACACATCTATAAATCATCGTAAGAGCACACAACAATAGACATAGACTACACTCACCTTAGCTTAGTTAATTAGATAATTAGATAAGTAGAGTAATCGGTAGAAATACCAACCCCCAAAATCCAATACCCGAGATTCGTACCTTTCAATTTTCTAAAAAAATAAAAAGATAAAAAAATAATCTTCCTCAACCCCAACCTTAGCGTAGTAATTTCTCACTAGCATTCCTATTCCCCTAGAGAACGATATCAATTCCCGAGGCTTACCCTAATACTACACTACAACGATTAGGTTCACCGCCTAGGGTGTTGAAAAACTTGCTCGACGAAAAGGAAGTTCCTTTGACCCCGATGCCATAAATCTTCTCATTCACTGCTTTTTTTTTTAAGTGCTTCAAGATGAGCTTCAAGAATTTTCGATGGTAGGGGTGAATTGATTACCATACCCAATGATCTCACTCTAAGTGGCTTAGGTGATCTTTTCTCGCTCAAGGTGTTCAAACAATGTTCACCTTTCCGGATGGTAACGAATCTCGCAGTCATAATCACTGAGCAATTCTAGCCAGTGGCGTTGACACGTATTTAGTTCTTTTTTATCTAAGATGTTTTGAAGACTTTTGTGATCAGTGTACACTATACACTTGGTTCCGTACAAATAATGTCTCCATAACTTGAGTGCCAATACCACAGCGCCAAGTTCTAGATCGTGAGCAGTATAATTTTTCTCATGAGTTTTGAGTTGATGGGATGCGTAAGCAATCACTTTGTTCCTTCGCATGAGAACAGCGCCTAAACCCATGTGTGAAGCATCGCAATATACTACAAAATCTTATACTCCTTCAGGTAGTGCCAAGATGGGTGCTTCGCAAAGCTTGTTCTTAAGGAGTTGAAATGCTGATTCATGATCGCCTCCCTATTCGAATTTCTTTGTTTTCTGGGTTAACTCGGTCAATGGTTTGGCTATTTTCGAGAAACCTTCGATGAATCTCCGATAATAACCAGCAAGTCTTAAGAATTGACGAATTTCAGTGGGGTTAGTGGGTACTAACCAAATCTTTACGGATTCGATCTTTTCGGGATCCACGTGGATTCCTTCACTATCGATCACATGACCAAGATGTTGGACTGTCTCAATCCAAAAATCGCATTTGGAAAACTTTGAGTACAATTCTTCATCCTTGAGTAACTTCAGGACAGTTCTCAGATGTTCCCTCATGTTCTTCTTTATTACGACAGTAGATAAGAATATCGTCAATGAACACAATGACGAATTTATCCAGATATGGTTTACAGACTCTATTCATGAGGTCCATAAATACAGCGGGTGCATTAGTTAAATTGAATGGAATTACTTGGAATTCATAATGGCCATATCGAGTTCTGAATGCGGTCTTGGGTATATCTTCCTCTTTTACCCTTAACTGATGCTATCCAGATCTTAAATCAATCTTCGAGTATACACTCGAGCCTTGTAACTGATCAAACAGATCATCGATTCTTGGTAAGGGATAGAGGTTCTTGATTGCGAGCTTGTTCAATTCTCTGTAATCAATACACATGCAAAATGATCCATCTTTCTTCTTAACGAATAAAACTGGTGCTCCCCAGGGTGAGGAACTTGGTCTAATGAATCCTTTATCAGATAGCTCTTCTAGTTGTCTAGACAATTCTTGCATTTCCGAGGGTGCTAAACGGTATGGTGCTCGTGCTACGGGAGTAGCTCCAGGAATAAGATCGATTTGAAATTAGACTTGACGAGCAGGTGGGAGTCCAGGAAAATCTTCTAGAAACACCTCAGGAAATTCTCTGACTATAGGTACATCCTCTAGTCGTTTCTCTTCCGACTTCTTTTCCGTTACTTGAGCTAAGAAGGCATAACATCCTTTGTCCATGTACTTTATCAATTTCGCACAGTATATGATACTTATGTACTTTCTACTTTGATCTCCTTGGATAATCAAAGTTTCACCGTTGATTGGGATATGAACGGTTTTCTCGTCGCAAACAATCCTAGCACGGTGTTTAGACAACCAATCCATGCCAATTATGACATCGAAACTACCAAGTTTGATTGGTAAAAGATCTATGAGGAATGAGTGATCTTGTAATAGAATAGGGCAATTACGGATTACGGTGTTGGTTTCTATTATCTTTCCATCGGCTAGTTCTATCTCATAAGTTGTATCTAAGGCAATTGGGGAAATTTCAAGTAATGGTGCAAAGGTAGTAGATACAAACTCTTATTGGCTCCGAGTCAAACAAGATTTTTGCTGTAATGATTGTTAAGAGAATACGACTGGCCTGCGTCACAATGTCGTGGTTCAACGACACGCTCCATCTTCAGCACGACGCCTCTGCACGCCGCATTGTTTGGTTGATCCGCATTCAACTTTGGGCATTGACTCTTGAAATGACCCTTTGTCCACATCCATAACAACTCATATTTGCCATAGTGTTTCCCCAGGTTTCAAAGCAATGCTTTCCTTGATGACCTACCTTGTTGTACTTGTCACACTTCACGGGCACGGTCCGTAATAGTGCATCAAACATCCGTTACAATGGGGATGTGGTCCGGCATACCCTTTTTCGGCAAGGTGCAAGATAAGCCCTCAGGGCTTCTTGTCTTTGGTTTTGCCGATTATGATGATGGTTTCGCTATGGTGATCGGTTGTTGTTCCGATTGTTGTTGTTGGACCGATGATGGTTGGAATTTGAGTTTTCCGATCATTGCTTTCTATTGTCACTCGAGCCCTGTGCATTTACAAGCTTCAATATTGGCTCCATAAGACGGTAGGATACAATGACAACTTCTTCAATGCCTTGGGATTAGAAGCAATGACATCTCCTTCAATGTTCGAGGTAGACTCCGATCAAAGCTTCCAAAAGCTTTTCATTGGTAGGGAACATATGAGACACAGAGCTCTCACTCATGGAATCTCAAGTATGTCGTGAGATCATTGCTTTAGCACCAAGTGGTAATACTCATCTTCAAGCTTCTTTATCTCGGTTCTCGGGCAATATTGTTTCATCAACATTGTTTCAGATCCGACCATGATATTCTACAAGCTTCTTCCATTCCGATTGGTTGAGCATGGGCTTTCCACCAAGAGAACGCATCTTCTAGCAAAGTTCCGCTTGCAAACTTGACCTTGCAATCATCGTGGCAATCACTTAGCGTAGAATCTGATCTCGGTTCTCTTAAACCAATGAAGTAAACCAATAGCACCTTCAAGGCCTTGAAGAATGTCGGCATAGCTCATGAACTCTTTGTAGCTACACTTACGAGCTACGAAGACTCACTTTGATTTGTTGGAGTGTTGGATGCATTTGAGTTTGCCATTTCAACAAGACGCTGCGACCTGCGACACGAGTTGCTTCAGCCCAGACGAGCGCCTTGACCTCACGTGCTACTTGGGCAATACGCCCAGCCAGCCTTCTCAAGCGATCTCCGCTTCTCGAGCAATCTCAGCCTTCTTGCAATTTCACTCTCTTGCAATCTCATCTTCTCTTGCATTTGGCTTCTCTTGCAAAGAACTTCGCCCACGCGCCTCTTGGGCAATTGCTCGGCTTCAAAGAATGCTGCCTCACCGGCTCTAGCGAAGGTCGCCGCATGTCGAAAGCTATAGCAGCTAACACTTTTAGCGACCATTTTCTAACAAATGGGAGTGATGGTGGATGAGGTAGCTTTATTCTTGACCATTTTCTAAAATTACCAAGAAATAAACACCAAGATTAAGAATCATCGATGATAATAAAAGTGATTACATATTATAAATATCATAATAGTCAAGATCACCACTTTAAATCAATGATATGATATCGTTATGAATAGCAATAGTGAATCATGATTTTCCGAACAAAATCATAACATATATAAGGACATAATGATCGGTTCGCATACATTATCGATGAATAATATCACAACACAAGAATATAAGAAATACAACCATAGGATACATAGAATACATCAATACATAGTAATTGTTCACAACCATAGGTTACAACATCATAATTTTGTTCCATAGTTAGAAACCAAAAGGATACAAGCCTTAATGCCTCATATGGCGGCTTTATGATTCATACTACAATAAAGATGACTAGAATCACGATCTCCTGATGCGTCATCATGATGACGATGAATCTCCTCGACCATGGCTGTCAAATCTCGGATCTTCTCGCTCACGCGTTCGATCTCTCGCCTCGAGGTCATCAATCCTCTACTCTAGGATAAAGTGTGAGCATGATCGGATGCAAGCTTGTAATGCAAGGCTCTCTCTCGGCCTAAGGCTCAAAGCACCGCATCTCAACATTAGTCTCAAGCCTCGGGTCAATATGGTCATGGTCTCTCTCGCTCCACAATCGGCGCTTATCATGTCAAGTACAATCTCAATGAGTAATGACCTATCACGATGTTCTCGACCTCCTCCAAGCCTCTATCCTAACCGGGATCTCATCATAATGCGCCAGAGCTCACCAATCGGTCCTCGTGTTCAATGAGTCTAGTCGCCAATGAGGAATGGTGTGGTGTCATGTGCTCACTGCAACAGCAGCGTAACTGGAGTCAGTGCGAGGGTCGAGCTCTTCCAAGCTAGAATGAACTAGGTGCTCCTCCTTCTCTCCAACGATGAAGTAGTGGTATCAAGAATGACCATCGCCAGCTACGGCCTTCTTCCAGGTCCGGTCTCAACGCCCACTGAGTAGGCATGTCAAGATCGATAGTTATGGTGGATAGCATTAAATGCAAAGCTGCAAGGACGGCTCACCGAAGTTTCCAATGGTGTGATGTTGTAGCGGTGATGAAACAGAATAGTGGTAGTCTCACGGTAGAATATAGTAGGTGGCGGTGGTGGTGAAGTAGCAGAGGTGGAATAGTAGGTGAAACCGGTGACGATCGAGTAGATGGTGATCGAAAATGATGGTATCACATGAAGTATAGTGATGGATCACACGCGCCTAGGCGTGTGTTTGAAGATAGTACTCTTAGGATGCGCCTATAAGGCACTCCAAACGCTCAGCTCATAAGGCATTAAGAGCACGGATCCTACGCCAATGCTGATGAGCATCGTTAGGGAAGATGATACAAAAGAGTCTCGATGAAGCTAATCAAGGTTTTGACGACTTGGATGATCCATCATCCACAATGACATCCGAAGTAGGTAGCCATTGTTGCAGACTGTAATATCGATCTAAGGTCATAGTAGCATAAGCATTATGCTCGAGAGCTTAGCAACTGTTAGGATTTAGTAAATCCGCTATTAAAGAGTCGGTCACATCAAGTATATGTAATCGCTAAAGCTCGTAGTCGAGATTATTTTAATGTTATGTAGTATTTTGTTTAAGTTACACCGTGGAGGACTGACGGGTCTTTACCCACTATATGCCCGATCCACAACCTGTAGGTGGCGATTTGTGTAAGATTATAAATACTCTCTACCTCCCAAGGTAGAGTTGGAGCTCATAATAATACTTTCATTTTCTCATTAAGTTCGTAACCTCTAACTCTTTCTCTCTAAAACATCATTTATACGCCTCTTGTGTTTATGGTTTGATGTGTTTGTGAAACCAATATGTTACAAATGGTATCGAGCCATGGTTTGATCATCTCTTACATATTCTGGATTTCTAGTGGTTTTAGATGGTTTTCGAGGTTGAAAAGTTTAGTGGTTTTTGCATCATTGGATCATTTCTAGTGTTAAAGTTTGAATTTGGATGTACCTTTGTGTTTAGAATCATTGTAAGTGCTTGGGTGTTGATTTGGTAAGTTTGAATCACCGTGGTTGAGCTTGTTTTGGATTGAAAAGTGTGTTTTGAAGTTTTCTAGCTAGCGACTCGGGTTCTCGCCAGTGTTTTCATCATAGCGACATGCTTCAAAAAGGTAGCGTGTTGTAGTGTTAAGTGTTAGCGACTTGGTCCTAGCGACTGTTCATTGAGACAGCCGACAAACAAGACAACTTAGTGGATTCTCCACTATGGCTAGCGACTTGGTGAGGTTAGCGACTTGTAATCGATTCTTAGCGACTGGTGTTAGCAATCGATCTTAGCAAGTTGTTCTTTAGCAACTTGACCTGCTTAGCGACTTGGTACTCTTAGCGACTTGGTGTTAGCGATTTGGACCTTAGCGAGTTGCTCTTTAGCGACTTGACCGCGTGTAGCGACTTGTGTCCAAATGACTGGGTCTTAGCAACTTGATCTTAGCGACTTGGTTCAAGTATTCTTAGCGACTTGGTTGATTTTTGTTTGTAATGGTTTTCTCTTGATTTAGTAAAACCGTGAAAGAATCTATTTCCTAGTTTAATCATAGAGTTATAAAACCTGTAACTGTTAACATGTCTACCAACGCACCTACAATCATCTCCATCATGGTCGAGGATGTTCAAGCAACCGGCATAGATACTGTTCCACCCATGCTCGATGAACCCGACTACGACTCTTGGGCACAACGAATCGATTGCTTGCCTTGGAAAGGAAAACGGAGTGAACATTCTCAAGTCTATTGATGAAGGACCTATCGATTGAAACTACGAGACTTAATTGATACATTGCAGATGGAACAATGATCTATGGAATAGATGGACTAAAGACGTATGATGAGCTCAATGATAAGGAGAAAAAGAGATTCGATGTTGATATTAGGGCTTCTAGCATTATACTTGTGGTCTTCCTAAAGATATATACAAGCTTATCAATCACAACACCGAAGCCAAGGCTAAGATGGGATAATGTCAAGATGCTTCTCTCGTGTTCAATTAACGAAGGAAGACAGAGAATCACAGCTGTATGATGAATTTGAGCACTTCAAGATGAAACCAGATGAGAGTATCTATGAATATTATGTGAGATTCCACAAGCTTGTGAATGATATGAGGAATATCATGATGACTATGCCAACATGAATCCCGAATGGCACAAGTTTGTCACCTCTGTGAAGCTAACCAAAGGATTGAAGAATACAAACTATGAGCAACTGTATGCCTTCCTTCTTCAGAGTGAGAGACATGCCATGTTTGAAAAAAGGATCCTTGATCGGCTCAAAACCAACCAGGAGAAACAAACTCATCAAATGATTCAACAACTTTTACACCAATGTTGAATTACCACCAAAGCTTCTCAAGTCATACCCATGGGTGATGGTATCCTCGATCCAAAGATATAAGCCTCCCGACTCAAACACACTCGTGGAAAACTTCATCAATCAACTTTCTCTCATGGTTAGTCAAAACATGAACTCTCCCACACACCAACAATAACCTCGAGCGGCATCCAATCCACACAATCAAGCTACGATCAGAGATGGGAAGGTTATGGTGCAACCAGTTCAAGAAAGGCAGTATGAACAGGGAAGAAGTGGAGTTGGTAGAGGTTATGTTGCAAATCAGAATCGGGGAAGGATTTGAAATCAAGGTCAAGCAAAGCAAATTAAGTGTTACAACTATGGTGGTGAGGGACACATTGCTAGGAACTGCACATCTCCAAAACGTCCACATAATGCAGAATACTTTAGAGACAAGATGTTGCTTGTGCAAGCTCAGGATAATGGAGCCGCTTTGGATGAAGAGGAGTTGTTGTTTCTTGAGGAAATGCCCGAACCTATGATGTCGATGTTGATGAACAACCAATTCGTGAGTTAGGTCGTAATCATCAAAATGCCTTTTAAGTAGTCGATCGTGATACATTTGACTCTGACATCGATGATGAACCTACTACCCAAACAATCTTCATGGCTAGCATCTCCTATGGTCTCTCCAAAGGTCCTTCCACCACAACAGTTGGTCCATCCAAAGATTCAATCATCTCGAGAGGTATTAAAACTATACGATGATGTTGATGAGCAAAAGATACATGACAAAGTACAAACAACTCGAAACTTTGAGTCGATATTGAAAATATGGGTAATATCAATGTTGTCCCATATGATCAATATGTGAAACAAAGTGAAAGTGAGATTGTACCAAGTGATGCATCTTCTGCAGTTAATGATGACTATATTTTGATGAATACACCGCATGTACCGATGATTCTCGTTATTTCGAACCGAATGCCTATAAAGAACAAGTTGCCATTTATGAACAACGTGCTAAGTTTGAGTTAACTACTCGTGAGCGAGGAATTGGATAACCAAATGCGTATAATTATCGAAAAAGTAATTTTAGAGAAGAAGTGTTAAAACAAGAGTTAAACTCCTTACAAGAAAAGCTTTCAAAAATTAAGCAAAGCAAGAGCTTCAAGATAATATTAAAGTGCTTAAACAAGAATTTAATGCTAAGGAATCAAAACTTTGAATAATTTTCAAATTTAAAAACTTTGAAAAACAAGCTTGAAAATAAGTTAGACGCACAAGGAACACCATTCAGATCGCTCACATGATCACTAAGCATAGAGTCTTAAGCGATAAACATAGTATCCCATTATAAAGGAATCCAACCCCGAGTATGGTAAGAAAGCAAAAGCTGCTCAAAATGTAATCTATGATGGTAATGAGATTCTTAAACCTAGAGCAGAAACCTAGTTACCGAGTGACCGAGGAAGATAAGAAATCGGATGAAGTCACTAGGGAAAAATGAATATGGGCTATAAGATCCACGAGTGTAAAATGAATAATATAATGATCAAACCCCATGATTACAAAAAGGAAAATTGGATATCGTTAAACATGTTTAAGCCTCGACTCTATTAACCCCCGAACAAGTGTTTTGGAAAAGGATATGGATATGGTAAAAGTGAAAATCTTGTTGAAAAGAATCCTCTTGTAGGAAATTCCTTAAGCAACCGTGTATCCTCCTAATACACCAATGCATTTAGTTCCTAGATCTATTGCCACTAATAGCAAGACCTTAATCACTTGTATGTTGTTTATCACCGTTTGTTGATTTTGAGAAAAGCGTGAAGAAGAAAATCACACCTACGGGATAACCGAGGGGAAAGGGTTTGAGCAAACTAAAGAATGTTATTTAACCGAGGTCATGCGTTTCTTTAAACAATTAAAAGGTCAATTTGAGAGTCTTCAAAAAAGGATAAATTCATATATTAAGGAAATGGAAAAGGAATTTGATGCAATGATAGTTGAGGTCAATGATTATGAACTGGAACTCAAATATAATGAAGTTGAAAGGAAGAACTTGCACATCTTAAATGAGAATTTGATTTCGAGTTGTGTTGCTCAAGATGTGTTTTATAGTGTTACTAAGCACTCTATTAATGCTTCTTGATTTCATGAATTATCTATTGCATTGAAAGTTTCCCATGATCGTGTCATTGAGCTTGAAAACAAAAACTCATAACTAAATGAGAAAATTGATCAGGATGATCATGATTATTTGGTAAAACATCTTTCTAAACTAGAAGTTGAACATTTTGATTTACAACTAAAATATCAACATCTTAAAGAAAATGTCAAACCTCAAATATCAAGACATCCTCGGATGTTCCATAGTTTGATGCGAGTTTTTCGAGATAAACAAACGTGACGCATGATTCTGAAGCTCATTGTAACACGATCGAAAGTTGAAAGCCCAAATCTCTCAATTAAAGGGTGAAAAGAACAATATGATGGCTCCCAAATGCCTCCTCCTTTAGATTCTCTCAGATTCTCAAACTTTTCATCTTCAAAACTTAGTTAATGCTTTACAAAAGGAAAACGAAAGTTTTCTAGAAGAAAATGAAAAGTTAGCGACACTTTAAAGAGTTATATGATTCAATGAAAGTCACTCGTGACAAAAACAACGAAAAATAACGCCTTTACAAGAGGAAATTGAGAATCTGAGAGTCGTGAAAAAGGAAACTACCACTTGTTTTTAATGAAAATGTTGCATCAAAGTCATCCTCGATCGCAAATATATTGCGATCAGTAAATACATTCCTCCTCATCTTAGGAATAATGAACATGTGTTTCATAACTATTGTGCTCACCTTAAGGATAGTCTAGAATGTCTCCGTAAGATTGTGGAAGAGGATTTCATTAATAAACCTCTTGATAGAGAAATTAGGTTTGCTTGTATTCAAAGCCAAACGATCTCGGGAGCCGCTAGAATGTTTAATTGCAACATGTCCTAAATCCTTAGGTGCGAAAGGTAAAGCTGTGATGCCTTGTTCTATGCCTAGTACCAAGCATACAAACCATTCTATGCCCAGTAATATGAAATTTAACTCTAAGGTGCCTTCTAGTAGTTCAGATCCTTGCACGTCTAGTTCAGGAATGCAAAAGGTAGCTCAACCAACTAATGTTCCCATAATTCCCTCTACAGGAGTAATCAGTAATATTAAAGCAAGCGGGTCAAAGCCTCCGTGCAATACCAAGCAAAATAAGACCTCGCAAGCTAAGAATGTGCATTGGAAGAGAGTGAAGACCATCCTAGGAACATTAAGTTTGAATTGAATAAAACAAATCGTGTTGATTCTAGTATTAGCGATAAGCGATCGTAATTAATTCAATTCTACTACTATCGCAAACCATGTAACCGATGATTGCTTGAATTACATTACTAATCATGAATGTGGTGTGAATGATTTGATTAATCTTGCTAAATGCCTCAGAAAATTGTTAATGTTAAAAATCAAGCAAAGAAGGCTAAAAGGCAAAGGCGAAAGAAAGTTAGAAAACAAAGGAAACCCACAGGAGAAAATTAATATAGGTTATCAATGGATACCTACTGGCCGTAAGGTTAATGAATTTTGCCCTAAATTTGCTAAGTCAATGCCCACTAGAAAATGGATGCCTACTGGTAGAACTATTCCCTTAAGAAGTGAACATACTTTGAATAGGTCAAATATGGATGTTAATACAAATAAGCCGTAAAAACGTTTATTTATATTTTGCGATCTTCTATTGTTTTGTCAATAACAAAAGTAAAATCATATTAACGAAACAAATAAAATACATAAATGGTTTGAACTAATAGTTTTATAACACACTTACGTTTTCATATAAAACACTATAACAAGATTAAGTGATTTTATATTTTAGATACACATGTACAACAACTAGTGTTTACATATTGGCTTAACAAGTTTAAGTAACTCTATGAGTTAGATACATATGTACAACAACTAGTGTTTACATATTGGGTTAATACATGCTTATATTAAGTACACTAAAATGGGTAAAAACAAGTATATACTAAAATGGGTAAAAGTAAGTATATACTAAAAAGATAAAAACTAGCAAATGGTTTTTGACCCATAACCCATGGTTTTATATATACCACTTACACAAGTTCAATGTATCCTTAAGGTACATTGTATCTAGATTGAAAACCATGGATCAACCCATAACCCATGACCTATGACCCAAAATACCCATGGGCAAGAGAGGCGGACCACGGATCCACGGCTTTGTGCTAGCGGATCCCAAGTGGAAGGGATCCGTGGGATCCGGTAAATGCGAGGTTTTTCCTCTATAAATAGTGAGCCATTTCTTCATTCATACTCACCTCTCCAACATACTTTCTCCCCGAAAGTTAAATCTCACTAACCATAGATCCAGAGATCTATGTTTGTAGTTTGGTTTTTGTGTGATCTTGTAGGTTTCTCTTAAAGGGAAGATCACCACCTTTGAAGTCAGGCAAGCTCAAGTCCATGAGTTGCCAAGCTTCCTCATCATCAAGGCTATTGAAGTCCTCTTGTTGATGATCCTTTCTTTCTTCAAAGAAGCGTAGTGTTAAAGACATTAGTGAAAGATGTCTCAAGTGTCAAGGCGAAGATATTAGTGAAGGGTATCTATCGCTACATAAGATAAGCACTTGTGGTAGGTGCTTAGAAGTCAAGACAAGAAGCATTAGTGAAAGGTGCTTAGAAGTGAAGACACAAGACATTAGTGAAGGTGTCTTGTAGATCTAATCAAAGACATTAGTGAAATGTGTCTTATAGATCTAATCAAAGGCATTAGTGAAAGGTGCCTTAGATGTACATTCGATATGGTGTGTTTGATGTACTAGATAGACTAGCATTAGATCCAAGGATATTGATGTCCTTGATGATGTTGTAAAGGAGTAGATCTCCTTTGGGATTAGTCGTTGGTGTAGTGTGGTAGTAGTTCCTCCATTGCAATGGAACTAGGTGCTTAGCCTAGTACCTAATAAAGGGTAGCGGACGTTGTGAAGGTGTAGTTCACCTAAGGTGTGAAAGTACTCGGTGGTTAGCCTAGGACCGTATAAAGGGTAGGCAACGTTGTGTTAGGTGTGGTTCGCCTTGGTGTGAAAGAACTCGGTATTTAGCTTTGTCTGGGAAAAAGGTTAAGCGGCGTTGTGAAGGCTTCTCCGCCATAAGGAGATTGGTGTAGTGATTACAAACTCGAGTAGGTGACTCGGGAGTGGAGTAGGCAAGGAAGGTGTCCTTGTAGGTGAACCACTATAAATACTCGCGTTGTGGTTTTGTGCTTCTTACTCTTATCTTTTCATTACATATCTTTATATGCTTGTTTATCAACATCCAACACACACAACCAAATAGATTGACATAAGTCGATCTAAATAGTTTAAAAGGAAGTTTTAATTGGTAAAACTATTCAACCCCCTTCTAGTTTTCCACAATTGGCATCGAGCTTCGTTACCAAGTTTCTTGAAGTATATTGTACTTTAAAAACTTGATACGATCCATAGTTAATTGAAAACTACAAAGAAGGTTTTCATAAAACAAACACCATGTTTTCAAAAACTATATGTTTGGATGTTGAGTTGATAACAACATTTTTTTATATATTTTTAATTGCACTAATCTTCCTTGTGAGATTGATTAGTCAAGCTCATACTCACCAAGCTTTAGGAGTTGCTTGGTAACAAGAATACCTTCCTTAAGAAGGTATCTTAGAATAAAGAGCGGGAATCGTCTAAGTGACATTTGTCATTTGTAAAGACATTCCTAAGTGCATTCGGTATGACTTTCACTTATATCTAAATGATACTTGTTTAGTATATAAGTGTTATTTGCTAGGCTTTTATTTTAGTAGATTTTGTGTTTACATGTTTTACATATAACCGTTAGGAAGCTTGTTTTTCTATACGTGTTATTTTTCTAGTCTATAGTCATAGTATGTAGAGCTTATGCTTTATTTCTTCTAATAAAACAAAAACACGAATTTCAAAATTCCTCCTTCCCTATTAATAAACCCACTGACGACACTTTTTCAACTCTCAACTTTTCAAATTTTCCAATTTCAAAATTTCCTCTCATTCAAAACTTCATCTTCTTCTTCATTCCATCTCTTCCTAAACCAAGAAGATCCGTCATCAACATGGTTTACATCGCACTCGTGCTCATCGCCCTAACACTCATCGCACTTGTGTTCCCTATGATGAAGTTCACATACAGAGACATTTACTTTGTGTTGTTAATCTATATTGGGGTCATTTACCCAATTCTTTGTATCATCCTTAGCATTGAAATGCAATATTATTAATTATCTATTTTATCTAGGATGTTTGTGCTATTATGTGTGTTTCATTTCTTCTATATGTGTTATATTCTTTCGTGATACATTAGATGTCATGTATGCATGCTAAAAGATAATGTAGGATAAAACATACTTCATGGTACAATAACCGTAAAACCTATGTTTTATTAAAGCGGTTACATTACTACTGATCCACGGATCCGGAAGTTACACTAGCGGATCCCTTTTGAAAAGGAACCGTGGGATCCGTCCTCTTGGAAAACAGTTTTCATGCAAGATTAAAATCACTATCTTCCAAAATAATAATCCACTAGAGCTTCAAAACCATGGGTTAGCTAAATACTAATTGTTAATAGAATATATAGTAAAACGTTAGATTATTATAGGTTGACCATAAACGTCTTCCTTATTAACCCATCACTTCTATAGGTTCAACTATGACGCATGAATACGAGTTTGATTTTTCACTCACTAGCGTCTACACCCGAACATTTCCCTGAGCCCAACACACTTTGGCAATCATGTCCGTGGGTTTAATAATCTCGAAAACCGTCACTTCCATGAAGGACGATTGTGAACACCCTCTACAATTCGAAGAAGGTATCAATACCTCCTTCCGAGCCATAGGACTAGAATGTCTTCTTGAAATTAACGAGAAGATATGTCCAAGGTTCATAATGGAATTCTTAGTCAAGTGGAACTCGTTCGTAACGAGGATCGCTTTTATCTCTTTGGTTTATTATCAAAACCAAAATTCACTTTAAGCCTTGGGCATTTTGCTCACATCCTCCGAATTCCAAACCATGGACAATGTGCCTTCACTGAAGATTGGTCTCTTGATTCTCTCTTCAATTTTCGAGAAGAAAATAGCCCATATTGTTCACACATACCCTCTCCGGAAGAATTAACACGCATGATATGCAAACCTCGACCATATTACTCCCATCCAAACATTATCCACACGAGATATCCGAGAAGAGTATAAGCCTGCTGCTCTTATTCTACGTGAAAATGTTTGGAGTCTTAGAAATTGAGATATTCTTCACGCTTGTTGTGCTCACATGTTGTCTTTGTTTGCTAACACAACAACCATACAATCTCGCCTACTTCTTCGCAAGGCGAATTGCAAATCTTCAAGGCTCCAAGAATAAACTCATCCCTTATGGAATGTTCTTGACACGCCTCTATCACAATGTTATGCACTTCCATCCTCAATTTCAAAGTCCGTTGTACGTACTTGTGAACAAGATGATGGAACCGCTAAACATATCTCTCATGAAGACGTTCTTCATTCATGATTCCACCAATACCCATAATGATCCTCCTAGTGAAGACACTCAAGGAACCTAGAATAGTCAAATAGGATCAATTCTACGATACTCATTAGTTATCAATGTAATCATATCTCTTTCATGAAATAACACATCTTACATTTGATATCCTAGTTTTAGAACTCCTTTAAACAAAGCTTGGAATATAATGGTTGTCATGATCATTGCATACCTTTAGTAAAGGTTACATCTAGCGAGATAGACGGATCCCAAATGTTGTACTAAGCGGATCCCTACATCTAGGGAACCGTGGGATCGACAAACAGAAAATGCAATTGCAAGCATTATATGTCAAACACATCCCTTAGAACACCTCACACTAAGCTAAACATAGTGTCTTAAGATTGATCAAGACTTTATCAAGATAGGTTGACCTTTCCTATTCTTTCCAACTCACATAGATCACATTCTAAGGCTTTGTTAGATCTACCATTTCAAATCCATCACTTTTCTGCTCCCAAGACTCACACTTTATTCTTCTTATATGATCTCTCACAACTAGGTTAGAAATCCTTCGATTATGACAATATTGATCATTAATCAATCTCACCTCAAAATTGATCAAAGTTGATCAAATCCTAGTTTTTTCCATCTCAAAACCATTAGGATATTTTCCAAAAACATAATCCTAAGACACAACCTGATCTCTAGGATCATTTAGTTTCATTTAACTTAAATTGACATCTTTAATGTCATCCTCGCTCATCCATTGGTACTTGTTGAAAGTTCCAAATCCTTCCATAAATAACAAACATTAGCTACACCACTTATTGCCTTCAAACACTTAAGCACCCCTTCATTTAAAACACTTGGAAGAACTGAAACACTCAAGGTGATGTAGGTCTAGGATCTTAGAAACATCATTTCCACTCTTTCATAAATCTGCTAAGCGCGGATCCCTAGAACTAGCCTAGACGGATCCTCTCGAGAAGGGAACCGTGGGATCCGGATGACGATCTATGACAAATCTTGGTAAAAAATCATTTCAACTCATCTTCCTAACTCAAACACTCCATCTCATCTTAAATGAGTTCCTAGAACAAAGACAACCCTCGTAGTTGACTCTTGTGCATGCTAATCATCACATTCAATGAACCTTAGTGGCTTAAGGCTTAAATGCACTTTCCAAATCTCTTGGTTTATAAACCACCTTGTTAGGATCTCCATAGTCATCACTCACATCCTAACTTTCAGCCTTTGCAATCTCTTCAAATCATCTCATCATGAGAAAACCCCAAGTAACAACCTATCCACCAAAGAACCACCCATCAAAGGGCTCGTGTTGTACACGAAATCTCTTCAACCGAATCATCTCCGGTCAAACCAATCAAACCTATTCCTAGAAGGTTAGTACCCACAAAATTACCTATGCCAAACACCACCATACCTCCTAGGCCAAACAATATCATCTCCACTAAACCATCTCCATTGGTTCCTAGAGCTATCTATTTTACATCCCCACAATCATCACCTCACTCTACAATTTAGAGGACTTACCACCTAGGCCGTCTCATCCGCTCACGACAAAATTCTCCTCATTAGGAGGAACAATGATTCAAAATCAAGGTGTTGAGTCAACACTTGCTCCGGCTTCCTTTTCATTGCGTTTCCATCATATAATCCTATTTGGATTATAAGAAATCACCAAAGTCAACCACCCGACCTTATGGAAGTTGACACATCTTTACCACCATCATCATTCTTGATCGAACCATTCCTAAATGGACCTCCACCAATCCCTCCATCATTTGAGGCTCCTCAACCCACTTCAATTGATCCTTTGAATATAGCCACTTCATTTCATCCACCACCACTACCTAGCCATGACAAAGATTGCTATCATTGTCAACATGTTGAAAGTTTGATACATGAAGTACGAGAAGACCAACGTTTCATGTTCTATCATCTCCTCGAACGTTTCGATGAGATTAAACCTAAACATAACTTGAGCTAGAGGATTATAGTGGTGTCTAAGTGATTCGCTCCCGAACAGTCAAGTTTTCTCACACAAGCCGGCCACTTGTGAATGGCCGACCGAAGAAACTTAAAGCAGTTCTGACCACGAACTCAATGAAGATCCGGGAGTATAGTGTTTCCCGGTCGTTATGTCCCGATGAGCTATCTGAAGAATCACCAAACGAATAGTGATCGAGATTTGATCGGAAAAAGGGATTTGAATTATTATAACTACAGAAATAGCCTATAATTACAAAGGCTTAAATGCAAATTAAAGAAAATTAAAAAGATCAAATATATTAAATAAACGCTATCACTATTTGCAAAATGATGTTTTTGATTTTATGTTTTTATAAAACTTGAATTTAAAACTACGTAACGTACAAATGAAAATGTGAAACTTACACAATATTAATCCTAAAAACATGAAAATGATATTTTTACAAACCTAATGATAAAAGAAAATTATTAGAAAAAGAAAATTATTTTTATAATTATTTATCTAATTATTATTAATTAAAAACTATTTTTACTTATTAAATAATAACCTAAAATACAAGAAAATATGAAATAAAGCTAGAAAAATAAAATTTTGACTTGGAAAAATCTAAAATAACAAAAGAGAATTTTCAAAACTATTTTTGTATTTTTCTGATTATTTTTCTATTTTCTAAGAATTAAAAACTATTTAAAACTACTTTAAATGCTAAAAATTACAAAATAAGCTAGGAAAAATCTAGAAAAATTATTTTTTTGCTTTTTATATTTATCTTAATCTATGAAAATTGAAAAATGATTTTTTGGAACTTTTTCTTAATTAATTGCAATAAAAGCTATTTAAAAATGACTAAAAACTGATTTAAATAGTGAGAAATACTAAACAGTGACTAAAAATTATGAAAAACTCAGGAAAATTCTAAAATACTAATCTAAATCTATGAAAAATAAGAAATCATAAGCTTATGTGTGAGATATGAGGGCTGTAGTGTTAACTGTTACCAAATAAGCAATAGAAAATAAGCAAATAAGCACTAAAAGTTATCAAACTGTTACAGCAACTAAATTATACTAAAATAAGCTAAAATAAACTGATTACTTCTACTCCTAATCTCTGATAAGCAGTTCAACAAGATTTAAGCTAACTGATTGTTTATCCAAAAACTGATTTAGGTCCTAAGTTTGAGCTTATCCACAAGCTTATCAGAAGAGCTTGAGTACAAAACAGATATGTGGTCTTCAAGACCACCCAGCAAACTACAAATGGACCAAATATGAGACCATCATAAGCTGTATTGAACCTTGTGCAGAGGCTGCAATATCTGAGAAAAACAGGTTTGACATGGTTTTGACTTTTGAAAACAGTTACAAGGTTTGACTTATCTGAGATTTGAGATCAAATAATGGACTGAAGTTGATGAATACTGATGAAATGCAACTACAACAAGCTGGTTTATCAAATTCTAAACCTATATGTAATGATTTCAGTAACTGGTTTCAACAGTTATGCATATAAGATCAGTAGACTTGTGATTTTGACTTAGAGTGCGAATGGCAGCAAAACAAGGAATGATATGAATGTAACACACTATAGCAAGCCTCAAAAACTGAACTACTCCATTGTTTTAACTTCTAAAACAGTTTTAAGTACTAAACCAAACACTCCTTTAATAATTTTAACAAACAATTTAAGCCATCTAATCCTATAACTCTTATGCGAGCGGTGAAATAAGCGATAAACTAAGATCCTAAGACTAATTAAACATCACATTAAGCACTAACTTGATCACAATTACCATAGCATACAAAGACGGTTTGAGCTTAAAACTTACAAGAAGTCCGGTGAGTTTTAGCATCACAATAGAACCAAACCAACCCAATCCAACACCAAACACTAAATCGACCCAACTCGGTATCATTTCAACCCATTTCCATCTCTCGAACCAAGTATAATCACCATTGACTTTCGTTGACCATAAATGAAATATGCTTGAAAGCTGCTTTGAAAGCTTGTCAAAAGCTAAAGAAGCTTTAATAAACTCACTTAAGCTTAAAAAGAAGCTGTTTAAATCTTAAACATGGGTGTTTGAAACTAAATTTTGCAACAGTGGACTTTGAAACATGAAGTTTAAATGAAACTTTGAATTAGAACTTGAAAACGGATTATATTGATAAAGCAACTTAGTTTGAATACATAAGAACAGAAAATTACATCTTTAAACTTAATTTAGAACATTAATAATAAAAACGACATACAAATGAAAAACTAAAAACTAACTACTCTCCTCCTCTTTTTCTTCTTTCTCTTTTTATATGCAAAACATCTCTCATCCTTGTTCTAAGCAGATCCCACTTTAAATTGGAGCCATTGGATAGCTTGAGCCCTTTTTGGCCGTTTGATCAAGTTTTGGCGCCAAATTGTATATTAGCCAGTTGGGGTTGAGTGAGGGGAAGAGGGGTGCATTTAATGTGTTCTGGAGGGTTGTTGAGGATGAGGGGACATGGAGGAGTAGGGTGGCTGGAGGTGAGGGTGTTGCAGACAAAGTGGTCGGGGAAGGGGGGTTTTGGCGGTTTTATTTAAACCGTAGGTAGTTTTGGTTTCGGGTTGGGATTTGGATAATGAGGTTGGATGGGTTTGGACCGGGTCGAGGTGAATTGGGTATTGGGCTTGAGTTATCTTGGGCTTAAGGTTAATTTTGGACTTAGGATAGGATATGAATCATTTTAGAATTCTAAGGACCAAAAGCGTAAAATCGATAATCCGGGGACCATTCATGTAATTTCGATAAGTAATCTAAGTGCCATTATTGACAATCTCCAATAATATAAGGGCCATTTTGCCAAATTTGAAACTCAAAGGACTAATTTTGTATTTTCTCAAAACTTTTGATATTTTTCGCCAAAGGACTAATTTTGACAACTTATGATTTTAAAAGGACCTTTGGTGACTTTTCTTTGAAATAAGTGCTCGGGGACTATTTCGACAATTTTGAAACTTGGGGACTGAAGCGCCAATTATGCAAACTTAGCTCGTTTTTCATCGATTTTGAACATTTTGCATCCGAAACATATAAAATGCAAATTTGAGATATTTTCGATATTTTGATGCATTTCGAGCATTTTAAACGTTTTGCGGTTCAGATTCGACCAAAAATGATGAGTATTTACACACTCATCACTAAGCTTCAAGCGTTAGTTGGTCTAAGAAATTCCTAGTTATGTATTGTCTATTTTCTTATTTTTGAGTCATGTATATCATAACTCTTGTTTTATTAAATGGAATTACATGCTACTTGTTATTTCGTTGAGCATATGATTACTTTGTATTCATATCTCATTTGTGTGATAAACATTACTTGTTATATTACCTTTGCTGATTTTAGTCATCAGCCAGACGGATCCCTCACTATTGCCTAGACGGATCCCTACTAGAAGGGAACCGTGGGATCCGTGAAGTCAGAATGTTTTTCTTCATCACATTTGCAGGAATTGTGAATTATACTTGCTTTCTAACCTTTGTTTTGTAGTATTTCAATTCACATGAAGACCTTGACATCCTAAAGCTGGGGAGCTTTATGTCAAAGCAATACTTTGCAAATTACTTGCAATACTAGATTTACTTTTCATAACTTCCCATTGCAAAGTTGCAATCATCTAGGGAGCAAACCTAGTTGCAACCGATCTAGATTAGAATTACTTTCTTGATGCCCTTACATAGGGATGGACTCGTCAAGGGAGTAAGGCGAGATCTATTCACGATTACTTACTCTTTATTTTCTCTTTCACATGTTTTTCTTTAAAAACAATGTGTTGCTTTTCTTCAAACACTTTTGTTTCGACAAAAGGGGAGAAAAGTAAAACTACAAATTCAAACGTTTTACAATTTTAGCTTTTCCTTAAAATAATTTTATGTTTTGTCATCAACAAAAAGGGGGAGATTGTTAATACAAATAAGCCGTAAAAACATTCATTTATATTTTACGACCTTCTATTTTTTTGTCGATAACAAAAGTAAAATCATATTAACGAAACAAATAAAATACGTAAATGGTTTGAACTAATAGTTTTATAACACACTTACGTTTTCATATAAAACACTATAACAAGATTAAGTGATTTTATATTTTAGATACACATGTACAACAACTAGTGTTTACATATTGGCTTAACAAGTTTAAGTAACTCTATGAGTTAGATACATATGTACAACGACTAGTGTTTACATATTGGGTTAATACATACTTATATTAAGTACACTAAAATGGGTAAAAACAAGTATATACTAAAATGGGTAAAAGTAAGTATATACTAAAAGATAAAACTAGCAAATGGTTTTGACCCATAACCCATGGTTTATATATACCACTTACACAAGTTCAATGTATCCTTAAGGTACATTGTATCTAGATTGAAAACCATGGATCAACCCACAACCCATGACCCATAACCCAAAATACCCATGGGCAAAGAGGAGCGGACCACGGATCCACGGCTTTGTGCTAGCGGATCCCAAGTGGAAGGATCCATGGGATCCGGGTAAAGAGAGTTTTTCCTCTATAAATAGTGAGCCATTTCTTCATTCATACTCACCCTCTCCAACATACTTTCTCCCACGAAAGTTAAATCTCACTAACCATAGATCCAAGAGATCTATGTTTGTAGTTTTGTTTTGTGTGATCTTGTAGGTTCCTCTTAAGGGAAGATCACCACCTTTGAAGTCGAGCAAACTCAAGTCCATGAGTTGCCAAGCTTCCTCATCATCAAGGCTATTGAAGTCCTCTTGTTGATTATCCCTTTCTTTCTTCAAAGAAGCGTAGTGTTAAAGACATTAGTGAAAGATGTCTCAAGTGTCAAGGCGAAGATATTAGTGAAGGGTATCTATCATCTATAAGATAAGCACTTGTGGTAGGTGCTTAGAAGTCAAGACAAGAAGCATTAGTGAAAGGTGCTTAGAAGTGAAGACACAAGACATTAGTGAAAGGTGTCTTGTAGATCTAATCAAAGACATTAGTGAAAGGTGTCCTATAGATCTAATCAAAGGCATTAGTGAAAGGTGCCTTAGATGTACATTCGATATGGTGTGTTTCGATGTACTAGATAGACTAGCATTAGATCCAAGGATATTGATGTCCTTGATGATGTTGTAAAGGAGTAGATCTCCTTTGGGATTAGTCGTTGGTGTAGTGTGGTAGTAGTTCCTCCATTGCAATGGAACTAGGTGCTTAGCCTAGTACCTAATAAAGGGTAGGCGACGTTGTGAAGGTGTAGTTCACCTAAGGTGTGAAAGAACTCGGTGGTTAGCCTAGCACCGTATAAAGGGTAGGCGACGTTGTGTTAGGTGTGGTTCGCCTTGGTGTGAAAGAACTCGGTATTTAGCTTTGTCACGGGAAAAAGGTTAAGCGGCGTTGTGAAGGCTTCTCCGCCATAAGGAGATTGGTGTAGTGATTACAAACTCTCGAGTAGGTGACTCGGGGAGTGGAGTAGGGCAAGGAAGGTGTCCTTGTAGCGAACCACTATAAATACTCGCGTTGTGGTTTTGTGCTTCTTACTCTTATCTTTTTCATGACATATCTTTATATGCTTGTTTATCAACATCCAACACACACAACCAAATAGATTGACATAAGTCGATCTAAATAGTTTAAAAGGAAGTTTTAATTGGTAAAACTATTCAACCCCCTTCTAGTTTTCCACAATGGACACTAGTATTGCATCTATTTCTAATGATTCCATTGTTTCTACTTCTGATGTGGGTGTTCCAATCACTGTTACTAACCAAGTGGAACCCATTATTGCATGGGGTTCCCAATTATCCAGTTATCCATTCTTGTTTGTGTTCAACTGCAGATTGGTCAAATCGTTTTGTGGTACCTGGACTCAGGCTGTTCAAAGCATATGACTGGAGATCGCTCGCGCCTCATGAACTTCGTGAGTAAATTCATCGGGACTGTTAGATTCGGGAACGACCATTTTGGAGCAATTATGGGTTATGGAGATTATGTGGTTGGTTGATTCGCTCCAAACCGTCAAGTTTATTACACAAGTCAACCACTTGTGAATGGTCAACCGTAATAAAATTCAAACAGTCTAAAACCAATGCAATTTCCCTTGGAATATAGTGGATTCCCGGGTCGTTAAGTCCCACGGAGGTTGAATGGTGTTTGAAAACGTTTCAGAAATAGAATGATCACTAAGAATAATGATCTGTAAGGATTTTGATGGATAATTACACTACTGATTGATTGGAATGTATTTGGATACAGAACTATTAAGCACAACAATCAGATTAAACTAACGTAAATACGTATGTTTACTAAATATTACGTAAACGTATAAAATAAAACGTGAGATTTAAGAAATAAAAGACCTACAAATATGAAAATGATATTTTTACAATCCTAATAATAAAAGAAAATTATTGGAAAATTAAAATTATTTTTATAGCTATTTATTTAATTATTATTAATTAAAAACTATTTTTAACTATTTAATAATACCCTAAAATATAATAAAATAGGAAGTAAAGCTAGAAAAACGAAATTATGACTTAGAAAATCTAAAATATTAGAAAACTAATTTTAAAGCGAAAAGATATTTTTATGCTTTTATTTATTTATTATTAATTATTTAATACTTTTAACTATTTTAAATTCTAATAAATACTAAATAAACTAGGAAAATTATGAAATTTTTTATAAATATCCAATGGTGATGAAAGCTAAGAAAATTATAAAAACTGAAAGTGCTTAATAATAAGCTGAAAAAGAAAATTAAAAAGCTAATTTATATTAAATAAATGCTATCACTATTTTTAAAATGATGTTTTTGTGATTTTTCTTTTTTAAACCTATTTAACTACTGATTATAAGCAACTTTAATGAAGACAAAAATTTACAACTTAAAAATAAGCAGTTTGGGAGCTTATTATCTAAACAGTTGAGCTTATGGCTTATTTTGATGTTTTTAAGCTCAAACAAGCTTCACAGTTGGAACCAAAGGTGAAATAAGATGCAAATAAGCTAAAGCTACTTATATTAAGCTAAAAAGCACAGATAATCACACTGATAAGCTATAAATAAGCTAATAAGCACTTACTCTAATCTACCAAACAAACAGGCCTGCAGCCATCTTCATAAGCAATTTTAGCTTATGAAATAAGCTTAAAAGCTCAAAACAAAGACTGAGGTAGCAAGATGGGCTGGTGAACTTCCTAAAAAGTCCAAGCTCACACACTATGGCTCACTAATAAGCTTGTAATGAGCTTGAGAAAAAGCTTGTAAAACACTGATGACTCAGTGTATACTGAGTCAGTGTATACTGACTATTTGGACAAAAATAAAAGCTAGTTGCAGCTAGTTGCAGCCCTACCGAATAAGCTGCAAAATGGAAAATAAGCACTGGAACTTTAAGAGGGCTAGGTTAGCTACACAAAAGCTAAAGGTCTGTCGAGGTTCACTAATAAGCTCTTGATGAGCTTGTGAAATAACAGCTCAAGCGTGTGCCTGGGAGGTTTTGAAAAGGGTCTAAAGTAAGCTAAGAAATAAGCGGTTTAAAAAGCTAACTAGAAATTATAAAAATATTATGATTAAGATTAGCAACTATTTTTAATATTCCAAAAGCTCAAATCTTGAAACTTACTATTAAATCCTATATAAAATTATGTAGTTTATTCAAAACGACTAAAGCGAAATTTGACTTTTAAATTAAACTAAAAGTTGACTTTAGTGAACTTTAAATCAATCCTACTTACGATTATGATGTATTAAGTTAAGAAAAGATGAAATTAAGCTATGTTAACAAGTTCTAAACAACTATGATGAATTTTACTCTTTAAATCCTAATGATTATCAATTTAAGTGAGATTAAAAGTGATTTTGACTTTTAACAAACAAGACTCGGTTTTTAATGTTGCAATCGAGTTATAAGATCCTATTGTGACATAGAACAACAACAAACAACAACACAACTTGTAACACCCCGACCCGACAAGGGTAAAGATATCACAATACGGTTTCATATCAGAACTTTAACTAATGTACAAAAGCGGAAGCCTTTACAAAAACTTACAAAAGATAATATAAATAACTTATATTTCAAAATAAATCTAAGATCTCTATGGTCAAAAATCTTGCTCTCACTCTACTCTCAAACCCGGATCACTATCCCATAAGCTCATCTTGAATGCTAAATACACGCCGCAGAAAAGAAAAGTGCTGGTGAGCTTACAAAGCCAGTGAGCAGATATAACGATACAAAAGCTAAACAAAACAAATATACGAATAACGAAATAAAATGAAATAATGACGATGGATCTTTCAGGATTCTGCGGAAGCACAAACATACAGAAATCCAAACAACCACATAACCAATTAGACATCTCATAGCACATTAATGACACAAACACAAACAACCAAACACTAAGCATATCAAGAGCAAATAGATTACATATAAACCAAACGAAAAGTCTAAAACTAACGAAAACACTTCTAGAAAATAAACATGGCATTCAACAAATTAATTAACCTTCACTTAACGCACTCAAACATTAAAGCAGCAGCGGAAATAACAGTCCAAAACATGGCAGTCTCACAAACAAATAGAAACATAGAAGACACACTATAATTAAGAAGACCAAACAAAATATAGCATAACCATTAGTAACTATCAAAACCACTATCACAAACTAAACCAGTTCTCAGATCAAATCCTATCATCAGCAGAGTGCAAACATGGCAGGTCACATAGGTAATAAAACACTAACGTATAAACAAAGTTCACAAAATTAACTGATCAGACTATACATATTAAACTTATAGAATACTAACTTCACACTTATACATTCATCCCACAGTTCAACGAATTCACATAACGAGAAACTAACATATCACCGTGTAACAAGATACAAACCCCATTTATCATATTAATCATAACCTAGCATTATAAGCGGTAACCACATATACATACGAAGCATACACATATATAAGATCATATAATAACCCAAAGACATAATCATAAACATTAAAACACACCAAATCATAAACGAACTTAACATAGAAATAACAAATACTGATTTAGTTAACTACCTCGATCCCGAACATATCATATCGAAACATCATACATATATAGAAATAATCTCGAAAATAATTTGGAGTAGCTAACTCCCGAAGTTGTGAAGACGCGTATTGCACGACATCATTCACCGACAAATCATATCGGATAACGGATCGGATCTAGGATGCATCCATACGCCCGAGACATATATAGGTAATATAATACCAAGCGAGCTCATAACAAATAACAAATAAGGGACGTGGCGAACATCACTCTCGCCTAGAGTCATATCGAGGTGCATCATCGATACGGACATGGAACCCCATGACTAGTGAAATATTTGGCTCGGGTGTCAAACTAATTCAGGTCAGACAAAAGTTCAATCATAACATATGTCTTAATCAAACACATGGTTCAGCAGATAACATATCAATATCTCATATCATAAGGTTCATATTCAAATATAACAAGTTTCAGCGAATATGCATATCAAAGTCTTCCTAACATAAGGTTCAAATCAGATAACGCATGGTTCAATAAAACGTAAGTTCAGATAAACAACAAATCACACAATCAGGAAAAAGGGTTCATAGCAATGGCATTGGAAATCCTAATAAGCATGAGAGATATGACGAAGAAGGAAAACATGAGGGACCTTTACTGAAAAGGTCAGAATATCTGAATGATAACACAAGTGTCTTAAAGTAAGACAGAATATCCGTACCTTAAAGCAATTGAGAGAAAAGTAACGAATGTAAGAATATGAAGATGTAACGTCGCGTCTCCTCCAACGAATCTACACGGGTTATGATTTATTTAATATTTATTAGCATCATTAATATTATAACGGATTATCGCATTAATACTTTTAGAGTTGTCAGAATATTCTCATTTTAGTGACAGACGAAATCACAACATTTTAGGGTATTCCTCATTAATTCACCAACTTCCTATTTAGCTTCTAGGGTTTCCCATACTCTTTAAATATTACTAAATACGCATTAAATTCACATATTACTTCTTTTAATGATTTCCCAATTTAACCTAGAACGCAAATGATAACAAACCGAAATTAACTTAAACTCATGCGTGTCTCTACAAAAATCAATTTACACTTGTAAAACCCATAATTGCTCAGAATTTCAGATTACTCCCTTGACATCTTTAATTATATGACCTAACCTTATATTATCAGATTTTACACTTTTAACCCCAAAGGTTTTAGAATTTACAAAACGTACTCTAATAAATTAAATACAATTCGAATAACCCTTTAAATATCCAAAATTACACGTTTAACCCCCACACTTATTTTTATACGTTTAGTACCTTTATTTTACTGTTCACAAAATAACCCTTAAGTTTCAATATTTACAAAACCAACCCAAACCTTTTATTTAAGGCCGAATAGACATAATTCAAATATAAGCCCTAAACCTAAGTTTAACCAATCATTAGCTCATCATTACTACTTCATTAATTACCTTCAATTATTACAAGGAAAACCCTAGTTCATTCAAACCCTAATCACCCCTTTTTAAAACCTTCCTCTTTTCATGTTTAATCGACCCATAAAACTCAAAACAATTCATACAAGCTTCGAATTCACAAATATGTATTTTATTCAGGTCTCATATCATTGAATAGCTTCTGGAAAAATCAATTCGTGATCTCTAAAAATATTATAAGCTCATTCGTTAATTGTATACGCTTTTAGGGTTTTCGATTCCAAATAATTTCATCGACATATTAAACATGCATGGCCAATTTTATGTGTTATATATGACTTATAGGACTGAATTCAACATTAGAAACATACCCTTGATGAGCTTGAATTGTTAGAACAAAGGAAGCACAAAACACCACTCATGAAACCCTAATCCACTCAAAACTCACCACGCTTAAACCAAGAGACTTTGGAACTCGATCACTATTTTTCCCACCTTATTTACCTTCAATCTTCTCCAAGAAAAATGGTCTCAAGCTCTGAAGCCGGAAATCGATTTGTGAAGGGTTTTGGAAGTCGGTTTAGTGTAAATCGGTATTTAGGGATTATTATGAACCGAATTTATGTATATATATACTTTTCAATTTTTCTTGTGGGCTTTATAATGTAGTGGACTTAATATAAATGGACTCTTAGTTATGTAAATTTATATTGGGCTCTTATTAATTAAATTCTTTTAATAAACTATTTAATATATATTGACCAATTATGAAAATACATAATTGATTTTATAAAATTATAATCTATAAAAATTAACTTTACAAAGTCATTCAAGATTTATTTGGATCATATGTGATTTTCTTATAAGTTTTACGAATTTACATAGCTCATTTGGTATTGTGTTTATTTAATTATTCTTATTTTTGATCATAAGGGTATTTTGGTCTTTTTGTGAATTTTAGAAATTCAGGTATTACAATTTCTTCCCCTCTAAAAAGAAATTTCGTCCTCGAAATTGAACAAGATGGAATAGTATGGCGACAAATGTAGATTACGAAACTTCATGGAATATATGACGAATGCTAATCGTATACTTATTAAAGTATTAGCAGTAAGTGATGAGATAAAGAAAATTCAAAAACACAATCTAACTTATGTCGGCCTCTAATGATGGAAACTATCATATGCATAGATGGAACGAATCCTAACGGTTACTAATCGCAGGAGTATGTGGAAACATACAGATATAAGGAAGGCATAACAATCTATAAGTTAACACAGATAATAATAACTTCTGATCCCAATGGTACAAAAGTTATATGCAACAAATACCGACGAAAGTCTCATAATTAGGTACGGAATTCAAACGAACATGAGAAGCACCAAATAACAGATACAAGTTAAAGTCTATACACACATCAATCACAGGCATTTCCCAGACGTCGTATACCTTCAATAAGTTCAGATTATATGATCTCGGTATTATTACGTTGATCAGGCGTCATAATACTTGCATCACATAACAAGTTCTTATTGTCATTATATTCGGTCTCGGGTCATGACAAACACATAACTAATATCATAACAAAGCATACCACATACGGATAATACGGATAGCAAGTAACCTACTATAACAAACCGGATACACATGAGTATACCATCATGATCGCCATACTTCAAGCGGTAATTAAACAACATCACTAAGAAAATAAATAGCGAGGCGAAACTTATGAGGACTAACGGAAACTTAACGAATCTAGTAGAAGCAACAGAGACAGGGAACTATACTTTCAAAATTTTGCTTTATTTCCATCTATCAAACAAAATTTGCAAAATCGTCTTAAGATGAACTTTCAAAACAAAACTTAAAATCCAGATTCAATTGTCAAAATAAAACAAAAGGACCTAGCTCAAAATCAAACGTCAAAAAAAATTCTCATAAGGAGGGTAACAAATCAGGAGCGCAAATCTCTATTCTTGTATCGAATTAAACCTCCTAGTAGCCGTAGACTCCAAATCCGAATCCACCTCGTATTCTTCCTCATGACTTATTATCGGCGATCCGGAAAGAAAAGGCGAGATATACCGAATGCTAAACGATAAAACTTCACGATTCACACCGAGTTTCGAACAAATCGAGAAAAGAAATACGGATCGGAATCACTTATCGAATATCAAACCGTCTTGAGGCGATGACAAACGAATCGAGTGACATAAGTCGCGCCCAAATCATATGAAGTAGATGAATCTTCTCACCATCGGTTGAATCTTGTCTCTGTCTCTTGCGCCTTTGGTTGGTCCATCTAACTTCCTCCAACAACATCCGGATATCTCCGACAGACGACGGCGGTCGAGTGTGGCTTCGCTCACGAACCTCCCCAAGACAGAACCGCAAAGAACGCGGTCGGCACCATCTTCTTGGCTCCACGGTTAGTCTCCGCCTAACGATCGACAAAGGACGGCGAAAACAAAATAACAAAATTCGATGCGAGCAGAGGAGGCTAATTCGGTTGAAGGCAAAAGGATATCAAGTCAAATCGAGCGACCATCAAAAGGAATCGAAAGATATCGAGCAGACGGAAACCTAATGTCTACCCACTTCTCACGGGTCATAGCCTAAGCTCTAAGGGTCCTAAAACCTAGAGCTCGATACCATAAATTGTAACACCCGGCAGACAAGGGTAAAGATATCTGTCTGGTTTCATATCGAACTTTAACTAATGTACAAAAGCGGAAGCCTTTACAAAACTTACAAAGATAATATAAATAACTTATATTCAAAATAAATCTAAGATCTCTATGGTCAAAAATCTTGCTCTCGACTCTACTCTCAAACCCGGATCGACTATCCCATAAGCTCATGTTGAATGCTAAATACCTACCGCAGGAAAAGAAAAGTGCGGTGAGCTTACAAAGCCCGTGAGCAGATATAACGATACAAAAGCTAAACAAAACAAATATACGAATAACGAAATAAAATGAAATAATGACGATGGATCTTCGAGATTACGAGGAAGCACAAACATCTGAAATCCAAACAACCACATAACCAATTAGACATCTCATAGCACATTAATGACACAAACACAAACAACCAAACACTAAGCATATCAAGAGCAAATAGATTACATATAAACCAAACGAAAAGTCTAAAACTAACGAAACACTTCTAGAAAATAAACATGGCATTCAACAAATTAATTAACCTTCACTTAACGCACTCAAACATTAAAGCAAAGGTGAAATAACGATCAAAACATGGCAGTCTCACAAACAAATAGAAACATAGAAGACACACTATAATTAAGAAGACCAAACAAAATATAGCATAACCATTAGTAACTATCAAAACCACTATCACAAACTAAACCAGTTCTCAGATCAAATCCTATCATCAGCAGAGTGCAAACATGGCATGTCACATAGGTAATAAAACACTAACGTATAAACAAAGTTCACAAAATTAACTGATCAGACTATACATATTAAACTTATAGAATACTAACTTCACACTTATACATTCATCCCACAGTTCAACGAATTCACATAACGAGAAACTAACATATCACCAGGTAACAGCATACAAACCCCATTTATCATATTAATCATAACCTAGCATTATAAACGGTAACCACATATACATACAGAAGCATACACATATATAAGATCATATAATAACCCAGCACATAATCATAAACATTAAAACACACCAAATCATAACCAGAACTTAACATAGAAATAACAAATACAGATTTAGTTAACTACCTCGAGCCCAGAACATATCATATCAGAAACATCATACATATATAGAGAAATAATCTCAGAAAATAATTTGGAGTAGCTAACTCCCAGAAGTTGTGAAGACGCGTATTGCACACGACATCATTCACCAGAAAAATCATATCGGATAACGGATCGGATCTAGGATGCATCCATCGCCCGAGACATATATAGGTAATATAATACCAAGCGAGCTCATAACAAATAACAAATAAGGGCGTGGCGAACATCACTCTCTGCCCTAGAGTCATATCGAGGTGCATCATCGATACGGACATGGAACCCCATGACTAGTGAAATATTTGGCTCGGTGTCAAACTAACTCAGTCGGACAAAAGTTCAATCATAACATATGTCTTAATCAAACACATGGTTCAAATAGATAACATATCAATATCTCATATCATAAGGTTCATATTCAAATATAACAAGGTTCGCGAATATGCATATCAAAGTCTTCCTAACATAAGGTTCAAATCAGATAACGCATGGTTCAATAAAGCGTAAGTTCAGATAAACAACAAATCACACAATCAGGAAAAAGGGTTCATAGCAATGGCATTGGAAATCCTAACAAGCATGAGAGATATGGCGAAGAAGGAAAAATGAGGACCTTCTTGAAAAGGTCGAATATCGAATGATAACACAAGTGTCTTAAAGTAAGGCAGAATATCCGTACCTTAAAGCAATTGAGAGAAAAGTAACGAATGTAAGAATATGAAGATGTAACGTCGCGTCTCCTCCAACGAATCTACACGGGTTATGATTTATTTAATATTTATTAGCATCATTAATATTATAACGGATTATCGCATTAATACTTTTAGAGTTGTCGAATATTCTCATTTAGTGACAGACGAAATCACAACATTTAGGGTATTCCTCATTAATTCACCAACTTCCTATTTAGCTTCTAGGGTTTCCCATACTCTTTAAATATTACTAAATACGCATTAAATTCACATATTACTTCTTTTAATGATTTCCCAATTTAACCTAGAACGCAAATGATAACAAACCGAAATTAACTTAAACTCATGCGTGTCTCTACAAAAATCAATTTACACTTGTAAAACCCATAATTGCTCAGAATTTCAGATTACTCCCTTGACATCTTTAATTATATGACCTAACCTTATATTATCATATTTTACACTTTTAACCCCAAAGGTTTTAGAATTTACAAAACGTACTCTAATAAATTAAATACAATTCGAATAACCCTTTAAATATCCAAAATTACACGTTTAACCCCTACACTTATTTTTATACGTTTAGTACCTTTATTTTACTGTTCACAAAATAACCCTTAAGTTTCAATATTTACAAAACCAACCCAAACCTTTTATTTAAGGCCGAATAGACATAATTCAAATATAAGCCCTAAACCTAAGTTTAACCAATCATTAGCTCATCATTACTACTTCATTAATTACCTTCAATGATTACAAGGAAAACCCTAGTTCATGCAAACCCTAATCACCCCTTTTTAAAACCTTCCTCTTTTCATATTTAATCGACCCATAAAACTCAAAACAATTCATACAAGCTTCGAATTCACAAATATGTATTTTATTCAGGTCTCATATCATTGAATTGCTTCTGGAAAAATCAATTCGTGATCTCTAAAAATATTATAAGCTCATTCGTTAATTGTATACGCTTTTTAGGGTTTTCGATTCCAAATAATTTCATACGACATATTAAACATGCATGGCCAATTTTTATGTGTTATATATGACTTATAGGACTGAATTAAACATTAGAAACATACCCTTGATGAGCTTGAATTGTTAGAACAAAGGAAGCACAAAACACCACTCATGAAACCTAATCCACTCAAAACTCACCACGCTTAAACCAGACTTTGGAACTCGATCACTATTTTCCACCTTCTTTACCTTCAATCTTCTCCAAGAAAAATGGTCTCAAGCTCTGGAAACTGGAAATCGATTTGTGAAGGGTTTTGGAAGTCGGTTTGGTGTAAATCGGTATTTAGGGATTATTATGAACCGAATTTATGTATATATATACTTTTCCAATTTTTATTGTGGGCTTTATAATGTAGTGGACTTAATATAAATGGACTCTTAGTTATGTAAATTTATATTGGGCTCTTATTAATTAAATTCTTTTAATAAACTATTTAATATATATTCGGCCAATTATGAAAATACATAATTGATTTTATAAAATTATAATCTATAAAAATTAACTTTACAAAGTCATTCAAGATTTATTTGGATCATATGTGATTTTCTTATAAGTTTTACAATTTACATAGCTCATTTGGTATTGTGTTTATTTAATTATTCTTATTTTTGATCATAAGGGTATTTTGGTCTTTTGTGAATTTTAGAAATTGAAGTATTACACAAGCGGCCTCTGCACGAGATAACACAGTATATCCAAACAACACTATAACAAAGCGCTATTGTGATTTTCAAAAGGTTTCTGATTAAGACCATATGGCGATTCAAGCCCTTATATTATCATTTAATGAGATGAAGAAGCATTAAACAACAACAATATGACATAGAACTCGATAATGACAAATATGCTATGTTTCTTTGTTAAGCTAAGATTTTTAGCAACTACCAATTCTAGAGAACAAGCAACCTGTTTTATGTTTAATTCTACTTAGCTACAACTCATAAACATGAACATACAAAGATTTAATCTAATCAATGACTTAAACGGTGAAATGCCAAATGGAGTAACAAGCTTACAAGATGGATTCAAGTGAAAGCTGAAAATCAAAGCACAAGACCAATCCTAATAGCTTTCACAAAGCTTCTAACCCAAGGCAATCAATATTCACTCTGCTCAAACTTTGATCTTCATCTCCATTGATTTTTATTTTTAACTAAGTTTTTGGTATTTTTGGTAATTTTTCTTTTTATACTAAAGCGAGTTTTATGGTTACTAAAAGCTTTAGGAAGCTTTCTAGGAGCTTATATGATCTTAAAGTCCAAAACAACCACTAATAACAACATTTGATCATTTTGAGAATTTGAACTTGAAAATTTGCATAAACTAAAAATAAGATTGAAACTTGAAATTGATCCTTGAGAAAGGATTAAAATACTCGAGAATTGATAATACATGCTTGAAAGCTTAAAACATACTCTTGAAAACATAAGTTAATGAAACGAACTAAAATTACAAATTACACTAGATATATCTTCACATTGCTTCTCCTTCTTTCTTTATAGACTTTAGAGACTCCCCATGCTTCGATCAATTCCCACTTGCAATCTTGGCCATTGATTTCTCTGAATTCATCATAGCCTTTAAAAGCGATTTTGGCGCCAAAAGTGGTACTAGTGGATTGAGGCGATTCTGCGCAATTAATGCACTTTGGTATGTTGTGGAGGTGTAACGGGACAATTTGGGAAGTAGATATGGAGCTAGGGTGATTTGGCGATAAAACAGGTTTTGAGGTGAGGTTGGAGTGTTTGATGGTGGGAAGCATTAAATGCTTATTTTGGTATAGGAGGAGGGGAATGAGTGGAGAGTAGATAGGTGAGGTGAGGTGGAGGGCAGTGGTGAAAACCACCACGGTTTTGGTTTCTGCGAGGAGGTGAGGGCGATGAGCAGTGGTGGCGGTATTTATATTTTAAAACATGGGTTAGTTTTGGGCGGTGGGTATTGGGCTTGGGTTGGATTTGGATAAATAATATAAAGGGTCCGGTTTGGTTTGTAGAAATATAAGCCCAAGGACCATTCATGTAATATTCTGAAAATGAGGGACTGAAGATGCAACTTTTCCAAACTTATCAAAAGGACCAAATTTGCCAATCTTTAATAGTACAAGGACCACATTTGAATATTTTCAATTTTTAAATATCCAAGGACTATTTTTGACATTTTTGAAACTTCAGGGACCTAAGTTGCCATTTTTGCAATTTTAAATTTCAAAGACCAATTTTGACAACTCATGAATCCCTAGGACCTTTTACGACTTTTTATAAGTTTTGGAATGACCAGGGACTAGTTTTGACAACTTTTGAAACTTGGGAGACTAAAACTGCCATTTATGCAAACTTGATACGTTTTTCAACCGATTCGGTATTTTGCATTTAAAACACATAAAACACTTATTTGTGATATTTTTATCATTTTGATGCATTTCGAGTGTTTTCGGATGTTTTGCGATCTAAAAGGTACAAAATGATGAGTATTTGCACACTCATCAATCCCCACACTAAGATATTGCTAGTCCTAGCAATCTTTTGAGAAAACTTAATGGATTTCATCTCTTTACCAAAAGCCATTACTTACGGAGTAGCCAATTGTTTCAGTTCAAGTAAGAACCTTGGCACAATGATAACGAATGATTTTGAGCAAATCACCGACTTTCAACGGTTTTGATTTGTCTTTACGTAAGTCGTTTGTACGGACTAGCCAACTCTTAGATAAATTATCAATATTATCTTTATGCAGTCGATTACCAATTATGGCTTTCCAACGCCTTTACCACAAGCCATAAACTTGCGGGCTAGCCAACTTTTCACTAATTAAAGATATGGCGGTGAACACCATACAATTTTGGGCAAATTGCAAGCCGTAAGCGGATTTGAGATATCTTTACCAAGAGCCGTTTGCTCTGGATTAGACAATCCTTATGTTTATTAGACATGACGGATGATTACCATTTCTTTGAGTAAGTGCAAAACACTTACTCCAAAAAAAAAAAAAAAAAAAAAAAAAAAAAATTGGCCAAAATGGGGAATTGGGTGGTATAATTACATGATAAAATTAGTGAGAATTCCCCCACTAGAAATGAATATTTCCTGAATATTCAAAATCTGCGGTTATGCGAAACATAGAACGTAAAAGGAAATACTACGGCCATTATTTTATTTTTGATATATACATTTTTTTTTTTTATATACAACAATGGGGCAACTCCCCCACTAGGGTGGTAGAAAGTAGAAAGAAATCGAAATATGAGTGAAAACCCATATGGTGTGCTCTTGTTTTTGATTCCGAGTCGCTAGCTTGACTCGATCCCGCATTCATTGGTTCATGGGGAAAGTTTGTAGATCCGGACAACCATGGGTGGAATGTCCTCTCCAAAATAGTGCTTCAATCGATGACCATTCACTTTAAAATTAGGACCATCGGGTTGAGATAACTCAATAGTCCCATAAGGAAATACTTTAGTGATGGTGAATGGTCCGGACCGGTGGGATTTTAGTTTTCCTCGAAAATCTTCAATCTTGAATTGAAAAGAAGGACTCGATCACCAACGTTGAAAACGCGGTTCTTGATTTTGAGTCATGAATCTTCTTTGTCTTTGTTTTTAGATCAAAGAGTTTCGTATGCTTGATCACGGAGTTCATTTAATTCATTCATTTGAACTTTTCGTGATCACCGGATATCTGAATATCGAAGTTGGCATGTTTTAAGGCCCAAGATGCTTTGTGCTCAAGCTCAATCGGCAGATGACAAGCCTTTCCGTACACTAGCTTGTATGGAGTACACCCTATGGGTGTTTTATAAGTGTCTGGAAGGCCCAGTCGTCATCCGGTTTATCCGACCGGGATGCACGGTTTTCGCCTCTGTCCTTTCAAGAATTCTTTTAATACCACGGTTGAAACTTCCACTTGCCCACTTGTTTGGGGTGGTATGCGATGAGAGGCGGTGAGTTCTGACATACTTTTGCATGACACGATCAAATTGGTCATTGCAGAAATGCGTACCACGATCATCGATTATAGCTCGTGGAGTTCCAAACCAAGCAAAAGAGATTTTAAGAATTTCACAACTACTCGGGCATCATTGGTAGGCAAAGCTTTGCTTCAACCCATTTTGACAAATAGTCAATGACCACAAGTATATATTTGTTTCCTCGAGATGATGGAAATGGCCCCATAAAGTCAATGCCCGGATGTCAAAGATCTCACACACTTGAATGGCGTTTTGCGGCATTTCATTTCTTTGAGAGATATTTCCGTGGCGTTGACAAGCATCACAAGCTTTGACAAATTAGTGGGCATCCTTGTAAATTGTGGGCCAATAAAACCCGGAATCAAACACCTTTTGGCGGTGTAATTTGGACTATGATGTCCCGGTGGGTCCGACATGGCAAGCTTTGAGAATGTCCATAACTTCATCCATAAACACACCGTCGGATGACTTGATCCGCATGATTTTGAATAAGTAGGGTCGTCCCGAGTAATGTTTAACATCCTTGAAGAATTTGTTCTTGTTGGGTCGACATTCCTTTCACTATGAAGTTACCCGCATGGTAATTTCGAAGTCGACAAACCATGGGGTAGTAGAGTTCGAGAAAAGAAACCGCATTGAGTGTCTCGAGAGGAAATGTTTCATTTATTTCCTTTTCTCGAAAACATCCCGATGAGGGTTTTCTAGGCGGGACAGATGATCGTGACAAGGTTCTCGGCTCCTTTTTATCACGTATAATGATATCAAATTCTTGCGGAGGAGAACCCAGCGGAGCAATCTCGGTTTGCATCTTGTTTTGCAAAGAGATATTTGAGAGCCGAGTGATCCGTATACACCACGCATTTGGTCAAGATTAAATGCGGCGAAACTTTTCAACGCATACACCACGACTAGTAGCTCTTTTACGTGGTGGTGTAATGGGTTTGAGCTTGATCATAGTTTTACTTGCGTAGTGGATAGGCTAAAAATGCTTGTTTCTGCGTTGCCCGAGATTGCACCGATAGCAAAATCACTTGCATCGCACATGAGCTCAAAAGGCAAGTCGATCGGGAGCAACGAGAATGGGTCTTGATAGCTTTTTCTTTAATGTTTCAAAAGCTTGATGCACTCGGTGAGAAGATAAAAGGAGCATCTTTTCAAGAAGATGGGTCATAGGCAAGGCGATTTTAGAAAAATCTTGTATGAATCTGCGATAAAATCGGCATGACCTAAAAACTCTAATACCTTTGACGGTAGTAGGATGAGGCAATTTAGCAATAACATCGACTTTTGCTCTATCAACCTCAATCCGTTTTGGAGATCTTATGGCCAAGGACTATGCCTTCTTTGACCATAAAGTGACTCTTCTCCCAATTTAGACAAAGATTGGTGTCTTCACACCGTTTGAGCATTTTTCTAAATAGGAGAGACATGTTTGAAACGAGTCCCCAATAGCGAGAAGTCATCCATAAACACCTCCATTGTTTCCCGATCATGTCGTGGAATATGGCCATCATACATCGTTGGAGCGTGCCGGGAGCATTACATAGGCCAAAAGGCATACGTGCAGTAGGCAAAAGTTACGTATGGGCGGTGAATGTAGTCTTTCTTGATCATGTGGATCAATGGGGATCGAAAATAACCCGAGAAACCATCAAGGAAACAATAGTATTTGTTCCTGCTAATCTCTCAAGCATTTGGTCCATGAAGGGTAGAGGAAAATGGTCTTTCTGGTGGCGCTATTCAACTTGCGATAGTCAATACACACACGCCATCCGTTACCGGCCGAGTTGGAATTAACTTCGTTTTCTTCATTTGTGACAATGATTATGCCACCCTTTTAGGAACACAATGAATTGGGCTAACCAAGGACTATCGGATCGGGTAAATTAATCACGCATCAAGAAGTTTGAGAACTTCTTGTTTGATAACATCATGTATTTTTGGATTTACTCTTCTACGATGTTGAGCTCTTTGGTTTGAAGTCATCCTCCATCAAGATTTTGTGAGTACAAAACTCGGGGTTGATACCCTTAATGTCGGAGAGTTTCCAAGCAATTGCTTGCTTGTGTGACTTCAAGACCTTTATGAGAGCGATCTTTTCATCTTTACTCAAATCTCGAGCAATAACGACGGGTAATTTATCATCACCTTCAAGAAATGCATACTCGAGATGAGGTGGTAAGTCCTTAAGTTCGACTTGAAATTCTTGATTTTCTCAACCGACTTGACTTCCTTGTTATGAAGCTCGACGGGAGGGAGTGATGAAGGATCATCATTGAGCATCTTCTCGATGAGAAGAATATCTCCTCGATGTCAATTGGGCGTGATCAATTTCCCATGAAACCGAATCACTAGACAAGTATGCTTGATCTCTTCCAAGATGAAGTCACTTTCCTCAAGCGGAGTGAGAGAAGGAGTAAATTGGCAATGATGGGTTGAGATGAATGAGTGAGATTATCACTTGAAGAATTATGATCATAACCAAGAACTTCTTGAGTACTCTTGAAGCAACATCAATGATATCTATTCGGTTAACCGACTCGGAATCATAGTTTCTTTGAGTACCTCAAGTTTGATCAAGGTTAAAGTGTGACTTCATTACCCGCGTAACGTGATTTCTTGCTCAAATACATCAATGAGAGCACGCCCGTTCTCGGGAATCCTCGTCCAACAATGAGAGGAACCCGATGATCGGCATCGAAATCAACAACTACAAAGTCGGTGGGAAATGGAACTTTCCTACTTTCACAAATCGTCCTCGGCAATGCCAAGTGGACGGGATATTGTCGATCCGCAAGCTCGAGAGTCATGCATGTAGGAGTAAGGTCAGGAAGAGAAAGTTTCTTCCATCTTGAATAAGGCATCATTGATGCTTGCACCAAGATCGGCTAAGGCAAAGCATTCAACCATTCACGGAAATACACAAGGTAAGAGAAATTTTCCCGGATCTCCAAGCTTCTCGGGAAGCTTCTTGAGATAACTGAGAGCGGTTCTCGTTCGAGGAGTTTTGCCATCTCAAGCAGTTTTCCTTGTTGCTTAACATGTGTTTGAGAGTTGATGCAAACTTGGGCATCGACATGATAGCATCCATAAAGCTTATGTCAAAATGTAGTTCTTGGAAAATTTGAAAAATTTGTCCATTTGATGGCCCGCTTTTTGCCAAGCTTTGCTCATTCAAGCGTGATGGGTAAGGAATAGAAGTTTTGGATTTGGGGTTTTCAGCGGAGCTACTGGGAGGTTCAAAACAACTCTGGATTGGATTTTGGTTTCGGGACAACTTGAGGATGGACATCGTTGGTACCTCCGTTATTAGTAGGAAGTTCCTTGTCCTTTGTCGCCTCGGGTTCACTTTCCACTACGGCGGAGAGAAGAAGAAGATGTAGTAGGAATAGCGGGTCCATTGCATGAAACACCACTTCTAGTTGTGATCGCCTTTGCATCGCCCCTCGGGTTAGCGATCGTGTTGCTCGGAAGTTTTCCGAGCCCGAGGGTTGATCATTTAAAGACTTCTTAATGTCAATCGGCTAACCAACAACTGTTCATTTCATCTTGGGATTTCATGAATTGCTTTAATAACTCATCGGATGATGGTTCGAGTTGGAACAATGGCTTGAGTTTGATTAGGAAAATTACGGCCTCTATTGTTCGGATTAGGGCCTTGATTTTGAAATTTTCCTTGGTTAGGATTCATATTCCCATGAAATTGATTCCCTCGATTGAAATTGTTTTGATTAAAGTTTCCTTGATGTTGGAAACCTTGATTTGGTCGGGATGGAAATTACCTTGGTTTTGATAACCTTGGTTCATTCTAGGTTGGTTCGATTCGATTTTGTATGTTAGGATTCGGTTAAAACGGTGGTCACGATAAGTATTAGCACGGTAGTTTGGTTCATTTTGAGGACGGTATTGATTACCTCCACGATGTGAAATACCGGCTATAGCATTGGCTTCAAACGGACTACCATCGGTGGCGATACGATTGTAGTATGCATGAGGGCCACCACAAGTAACATGAGACCTCGACTTTCTTCACTTCACCATGTGATGGTGTCGTGTGAAAGTCACTTTCTTTAGTTAGCAAGAACCAAAGCTTTGAATAACATCCGTGAGTTTGTCAATCTTAGCATCGGTGCTAGATGTACTCGCGTGAGATGAAGTAGAAGGTCTGTAGTAGATCGAGGCGATATGTCTTTGTTCGGAAAAGGCGGACACGGGACTTGTTTTCTATGATTTGCATGGCTTCTTTTGTGGTCTTGCTAAGGAAATTACCTCCAGCGGAGGCATTTAAAGAGTCTTGGTTAGTTTGGTTCGAGACCATTGTAGAAAGTATCCATTTGCATTAACTCGGTAAAACCATGATGTGGACACTTGAGCAACTCTTTATAACGATCCCATGCCTCACCGAATGATTCATCAAATCTTCGGAAAATTTCATTATCTCATTCTTAAGACTTGTAGTTCGCGATGGAGGATAGAATTCGTTAACAAACTTAGTGACTAAATCCTCCATGTCTCAATGGAGCGAGGGGTTGTTTCTCGAAGCCAATTCGGGCTTGTCCTACTAGAGAATGGGAACAGAAGAAGCTTAATTGCTTAATGTGGGACATTCTTGTATTTGATGGTTGATGCAATCTTGTTGAACCATCGAATATGTGCATGAGGGTCGTCCGTTCAAAACCATAAAATTGGCTTTGGGTTACAAGATTAACCAACCGGTTTTGAGCTCGAAGGTATCGACCGCGTTGGTGGGACAATAATGGCATCTCCGTAACCCTCGATGGGTGCTTGAGAAGCTCATTCATCGGTTTGTCTTACGCCATTATGACGGGGGTGGTGGTGCTAGGCGTTCCTCGATCGCGGTGAAGGAGCCGAGCGATCCTCACGTCTCACGCGGTATACTTGCAAGCTCTCGAAAGTGGACTTGTGGAGTGGAAGAGCAGTGCGCATGCACTAAGTATAAAATCAATTTTCAAAAACAAATGCGAGGCAAAGCGACAAGTGAACTTAAACCAATAATCACAAATGAAATGGCTTCTTTGAAAAAGGTACACCAAATCACAAGGACACAAAGGCAAGTTTTGATCTTTAAGATTGGGAACTTATTAATGTTCACACCCCGGTTGGTAGGTGTTACGCCTTGGTTTGCGGTGGTTGATTTTTATGTATTTATTAAGTACCACCGAAAAGACGTAGGTATGGATTTGTGCTAAGGGTTTAAAAACTTTTGGACAATATTTTGGTATCGTCTCGTTTAAACAAATCGTATCTCTTTAAGAATCACCTTAAAGAAAATACAAGATAGAAAACGTTACGATGGTTTTGTTGTTTTATATTTTTTGGTGTTGTTAACACTTTAGGAAAAGTGTTGATGAACTTTTGATTTTGATAACTTTACAAAAAAGCATTTACAAAAGGTGGTATATGTGCAGTATGGGTGCGAAAATGCTTAAAACACGCTTCTGACCTCCCGGCGTGCGCGTAAAATTTTGGATGGCTCCCAACCGTCAAGTTTTGTTACACAAGTCAACCACTTGTGAATGGTCAACCGTAATAAAATTCAAACAGTCTAAAACCAATGCAATTTCCCTTGGAATATAGTGGATTCCCGGGTCGTTAAGTCCCACGGAGGTTGAATGGTGTTTGAAAACGTTTCAGAAATAGAATGATCACTAAGAATAATGATCTGTAAGGATTTTGATGGATAATTATACTACTGATTGATTGGAATGTATTTGGATACAGAACTATTAAGCACAACAATAAGATTAAACTAACGTAAATACGTATGTTTACTAAATATTACGTAAACGTATAAAATAAAACGTGAGATTTAAGAAATAAAAGACCTACAAATATGAAAATGATATTTTTACAATCCTAATAATAAAAGAAAATTATTGGAAAATTAAAATTATTTTTATAGCTATTTATTTAATTATTATTAATTAAAAACTATTTTAACTATTTAATAATACCCTAAAATATAATAAAATAGGAAATAAAGCTAGAAAAATGAAATTATGACTTAGAAAATCTAAAATATTAGAAAACTAATTTTAAAAGCGAAAAGATATTTTTATGCTTTTTATTTATTTATTATTAATTATTTAATACTTTTTAACTATTTTAAATTCTAATAAATACTAAATAAACTAGGAAAATTATGAATTTTTTATAAATATCCAATGGTGATGAAAGCTAAGAAAATTATAAAAGCGAAAGTGCTTAATAATAAGTTGAAAAAGAAAATTAAAAAGCTAATTTATATTAAATAAATGCTATCACTATTTTTAAAATGATGTTTTGTGATTTTCTTTTTAAACCTATTTAACTCACGATTATAAGCAACTTTAATGAAGACAAAATTTACAACTTAAAAATAAGCGGTTTGGGAGCTTATTATCTAAGCAGTTGAGCTTATGGCTTATTTTGATGTTTTAAGCTCAAACAAGCTTCACAGTTGGAACCAAAGGTGAAATAAGATGCAAATAAGCTAAAGCTACTTATATTAAGCTAAAAGCACATATAATCACAACTGATAAGCTATAAATAAGCTAATAAGCACTTACTCTAATCTACCAAACAAAGCAGACTGCTGACCATTTTCACAAGCAATTTTAGCTTATGAAATAAGCTTAAAAGCTCAAAACAAAGACTGAGGTAGCAAGATGGGCTGGTGAACTTCCTAAAAAGTCCAAGCTCACACACTATGGCTCACTAATAAGCTTGTAATGAGCTTGAGAAAAAGCTTGTAAAACACTGATGACTCAGTGTATCTTGAGTCGATGTATCTTGACTATTTGGACAAAAATAAAAGCTAGTTGCGACTAGTTGCGACCCTACCAAATAAAACGCAAAATGGAAAATAAGCCTGGAACTTTAAGAGGGCTAGGTTAGCTACACAAAAGCTAAAGGTCAAGTCGAGGTTCACTAATAAGCTCTTGATGAGCTTGTGAAATAACAAGCTCAAGCTGTGCCTGGGAGGTTTTGAAAAAGGTCTAAAGTAAGCTAAGAAATAAGCGGTTTAAAAGCTAACTAGAAATTATAAAAATATTATGATTAAGATTAGCAACTATTTCTTAATATTCCAAAAGCTCAAATCTTGAAACTTACTATTAAATCCTATATAAAATTATCTAGTTTATTAACGACTAAACTAAAATTTGACTTTTAAATTAAACTAAAAAGTTGACTTTAGTGAACTTTAAATCAATCCTACTTACTTGATTATGATGTATTAAGTTAAGAAAAGATGAAATTAAGCTATGTTAACAAGTTCTAAACAACTATGATGAATTTTACTCTTTAAATCCTAATGATTATCAATTTAAGTGAGATTAAAAGTGATTTTGACTTTTTAACAAACAAGCCTTTGGTTTTTAATGTTGCAATCGAGTTATAAGATCCTATTGTGACATAGAACAACAACAAACAACAACACAAGCTGGCCTCTGCTACGAGATAACACGGTATATCCAAACAACACTATAACAAATCGCTATTGTGATTTTCAAAAGGTTTCTGATTAACACCATGTAAGCGATTCAAGCCCTTATATTATCATTTAATGAGGCGAAGAAGCGATAAACAACAACAATAACGACATAGAACTCGATAATGACAAATATGCTATGTTTCTTTGTTAAGCTAAGATTTTAGCAACTACCAATTCTAGAGAACAAGCAACTTTGTTTTTATGTTTAATTCTACTTAGCTACAACTCATAAACAAGAACATACAAAGATTTAAGCTAATCAATGACTTAAACGGTGAAATGCCAAAATGGAGTAACAAGCTTACAAGATGGATTCCAAGTGAAAGATGAGAATCAAAGCACAAGACCAATCCTAATAGCTTTCCACAAAGCTTCTAACCCAAGGAAATCCAATATTCACCTGCTCCGACTTTGATCTTCATCTCCATTGATTTTTTATTTTTAACTAATTTTTGGTATTTTGGTAAGTTTTCTTTTTTATACTAAACTGAGTTTTATGGTTACTAAAAGCTTTCAGAAGCTTTCTAGGAGCTTATATGATCTTAAAAGTCCAAAACAACCACTAATAACAACATTTGATCATATTGAGAATTTGAACTTGAAAATTTGCATAAACTAAAAATAAGATTGAAACTTGAAATTGATCACTGAGAAAGGATTAAAATACACTGAGAATTGATAATACAGTACTTGAAAGCTTAAAACATACTCTTGAAAACATAAGTTAATGAAAACGAACTAAAAATTACAAATTACACTAGATATATCTTCACATTGCTTCTCCTTCTTTCTTTATAGACTTTAGAGACTCCCACATACTCTTGATCAATTCCCACTTGCAATCTTGGCCATTGATTTCTCTGAATTCATCCTAGCCTTTAAAGCGATTTTGGCGCCAAAAGTGGTACTAGTGGATTGAGGCGGTTCTGCTTGTAATTAATGCACTTTGGTATGTTGTGGAGGTGTAAGGGACAATTGGGAAGTAGACATGGAGCTAGGGGTGATTTGGCGGTAAAACAGTTTTGAGGTGAGGTTGGGTGTTTGATGGTGGGAAGCATTAAATGCTTATGGTTTGGTATAGGAGGAGGGGAATGGTGGAGAGTAGATAGGTGAGGTGAGGAGGAGGGCAGTGGTGAAAACCACCCGGTTTTGGTTTCGAGGGAGGGTGAGGGCGATGAGCAGGTGGTGGCGGTATTTATACTTTAAAAGCGTGAGTTAGTTTTAGGCGGTGGGTATTGGGCTTGGGTTGGATTTGGATAAATAATATAAAAGGGTCCGGTTTGGTTTGTAGAAATATAAGCCCAAGGACCATTCATGTAATATTCTGAAAATGAGGGACTGAAGATGCAACTTTTCCAAACTTATCAAAAGGACCAAATTTGCCAATATTTAATAGTACAAGGACCACATTTGTATATTTTCAATTTTTAAATATCCAAGGACTATTTTTGACATTTTTGAAACTTCAGGGACCTAAGTTGCCATTTTTGCAATTTTAAATTTCAAAGACCAATTTTGACAACTCATTAATCCCTAGGACCTTTTATGACTTTTTATAAGTTTTGGAATGACCAGGACTAGTTTTGACAACTTTTGAAACTTGGGGACTAAAGCGCCATTTATGCAAACTTGATCGTTTTCAAGCGATTTTGGTATTTTGCATTTAAAACACATAAAACACTTATTTGTGATATTTTTATCATTTTGATGCATTTACGAGTGTTTTCGGATGTTTTTTTGTCTCAAAAGTACAAAAATGATGAGTATTCGCACACTTCATCATTGGTAAAAGTATAATTTCAAGGTATATTATGTGGAAGGTCTTGGTCATAACTTGTTCTCTCGTTGGTCAACTCTTTGATTCCGATCTAGAAGTAGCCTTTAGAAAACATACTTGTTTCGTTAGAGAACTAGATGGTGTGGAATTATTAAGAGGTACTCGTGGTTCTAACCTATACACCATCTCTATCGAAGACATGATGAAGTCTTCTCCAATCGCTTCTTTGTCAAAGGCTTCTAAAACAAAGTCATGGTTATGGCATCGTCGTCTCAATCACTTGAACTTGGCACCATTAATAACCTTTCCGAAAGGATCTTGTCGAGGCTTACCTAGATTAAAATATGAAAAGATCATCTTTGTTCACTTGCCAATTGGGAAAAAGCACGAAAAATGCCCACAAACCAAAACCCACAAACTCGAGAATGGAAGTTCTACATACCCTTTATATGGATGCATGCGGACCAATGAGAGTGCAAGCGATAAATGGGAAGAAATACATTCTAGTAGTTGTTGATGACTACTCTCGATTTACTTGGGTAAAGTTTTTGAGGACAAAGGATGAAACTCCGGATGTCATCATCAAACTAATCAAACAACTTCAGTTTGACTCAACAATACTGATGTAATTGTTCGAACCGACAATGGCACTGAGTTCGTTAACAAAGACTTAATTCAGTTTTATGAAAGTGTTGGAATAAGTCATCAAAGAAGTGTTCCACGAACTCCTCAACAGAACGGTGTAGTTGAAAGACGAAATCGAACTCTTGTGGAAGCCGTAAGAACAATGCTAATTTATTCAAAGGTTCCAATGTTTCTATGGGCTGAAGCCATTGCCACTGCTTGCTACACCCAAAATCATTCCCTTATACACACCTCTCATGGAAAAACTCCATATGAACTTGTCCATAAACGAAAACATGATTTATCCTATCTTCGTGTATTTGGTGCTTTGTGCTATCCAACAAATGATGGTCAAGATTTAGGTAAATTAAGAGCTAAGGCGGACATTGGAGTTTTTGTAGGTTATGCATCAAACAAGAAGGGTTACCGAATCTACAACAAAAGAACTCGAGATATCATGGAAACTATTCATGTCACGTTCGATGAGTTGTCTCGGCAAATGGCTCCAGAAAATCCAGCCGGACCCGCATCTCAACCTTCATCAAGTAGTCCTATCAATTCTACTCTTGTTTCTAATGCCTCTCCAAAGAACTCCTTATGTACCTCCTTGTAAGATGATTTAAAAAATTGTTTGATCCAATGTTTGATGAACACTATGAACCAAATCTTGATGAAATGTCAATTCCATCAAGAGATTGCTCTATCCGGTGAATGAAGTCAACCCTTGATCTCAATATCATTAAGTCAAGAAGCGCTCTTCTGCCGATCACTCTGTCTCATCAACAAATCATCAATCATCGAATGTACATCATGGAATTGTTTCGCACCCATGATGAAGTTAATCCCTTTGTTACTCCGAAGATGCACCATTCAAAACATATTTGCTCTCGAATCATCATCGAACCATCTTCATCGAGATATCGACTCTGCTATACAGTTCCTCAACAATGACCACATGAACACCTCGGAAAATGGACACATGATCATCCATTGGACAACATCATTGAAACCCTCTCATCCAAAGATCCACACGGAAACAACTTGCAACCGATGCATTATGGTGCTTCTTCAACTCCGTGCTCTCTAAGATCGAACCAAAAGATGTTAAAACCGCCATGAATGAAGACAGTTGGTTCAATGCCATGCAAGAAGAAATTCATGAGTTTGATCGACTTGATGTATGGGAATTAGTACCGCTCCAGTTATGCTATGATCATTGCTCTAAATGGATCTTCAAAGTGAAACTTGATGAGCATGGTGATGTTTTAAAGAACAAGGCTCGATTGGTTGCAAAAGGATACCGTCAAGAGGAGGGTATTGACTTTGAAGAATCATTTGCTCGTGTTGCTCGTATCGAGGCAATCAGAATCTTCTTTGGTAATGCTGCAAGTAAGAACATGGTATTCTATCAGATGGATGTAAAGACGGCGTTTCTTAACGGAGATCTTAAAGAAGTCGTATACGTCAGCCAACCTGAAGGCTTTTTGAATCCAGAGCATCCTACTCACGTCTATCATTTGAAGAAGGCTCTTTACGGTTTAAAGCAAGCTCCAAGGGCATGCTATGATACGCTATCAAAGTTTCTTCTATCCACTGGATTCAACAAAGGAGTAGTAGATCCGACATTGTTCACAAGGAAGTCAGGAAAACATTCAATTCACGTTCAACTATATGTTGATGATATTATCTTTGCCTCGATCGACCCCAATAAGTGTGACCGTTTTCAAATGAAATGGGTTCTAAATTTCAAATGTCAATGATGGGACAAATGTCATTTTTCTTGGGATTACAAATTTCACAAAGTCCCGGAGGCATTTTATAAATCAATCTAAATATGCAAATGAGATTTTAAAGAAATTTGGATTTGATTCTAGTGACCTGTTGACACTCCCATGATCGGCGTACTAAACTAGATGAGGACCACTCGGGGATCATGGTAGACCAAACGAATATCGTAGTATGATTGGATCCGATGCACCTCACGGCTAGTAGACCGGACATCTTGTTCATTTGTTTGCATGTGTGCTAGATATCATGCTAAGCCTACTAAAAGGACCTTGAAGCGATTAAACGGGTCTTCGGTATCTCCAAGGAACCATCAATATGGGACTTTGGTACCAAGGACACCGGTATGTCACTAACGACCTATGCAGATGCCGATCATGCAGGATGTCAAGATACTCATCAAAGTATGTCCGAGGTGCTCGGTTTTGGGTGATAAGCTTGTGAGTTGGTCTTCAAAAAGCAAATGAGTACTTCTATTTCCTCTACAGAGGCAGAATACATAGTCATGTCATCTTGTTGTGCTCAAATCTTTTGGATGAGATCCCAATTATCTTACTATGGCTTTGAATTCAACAAAATCCCTCTGTACTATGATAATAAAAGTGCTATTGCTCTCTCATGCAACAACGTACAACACTCAAGAGCAAAGCACATCAACATTCGACATCATTTCATCAGGGAGCAAGTAGAAAACGGTGTGGTGGAACTATACTTTGTGAGGACTGAATACCACGACTTGGTTTTAAGAGCCTACAACCGGAAACTCTCAAATGTCTTCAAGAGGAAGAAGAGGAGTAAAAGGTTTTCCTTCATCTATCTCTTGTAAATAGTTTTTCGAAAAACAAAATACAAAATTTCAAAACCTTCAAAAAGCAAATAGAAAAATATAAACTTTCAAAATCCATAAAAAAAAAAAAAAAAAAAAAAAAAAAATCTTGAAAAATTTCAAAAAATTTTGTCTTTTTGTCAAATTTGATAATATCTACGGTCTTTGTGATGTCATGCAAAGAATGACACAGGACTTTAGATGTTGTTCGAATGTTTAAAAAAAATCAAAAAATATTTTTGGGAGAAAGTGAAACTATGGTTTATTGTCATTTCAGGCAGTAACCCGCTCTTCAATGAAAGAACAGAGCCATACTTTATCTTGGTTTTTCAAATCTCATGCTCTGATTCTTTAAACAATTCCTTACCATCTAAATGAAAACTAATTGCTTTGTTAAATAACTCGGACTCTATTTTTGAAAATCATCTCGACTTAACTCTTGTCAAAATATCTATCTCTCAATCAATAACTTATGTCATTGATTGAGGGGAGAATGATTTCAATTAAATAAAAAGTTATTTGTCATACAATTTTTTCAAAAGATAATCATGCATGTTTAATCAATGGAGTTTAAAGTCTCAAAATCCGATCCTTATCAATTAAAACATTTTCATAATCAAGTCACAATTCTCCTTAAAAGCTTTCAAAATCAATTTAAATCTCGAGAGATCACAAATCTCAAATGATTTGATAATTGTGATCGGGGAGAATTTGTGATTTAAATTGGATTTAAACCGATAATTCGGTAAATGGTTTTATAAGGATGTACAAGCTCTCCTTCCCACATGTGCCAAACGATTTCAAATTCTCCATCACATGTTGAGGGGGAGCATCTATCATAAACCACAAAGATTTGAAACGTGATCAATTTATTTCAATGTGCAGTCTTTTCCTAATATGTGCAAAACATCTTCAAATATCTATGCACATATTGAGGGGGAGAAACTATTTTGAAAACCACATTCTTTAAATAACTACTCTTAGATGCAAGCCAACCCCTCAAAGATGAAAATTATTTCTATTACAAAATGATGCTTGATGTACATGTTAAGGGGGAGCTCTTGTTCTAAAAATATCAAAAACAATTCAGGTACAAAATGCTTTGATAATATATCACAAGTATCTGGATTGATTTTCAAATGGTTTTCAATTGGTTCCAATGGCAGATAAACAATACCAAATAGACCGACCAACTTTACTTTATGTATGGTGATATAAGGACGATAAGGTTAGGTATTTGTTCCCATGATCCGCCGAATCGGAGAGATCTACCCAGGACAATCCACTAGATAGTGTAGAAGTCCTTAGGTATATTGAAAAAGGAGAAAAATGAGATATGGGAAGAGTGCGGACTAAGACCGAGCTAGTCTTGGAATAAACCCAACAAGGTTCTAGTCATGAAGTCTCGGTAAGCAATCAAGGGTTGAAGAATGAAAAGAATTGAATGTGAAAAGGGTGAAAAGAAATAGCCCTCCATTTATTCAACCTTAGGCGTAAACCGGGTTCAATTCATATCTCTTGGTGGGTACCAAGGTAACATCGGTATTGAAGACAAGGCGTCATGGACCTAGTGACGCACCGCACTACATCTTCCCAAACCACTCAAGTTCCTCTTAAAAGGGCTTGTTTCATTCTCACGGGAACCGACATTATCTATCGACTTTCTCTTAGAGTTTGTTGATATTGAAGAAGGAGACCCTCTCCCTAGTCTCCGATATAGGAATCCAAATATGCACAATTGAGTCTAGAGCCACGAGATCATCAATAAATCTCATTAGGACACGTTCAATGAATACTCTCTATTTCACACAATGTGGAAAGAGAGATTATATCTTATGAGTCCTATGCATTATCCTTGTGGTATTGCTAGAACATCTGAGTGATATGCAAACATATTCACAATGAAGATGGAAAGCCTTCGGAGCCAACATCAAACAAGCTCTGGCGGGTGGCATGTGAGATCTATCAATAGATCAACCATGTGACAACCGAACATAAAAATGGGGCGATTCAATCTTTTAAATCAATCTTGGTTTAGGTTATGGATTGACGGATACCTTTGAAAACCGGTCCTTGTGCTTAAAAACTCTTTTCTTTAGCACATCGACCGTGTACAAATATTTCAAAATAAAAGGTGTTTATGATTGATAATTGATTTTCATTAAAACTGCGTTGTATTGCAAAAACAATTTCTATTGAGCGGTACACGATTGTTTTTCAAATCTTCTTTCATCAATTAATGAATCTCTATTCATTTGGTTCACTCACTCCGTGTTGTCTTCTTTGAGATGTTCCGGTTTGAGAACAGCTAGAGTAGGCTGCGAAACCCTGTCAAGGAAATTCTTTGGAATTTTACCGATCACGAGCGATGCTTATCGATCAACGAGGAACCGTGGGCGTGTACCTCAATTCAACGAAAGTGATCAAAGACACTTTTGTGCGCTTTATTGCTAAGCTGTTGTATGCAGTACGTCCGACGCTTCGGTGATCGAGAATGAAGCGGTCAATCCATAGCCGCATGCTCACACAACACATTCAAAGACATCATGATTAGTGCATCAATGACTCGATATTTTCACTCCATGCTTCGCCACTGCCGCCAATATCATGAATCAATGAAAGCTTCCGCTACTCGATGAGAATATATCATGATCCGAATGTGAGCATGTCATCCATAAACACAACATCACATAATACCAACACCACAATGGATGAGTCATAAATTTATGTTGGTGATGATCTCAAAAGTGGCTCAAAATTATTATCACGGATCGCTTAAAGACCTCCACTTGGATTAACCAAACATGCATCATTGATGAATCAATGACTACGAGCTTCGAGCAAAGAACTACATCAAGAATGCAAGAACAATTTAAAATGTAATATCTGTTTGTATTCAATGTAATTTTGAGGTGATTTTGAGGTGACCTCCTTAGGGGAGATTGTTAGGATTTAGAAAATCCAGTTATTAAAGAGTCGGTCACCTCAAGTATATGTAATCGCGAAAGCTCGTAGTCGTAGATTATTTAATGTTATGTAGTATTTAGTTTAAGTAACACCGTGGAGGACGGACGGGTCTTACCCATCTGATGCACGATCCACACCGTAGGTGGCGATTTGTGTAAGACTATAAATAATCTCTACCTCCCAAGGTAGAGAGTTGGAGCTCATAATAATACTTTCATTTTCTCTCACTAAGTTCCCAAAACCTCTAACTCTTTCTCTCTAAAACATCATTTATATGCCTCTTGTGTTTATGGTTTGATGTGTTTGTGAAATCCAATATGTTATACAATCATAGCTAGAACAAGAGGAGTCCGAAACTTCGCCTTCCTCAAAGGTTCGGTCTCGTTCAAGCATTGGTTGGTTTGATTGGGACCAGGATGGTGGCATATTGAAAGTCGTAGAGGACATAGTGTCTTCCATCTCGGTTCTAAGGACGGAACAACCGGTGGGAAGTAGACATGAATCTGTAACAACCCATAAAATAATCATGTAAGTAAAATGCCAAATAGTATGATTAACAAGATTTTATTTAGTTGCGCACATCGCCAAGAAAATCTCCATGACTAACTAAAATGAATGCAATTTACTTATGATCTAGTGATGCATCAATCCTAATGCATAGAGTGGTCATGGAAGGGCATAAAGCGGTGGTGTAGAATAGTCCCGTTTTTAAAAGTGCGGTTATAGTCCAAATGTTTTGAAAACCCTTTGGTTCTCTATAACCTTGGCTCGATGCCAATCTGTAACACCCGAAAATCTTAATGACAACGGAAGACTAATTCGGTGTTACTCGAATGGAGATCATAGTCGATAATTATAGAAAACGACTCGAAGAGGCGTTTTATTAAAAGTAGTTCTCATAGTTGTTACAAAACATTGTAAATTGTTCAAGCGTTTTTCCCAAAATAAAGATCATGAGTTTGAAAGAAATGAAAACTTTATGTTTACACCACCAGAAAAGCCTTGCCATGCCCCACTCCATGCCTTGGTCATAATCTTCACAGATTACCTGAGATAACATGCTTAAAAAGGTCAACAAAAATGTTGAGTGAAATTCATAGGTTTAAATAACAGTTGAACACTAGTATAAGAGCATGATCATTGTAAACTAACAATATCATAAGAAAAATCATAGATTATTAAGCTCGTGCAACCAAGACTCAACTGCATACACCGAATTACCAGTCTACGTAAGTTTTGCCCCAAATGAGGTAATAGCCAATTACCTAATGCAATTAAAATATGGTGCGCCTCGGTTATTTTTCTATAACCAAGACGGGGGCTTTACTCCCTATAGTACCATTCACGATATATACGTTCACTGGCGGTGACTAATGGTTCATGATACGAGGGACTTATGGCTAAATACTTTAGCGGTACCAATAATCAAGAAGTGAACATTTATGAAAACCTTGTGTTCTAGTTTAGAGCATGTATCTCCTCATGGGTTTGCAAAATAAAGTACAAGCGAGGCTATGAACTCACCTTGATGATATGAATAAGCACAAACAGATCAAGCACAATGTAGCGGAGGTTCCAAACCGAAACCTAAAAATGATGAGATGGCGAGTCTTAGTTATGATGAACATTTTGGTTTGTGACCAAAATAATAGAGCATTGAATATTCTGATTCAATAGATCATTGGATTGTCCAATCCAATAGTGTGCGTGCTTTCTTAACGTTTTAAGTTAATTTTTACTTGCTACATTGTCTTAGTTAATGATCCTCACTTACGCATAAGTGAAATGTTCCCCGTTGTGATCTCGGTAGTGTTGTTGAGTATTTTAGCTTGTTTAGATCTCCGTGCGCTTTATCGGATTATATATATATAATTATATTCTTATATATATATATATATATATATATATATATATATATATATATATATATATATATATATATATATATAATCATATAGGGTTATTATACAAAAAGTCACTAAAGTTTATGAAAAATTTGTCGTAAGTCACTAAAGTTTAAAAGTTGTTATTTAGGTTACTAAACTTATGAAAGTTGTCATCCTTGTTCTCGAACTTATGAAAGTTGTCATCTCGTTCTTGAACTTGTAAAGACATGACATTTATGTTACTTAACATATAAAGAAAATAAACTTAAAAATCGCTAAAATTATAGGCGTGTTTGCTTTTTAACGTTGAATAACATGAATGACAACTTTTAAACTTTAGTGACTTAGGACAAATTTCCAAGCAAACTTTAGTGACTTTTTGTATCAATAACCCATTCATATATGTAATATGTTCAACGATATCCGAAAATAAGATACTCATATGATCAAAATACTTTTTTTACGGTTACATTATGTTTATAAGTTTTCTAAACTTTTCCGAATTTACACTTTTCCTCAAGTTACAAAAAGTACAAGTTTAGTCCTTCAAGTTTGAGAAAATGACACTTTATACCCGAATATATTTTATATCAAAATTTTACATTTTTGAGAGTTTTACCCATGGGAAAACTACCTTTATGAAACTTGACCCTCAAGGCTTGTTTTAACATGTTTAGACCATAGGTTTTCCAAGTTTACACTTTTCACCCAAAGTTTACTTATAACTAGTTTAAGCAAATGACAAGTTTGGTCCTCGTGGTTTTTATACGCGCACATGCATGTGAATCATACCCCTATACTTTCAAAAATGTGCATGCTAGTCCCTTGAGTTCTCATGCTTGTTTATTATACAAAATATAGGACCCTTTAACTTCTTAAAAAGTTACAATTTTAACCCAAGGACTATAATATTTGTAATTTAGGTCCAAATACATTTTTAGAAAAACTAAAAGTTTGTAAAATGATTACAAACTTATTTCCAACTTATTTTATAGCTTATTGGCGTATTTTCACCATATTGGGCCGGGTTGGGGTTTATTTGGACATGATTTGGCTCATTGGGCTCGTTGGTTGGGCTTTAGGCCCGTTAGCCTTTGCGTGGGTTTTTCAAAGTGTACGAGAGATTCTCAAGAGTTTATGTTATGTTTTCGACATGTTTAACTAGTTTTTACATGTAACTAATGTGTGGCTAAGTGTCTAAAGTTGTCTAATCCAATTTACATAAGGTGATCTAGTGTGAAAAGGTGCACGTAATGTTTAAAACGTGTGATATGATCGTGTATATATGTGTAAACTAAACAAAGTGAGTAAATATTGAAATGAGTTTCGATGACTTACAACACTCGTCAAGAGTGGAGATGAACAATGAGAAGGTGATTCGAACTCTAAACCCCGTGTTCTCCTTAAAATGATATTCAACTAATGTTTTACCCAAGCTTATCTAAACCTTGCCTCATATTCGATTCCATTTTCTTCCTTCGATGGTAACTAAGTGGACGGATGGATGTTTTTAGTGAACAAAAATGTGCATTTTTTTGAGAGATAAGGTGTGAGTATCCTAAGTGTGGGTGAGGTTTATAATGAAAGCTCAAGCATGGTCTTTAATATATTTAACTTTTAGATCACCTAGTCTTAGGAGTTTTAGATATGTGTTTTGACTTGGTCTTTGGGCGTGTGATGTTGTAGCCGAGTTTCATGGTGGCATTCATGCCTAGTCCCATCGACTCTTAACAAGGAAAACATAATAACCAATGGTCCTTAAGGTCAAATGGTCAAAGTAAGGTTTAGGGTGATGTTTAGGCTATTATATAAATGATTTTAGGGTGGCTAAAGTTTTTTTCTTGTCTCCTATTGCTTTACTTACACACGCATGTCTTGGGACTTCTAGGTAGGAAAAGTTAGTTTGGTTTGTGACCTTGGTTCCTAGTTGAGTTTGCATGGTTTCCTTTCTCTCTTTTTTTTTGTCTCTATCGGTTACACAACACAAAGGGTAGTATCCCAAATTTTCATGTCTTGTTATATTAAGTGTGTTGGGCTAGTAGCTAGGCCCAAAAATATTAAGGGTGGTTCGGGCTTTGTTTATGGATCGTGTACAAGAGTTAAGCAAGGAAATAACTAAAGCGAGTTGGGCTCGAATGGGTAGCGAGGCCCAAAACAAAATGGTGTGGGCTTGGTTCGGATATGAGGTCCAATGACATGTTGGGTAGGGTCATGAGGTGGTATGAAGTCCAATAAGTTCTTAAGCCCAATACAAATTTTAATATATTTTTATTAGAATTTATTTCGTATTTTTTTAAATTTTTACATATCCGTTACGTATTTTAAGATTATCGGGATCGTGGGGAATTTTGTTCTGATCACAACGGTATATTTATGAATGCTCAAGCTGCGTTGATCATGCATATGCCAAATGATATGCAAATGTGATGTTTAGAAAATTTTATGATGATATAAATCATGATTAATTTCTGATTAAGGTCTTAAGTACAATGAAATTTTCCAGGAGCTTACATCATAAGCTTTTATGTTTGGAAGGTGCTCATTTAGTATAGTTCGCACGCAAGATAGTGATCGTCCTATGGTCAATCCTTACCACTACTCGCAACCTGATTCACTAGGGTCATATGGTCAATTATCCTAGCTTCATAGATACTACCTAAAATCCAAGCTACCAATACGAGGGTGTCCCAAAATAAGCAAAGAAATTATACATATAAAGAGATAAGGAAACGAGAAAACTACATCATAACATTAGCAATTTCATAACTAGGCTAACACCAAAGGTGCTTAGCCTCTCATATTAAAACATGCAGAAAATTCAATGTTTAACATCATAAAGGAAGACATGGAATTAAATAAAAAATGTAATATGAAATACTAAATTTTTTGTGGTGAAGGACGAGAATTCTCCCTAAGAAATGACTTGTATGCTGCTGAATAATGCCTTGAAGTCGTGCACTTGTCGTTCCCCTAGGAAGGGGTGACAAGAGATGATATGTGAAAATGCAGAATTGTATTTATAGTCTCGACTAATTAACGGCGTAACCTCTAGGGTTAGTTACGTAACGTTTGAATCTAGGACGATCTTATCCTTAGTGATGAAACTACGGAGTAACCTAAAGGTAAATTACGAACGTAGAATTCTCGTTAACCACTTTATGTCGTAACCATAAAAGTGGTTACGTCATAACTTCTTTTTCCCACGAAATTATTCTAAGTCTTTGAAATATACATGGCGTAACTTGTGTAGGAGTTACGTCGCAACCTTGGTTAGCGTTGACTTTGATCTTCTAGTATTAATCCTTGTTACGGTGTAAGTAGAGTAAGGATTTAAGCCGCAACTCTTTTCTGGTCAACATACTCTTTTGTATTATCATTAAAAACCTTATAATTTCGTGGCTCTTCGTTCCTATGCTCATTATTAACCTGAAAACGAAATATTAACGAATAAGAGTATATATTCAAGTAAAATGATACAATTGATGAGCATATTAGGAAATGTACACTAAAATATCGGGACTATTTGATGTTATCAAATATCCACGAGGCACACGTAAATACATTAGTAGGAAGGGCCTCAAGGAGAAAATTTAATAAACAAAACACAAATTGAATACGAAAAATTAAAATCTTGTTGATATCAGACAGATGATACACCGTATCCAGTAAACTGAATATGCCGTATACATAATAAACTTGAAATTTAGTTCTTTAACTTGAAAGTTAAATACCCAGTATTGATAGTTATCAATAAGCCTTATTAATAAATTTATGAAATTCAAATCTATTTAAAAACTTGGGGTGCACCATATATGGCAAAACAGATACGTTGTATGAACTATTAGGGATTTAAAATCTGATTTAAAACAGAATCCGCCGTATCCAGAAAACTGAATATGTCATATTCGAATAATTAAATTTGATACGATGTATAATTAATAAAAACCACAATATGATGTATCCAATATATTGAATCGCCGGATCGGTTATATCGATGAGACTACAATCGACAGACGAGAATGCATAAAAAGAAGAAAAACAAACACAAACACACTCAAACAAACAAAACACAAATAAAAACTGAAAAACTATGAAATAATACAATGATACAACAAAGTTAGTCAAGTTAAAACCTAAAAGTCAAACTAAGTCATAACCAAAATCAAAATACTAATATATTCAAATATCAAACGATTCATTCCGCGGAAACGACACCAAGAACTTGATGTGTCATTGTGCTTAGGTAAATTATATTATCAAGTTCTAATATTTATTTTATGCCGACTTTACCTATAACAAACACTAATGAGAAGTTACCCTATCGATGGTAGGTTAGTTAGTAAGTAGGGTGTCGATCACTAAGAGTGGAACGTTAACACTTAAATCTATCGTCATTATAATTATCTAAGTTAATCTATTCAAACCTAATTCTAACGCGGCTAAGGGTTTACACGAGAGACTCTCACGAGGTTTAGATTAACTAAAACTTTAAATGAGACAAATAACACACAAAATCGAAACACAAAAGATAAAGAAGAGATCAAGTCGATAGTAAGAAGAACGATTAACCAAGTTAACCAAATAGATGCTAGATTTTACTATGTTTTAATGATGATACTCACCGTTGGGTGGTTTCTTATGTAAGTCAAGGTACTTCTTCCTAAACTCGTTGTTTTAAGATTAATCATGTCACAATTAACCGAACCCGTATAAATTATCACTTGTTCATTACAGTCTATCTGCTTACGACATCACTACCAAGGTGAACTACGAGGGCTTACATTACATACTTATGCCCTAGCTTCATTACTAGTATCCTAATGGTCATAGTACTATTGATCTAGTCACAAAGCCAAATAATATGTGATCTTACCGAAATAATGCTAATCATCCACTTTATACTAATAGTGAGTTTAGGACTTATAAATGCATAAATACGAATCAAGTGATGAACATAATCGACATGCAACGAATGAGTAGAAATCAACATAAACAAATCAAAACATCATATTATCATAACCTAGCTAATACCTATAGGTATTAGCCCATAATCTCAGTAATCGTATTCAGAACGATAAAAGTATAAATCATAAAGCAAAAATACGCTAACCGAGCGATTATAGCGTAGTATAACGATTAAAAGAGGTCTCCTATGGAATTATAGCACTAGCAGGACCTTCTTGATCTTGTTTAGTCTTCTGGTCTCGAACTTGGTGGTTATATGCTCTTTGAAAACCGGACTTTAGGTTTTCGAATTTATAGGTTTGCGAATATGATCGATACGGCGTATTAGTTTCACCAATATGGCGTATCAGGGTAACTTCGCGTGGGGTACAAGATTAATATATTCGAGAATATTTGTACATCGTCTTCCTGATACGGCGTATATGGTTGATGAATACGGCATATTAGGTCTTCTTATCTTGGATATTTGGTGAAGTCATCGTGATGGATATGGCGTATCATATGAAATGAATACGGCGTATCTGTACTAAGACAAGTCAATTCTTCTCATTGACCAAAGTTTTGTATACGGCGTATCCAATATTTGGATTCGCCGTATTCTTCAAAGTCGAAATTTTCTTCATAATCGCCCAAGTCTTGATATACAACGATATGTCTAGAATGATATGGCGTATTCTTGTCGGTTTAGTGGAATTTATTGATCTTGATCCATTCAACGTAAAACACGTCCATTATTGCTAACTTTCACCGGTTGCTCCATAATAATCGAGCAATATACATAGGATAAATGATGCTATATATTTGACCTTATTTGATGTCATCAACAGGACATCCAAACACATGAAAGTAGCTGATATCAGGTGATGTGTTATTTGTTGTCTATATTATTTTAACCAAGTTTTACTATTAATTTTTTGTTGAACTAACCAATAGACTAACACTAACGGGGCAGTGTTCCCGGTCAATGTAGGTAGTGGGGTAAGTACGAGTCATTAGTTAGGAGTGAATTACTAATTTACTAATCCTAGAGGTATTCTACTAACTAAATAACATAAACTAATGTAAATGTGGAGGGGTTCAGCCTGGGAGATTGGCATGAGTTTGCTTTCATTTTCCTTTAATAAAACACACTAGTTTTTCCCTTCTATCTCTACTTTATCTCACTAAATTGAAGATGGTGTTCTTCCATCTTCCAAGACCTCCTGATTCACCAAATCTTCCATAAAAACGATCCTAACAACCCCTTTTCATCCCTTGACATATTTGAGAAAACTTTGGATGTGAGGATTTTGGGTGGATAAACATTTTTTTGAGACTGCAAGTTTTGTTTCTGAAGATCCAAAAATAATTGAAAAAACTTGGGATATAATAGAAATTTGTTTTCATTACCAGCATTTTTAATCATACCCTCAAAAATATAGTTTAAAAAATTGAATACCCTGCCTGTTGCAAGGCAAATCAAGGTTGTGGCTATATTAGTGGCGAATGCATCCCAGCTAGTCCTTTTGTAACTTAAATAATGTAGGAGGTATGAATGAGAAACCTCCATTGTGGGAAAACTATTTTTCTTAAAATTAAAAGGTTGTCATGTCTATACCCCATCAATGAAAGTTGTTCAATAATTTCGATGGTCGGCAAAGTGTTAATACCTTGAGCATCTCTAAGATGAAGATGTTCTCTTAGGGATGCTTTTGTAATAACAATTTGAATGCCATCCACCGTACCAGTTAAGTGTTGTACCCCTTCATCAGATGTTGAGACAATGGCAGTTTGCCAAAACTTTCGATAAGAGTACATAAGATAGTAGGGTTCAAAAGTAAAGCAAACATTATGTGGCTTCTGTTAAGGAAAGATACTATCTCAGTGAATTCTTCATTGCCTTCGTGTAATTCCAAGCACGCCACCATGTTGTGCTTGTCAACAAAATCAAGAGGAGCCATTAGCAATAAGAGTTAGGGTTATTTAGGTGGGATTAGTTCGCAAAAGTCTTTATAGAATTGTGGTTAAAGCAATTAAGAAGTTATGCAATATATAGTGAAGATCTTGAATTTTGATTGGACCGCCTTGAAGATATTTTTGGCATCACAAAATTCAGATTTACAGCAAGTTCCATCATGTGGTTGCATCATAATGTTCAAGAGGAGTGCACCACATTTGCTGCATCATTTAATCACCAAAACACATCCATACTGCTTGTGCTATGCCTGCAAAGTTAGTTCAATACCAAGAAAACACAATCCAAGATATTTTCTAGCTAATCCGCATTAACTTTACACTAGTAGTATTAACTGGCCTTGAAGTATTCAAAGGTTTTATGCCAGTCTTAAGAAGTACTGCTCTTGGAGTCATGATGGGTTGAGGTCTCATAGGGTGTCTACATTGAGCCTGCAGATGAGAAAAACTTCCACACACAAAGCAAGATTTCTTATACATGACAAATTCATCTCCTAATTGCTCAGATTTAAGCTTGTTACAGTTCCTTTGATTACCTCTAGGATGGATGACTTGTTTCTATACATCTCGATATATTTCTTGCCTTCCTAATGTGTTTTCATTAGGTTTCTGAGTTAGAAACCTCTCTTGCTCTGGTTCATTTGACTCTACACCTCCCTTTTTGTTTTCAAACACATACACCTTAGGTAAAGAAGTGTCACTGGCACTTTCAAAGGCTTCATCAGCCTTCTCAGTTTTGGTCTCCATGACCTTAGAGCCATGAACAAAAGGGGGTACCTTAAATTCCTCTAGGCCGGTGTGCTCAAGGTCTATACCAGGGGGTGAGGTACACCTCTCAATGGTGGATGTGCTCTCTTATAACCCATTCTGTTTTGGCTTTGCCAACTAGAGAGCTTTCAATCATTTTATCTAGTTTCTCGAGTTATAGTGATGTGTATTTTAAGAGTATCGATCGAGTTCTATGTTGTCTTTAGCTATTGTGACTTTCTAGTTCTTCTTTAGCACACTTATGGTGGTGTCTTTAGAGAGATTTCCTATTAATCATCGATGTTGTTTCGTAAAACTTTGACTCATTTTCCTTATAATGCACAATTTGTTTTTCCAAACTGCTAAGCCTCTTTTATGGTTTGCAAGCTATAACTAGTTTTAGCAAGCTCTTCGACAAATTATCAAACGTGGTTTTAAGAGACTCATATTCACTTAATGGGACACATGTATCCGAGCAATTTGTTTGATGAAGTACCTCGTAATCCAAAACCATGTTGATTGAACTTTCTTCTTCATCACCATGAAGCTCCTATCATATCCGGTACCATCAATATCCACCAATGCTTTGGAAGAAGAATCATCGACTTCACTACTTCTTCCTTTGTTCTTGGGGCTTCGCATTCCTAGCAAATGCCCAAGCTTGCCACATTTGTAGCACTCCACCTTTCCCTTGTCAAAACCAAGAGTATCTCCATCATTGATCTTGATCGCCTCCGATTCTCTTCATGAACCTTCGCCCTTATGCTAATCAAGGCAATATTCCTTTGATATCCATCTCTTGAATGTCATCTTCATGGGTTTGTTTGGTCATCATGAGTGATCGGGATCCATTTTGTCGCCGAGATGAAAGCATAAATGGTACTTTCATTAATGCCCATTGCGTTGATAGCCAAACAATCAAGATTAACATTAGTACTAGGAGTACTAACACCAAAACTATCTTTCTCATTACTAGTGATTGGGTGAGCCACAAAAGCTATGTTTTGTGACCCAGAACTGGAAGATGCAGCTGCAGCACTCTTCATGTCTTGCTCAATGACCTTAAAGCTATTGAACAAATTGTCCAACCCCATAGTTTCAAACTCTGCCTTATTCTTCCATACAATGACATGTGTGTCCATTTTGGTGATAGAAGGCTTCTAACAAACTTGAGATTGACATCTTCCCGAGAGATATCCACACCCAACACCGCCAATTGACTAATAAGTTTTTGAAGTTTATTGTAAAGCGAGTCAATGGACTCGAGCACCAAGAATGAAGTTTTTAAACTCTTGCTTCAAAGAGTTTTCTTGGTGGCGAGTTCCACCAAATCTAGTCTCAATGGTTTGAACAAAGTCTGAGCATCCTTGTGTTTGCTGAAGTTGAGTTGATGATCATCTGGAAATGCCATAAGTAGAATACTTCTGACCTTGAGATCATTTCCTCTTTGAGCCATTTCATCAACAGTGACAGGTTCACCTTTGTCTTTAACAACAATTTTGCCACCAACTTCTTCAGAAACAATGGATTTGTGGGAGTCTCCATTGAGCACAATGTTCCACAGCTTAAAGTCCAGTACCAAGAAGTATTGCTCTATGCGCATCATCCAGAGTTCACATTCATTTGGCTGCAACTTAGGAACTCTGGTAACAACACTGGATTTACTTGATTTAAAATCCATTTCTTCAGTTTTGTCACACAGGATCTTCTAAAACAAAGCTTTCTGGACACAAGCTCTGATACCATTTGTGGAGCCCCAAACCGTGGATCTAGAACACTTAGCTTGTAAATGAGTAGTTTCCTTGGATGGTTCCAAAACAACAAAGAGAAACTTTGTTATGAATACACACAAGTATGCGGAATCTACTTGAATGAACTTAGAAGATTAAAGTAAACACAGAATGTAACACCAATGCATCAATATTATTAATCAATAATACGAGTACTCTCCTAGTACTAGGGTTTAAAACCTTGAAGCTTTACTTAAGACGGCTAGGGTAAGGGAAATGCTAGTGTGTGTAAGATATATATTATGACCTAGCTAGGATCTCCTTTTATACACTAAGGAGATCCCTTACGAGATAACTATGCATTAAATGTATCACATCTTCTATAGGAATAGAAGATATGCTATTACAAAGCATACACGACATTTCATACATAGAACAGTACAAACTATAACACTATGAGTACTAACTTCTACACTATCAGTACTAACTAGTTAATACTCTTGTATTATCATTGTCAGTACTAACTTCTAAAGCTAAGAGTATTAACTGAATAAGTGAATTTCCCAACACGGGGATTAACTAAACAGTGTAGTTAGTTAATATCATATTACATATGTAAACGACATAGGTCATTTGGGTGTATCCTAAAAGTTTAACAATCTAGAAAAGTTACTCCGATTATTCAATAATGCTAATTATGGTGGTCACGAATAGTATACCAACCCAAGTTCTAAAGTTTACTATAAATCACCGGCACACTCATATTTTTTTGGAATTTTAGTACAATGTGGGAAATGGAATGGGCTCAAATCCTCATAATATGAAAATAAAGGGTTATGTGTACGGGTTATGCATCTAATTATTTACAAAAACATGCTAAAAATTAAAATTAAGGCATTAAATTAAGCATATTTAAGCAAAAATAAGGACAAGTAAAGTTCTAATTCTCCTCCCATCACTTGAGATGTACAATGCTCACGTTGTACAAATATAACTATATATTTATTAAATATGAAGAATTAGAATAGAAAAACTCCCGGATTTGCTTGGTATGATCCTCCATAATAAGAATGTGAGCAACCTTTTCTTTTTGTTTGTTGAAGGGCGTCTGAATCCTAGCATGACCAACACATAGAATAATTCCAGAAATGTCTACACCATAACTTTTTGTTCTTCTCCTACTAAAAATATAAGAAAATCATAGGAAACACAAGTCTATATAATGATTGGTTAGAAAAATAAAGACACGATAGATAAACAGGTCTGACCCCGATACGACCATCAGTGGAAAATCACAGCAAACATAAGTTGATATAATCATTAGATAGAAAAATAAAGAAACGATAGATAAACAGGTTTGACCCCGATACGGTGCATCATTGGAAATCAATACGCCGTATTGGAATTTATTATGACTGTTGGGTCATTTATATTAGTTGATTATGTGATTCGGGAGGTCGGGGATGATGATAGAAAATGATATCCATGGTTAGAGAGAGAAAGTAGAGAGAGAAGGGATAACTACGTGTTTTATTAATGATAAGGAAAATGATAGATTACACACTAAGAATCACCCTCCTAGTGAAGTCTAGGAGGGCTTATATAGGACACCTAACACATGACTTTACATAAATGATAGTTTCAGTCCATGTGTTTGTGCCTTACAATATAACTATTGTAATACCGAATATGTTGTCACATTTTTGTGTTAGGATGATTCCTAACAATCTTCCCCCAATGTGGCAGTATATGGGATTACTTAAAACATTTCCTATAAGTACAAATACAAATAAAGAAAGGTCTTCAAATGTCGAGGATGTCCGCAATTGACTCTTTGTCTTCATCGTGTACCTCGGCTTGAGAATTGTTTCTTCACTTGTAAGAAAATGATGTAATATGTGTGAATTGGATTAACTTCCCCAATTCATACTTCATGTCTTCTTGACTTCTCCATACACTTCTTTTTAGCGAAGTTTCAATCGACTTCCCCAAACCGACAACCGCCTTTAGCGATTTAAAACTTTGATGTATTTAACTTGTCTTCTAACTTTGAACTTTTAAGCACGCAATGAATATGTAGATAACACCGTAAACCACACCAAGCAAATCGACTACTCACTTAATCACAATTGTGCTCAATGCGAAAACTCGTTCGGGGGTAACATGCAAGAAATCAGCAAGATTTTCTCACATAGGAAGACTACTTCACACAAAACAACCCGGGAAAGTTGAAACGATAACACCAAAATCACAAAACTGAACCACTGATCATCTCCGCGGACGTCTTTCCGGTAGTCATAACATTTAAAGCTCGATCACGTGAACCTGTTGTGCATCCCCGATGTGCACATTTCTTCCCCCTGATTGCAGATACTTATGGAAAAATAGTGTTTTCGCAAAGAAGTTGAAAAAAGTACAAAGCACATCCACTCTCTTCCCCCACGATGTCTTCGCGGAATCGGAAGCATACACACTATGTTTACGATGGAAACGGAGGTAGCGTAACCTCGTATGTCCAATTAATCGAACAAGTGTGAAGTATCATAAATCACTGTTAAGCATGAAATATCCCATGAGAATCAACTGCTGATAACATCTCTACTCTTTATACTCCTCTTAGCTAACACTTTACCGACCCCATTATCATTCGGCGACTCTTTGTAGTGACTCATCGATGGAGAAAACCCAATACGACGAACTTGAGACTGAATTAAAATAACCCAAACTTGTGACTTAAGCTTGCACTAATGTCTAACGAAGATCCAATACTGAGAATTTCAATAAAGGTAGAATCATATACCCATCCATCCATCCTTAATTGTATATGAACTTCTCTCGAATTATCCACAACTTTTGTGACACTTGAGCACTACAACGTAACTCCTTTAAAGTGATAGCTATACGATGTGAGCACAACAACCTAATTCTTTACATCAGGTATAACTAGACAACTCAAGTCTTTGTCATTCGTAACGGTTAAAAAGCTTGAACAAGGATCTCAAAGAATCATGCATCCAACCAACCCGATATCTTCGAGATACTAAGTACACGCTACCGTGAAATTCCACTGCAACCTCAAATAAATAATAGTGAATAAACTCCGTAGTCATCTCTACGGTTTAATACCCAAATCTAGCCATTTGACGATTTGAAACGAATCTTGATAATGGATTAATCCCGATCTGTCAAAACACGTAACCTCCAAAATTATTCACTTTGATATTTCAAACCCCAAATGCAACCATTTATCAATTAGTATACCAATTTAATATCAACATTTAGGTCCAAAACTAACAAATTTCAACCAAAGACTATAATTTTTGTATACTCACTTTTAACAAGTATAGTATTAATATTGTTTAGCCCAAACAATTCTAAACCATGTCCAACTTAAGTCTTGTGATAATTTTCGGATAAGAGTAACACTAGTCCAAAGGAGTCCATTTATCCAAGTCCTAAAAAATAAAATAAATCAACTCGTCCAACACTAGTGTATACCCGGTCCAAATATAATCAACCCTCAAACACTGATATAAGTTACCATAACCCAAGTATCTATCATTTTTAATTTGTTAACCCTAATCACAACCATTCGCTCCCATACCTGACTTTTCCTCTCACCAAACTTTTTCCATATCAATTTCAGATCTAGATAACTAGTTAATTAAGATCGATACACAAACTAGCACACAAACCATCAACTACTCTTCTCAATCTCAGTTTTCCATTATCATCAAAACACAAATCCAACATGAATCTAATAATGAAAGTTGCTGAATCGAAAGCTTCTAACCCACCGTATATGATTCTTAAATCCAACCGAAGCAAAGCAATTATTTATACCCTTCTTTTCTCCATAACATGAATCGAACACAAGAGTTTTTGTTCAAATGATACTTGGCTTCAAGATCTTTCAATAAGGTCACGGGTAGGTTCATTAGATTTGATTAATCATTTTGAACATTTATTTTGTGTTTCTTTTGATCAAACAGAAAAGAATATAAAAATTGTTATTCTTTCTTTTTCTTTTAAGTTTCGTATAGTAAATGAGGTATAGACTTTGATACTTGATCTATGATGATATTCTCTTGTTTATATGACCTTCGAGGGTTGACATGCTTTTGTAAAGCACAAAAAAAAAAGAGAACTGAGATCTATACATTTTATTTTTCTTTTTCGTTTGAAGTTTGTTGTTGGAGATGGGATATAAATGAAATGGATTAGTTGATGTTTGTTTTTCATTGCTTTTGTGGTTTTGAGATGAAATTGGACGGTGGTCACAGATTATGGACCAATGAAGAATGATAGGCTATCCTTTCGTTAGATGTAATCTCGTGTTCAATATGGTTGATTAGCGTAAACTGTTGTTTTCTTTATGTACTGCCTCGATTCCTTTTCTTTTGGGTTTATGACTATGGACTAGTGAGGATTGAGCAGATCCGAGGTTATGAGTCAAACCGAGTATAACTCACAAACTATACTTAATGTTGGAGATAGTAAAAAATTTGGGTTTTTTTAAAAAAAAAATTTTAAAAAAAAGGGGGTTTTTTTAAAAAAATTTAAATTTTTTTTTTTTTTTTTTTCAAAAGGGTTTTTTTAAAAAAAACCAAAAAAAAAATTTTTTGGGGGTTTTTTTGGTTGGGGTTTTTTTTTTAAAATTTTTTTAAATTTTTTTTTTGGGGGAAAATTTTTTTTTTTTTAAAAAAGTTTTTTAATTTTTTTTGGGGGTTTTTTTTAAAATTTTTTTTTTAAATAAAAAAAAAATTAAAAATTTAATTTAAAAATTTTTCTTTTTAACCAAACAAATTTTTTTTTTGGTTTTTTTTTTAAAAAAAAATTAAATTTTTTGGTTTTGGATTTTTCTTTTGGGGTTTAAAATTTTTTTTTTAAAAATTTTTTTTAATTTTTTTTTTTTTTTTTTAAAAGGGGGAAAAAGGGGAAAAAACTAAAAAATTTTTTTTTGGGTTTTTTTTTAAATTTAAAATTTTTTTTTAAAAAAAAAAAGGGTTTTTCCCCCTTTTTTTTTGGGGGTTTTGGGGGGGGGAAAAATTTTGGGGTTTTTAAAAGGAACCCCCCTTTAAAATTTTTTTTTGTTAAATTTTAAAAATTTAAATTTTTTTTTTTTTTAAATTTTTTTTAAAAAAAAAAAACCCAAAAAAAATTTTCCCCAAAAAATTTTTTTTTTTGGGGAAAATTTAATTTTTTTTCCTTTTTTTTTAAATTAATTTTAAACAAAAATTGGGAAAAAATTTTTAAAAAAAATTTTTTTTTTTTTCCTTTTTTTTTTTTTTTGTTTTTAAAATTTTTTTTGGGGTTTTTTAATTCCCTTTTTTTTGGTTTAAAATTTAATTTTTTTTTAAAATTTTAAAATTTTAAATTTAAATTTAAAAGGGTTTTTTTTTAAAAAAAAAATTTTTTTAAAAAAAATTTTTTCTTTAAATTTTTTTAAAAAATTTTAATTTAAAATTTTTCCCTTTTTTAAAATATTTTCCAAAATTTTTTTTATTTTTAAAAATTTTTTGGCCCCAAAAACCAAATTTTTTTTAAAAACCCTTTTTTAAATTTAAAAAAAAATTTTTTTTTTTTGGTTTTTTTTTTTTTAAATTTTTTTTTTTTTCCCCCTTTTTTTTTTTTTTTTTTTAATTTTTTAAAAAAAGGGTTTTTAAAAAATTAAACAATTTTTTTTTAAAGGAAAAATTTTGGGGAATTTTTTAAAAAAAAAAATTTTTTTAAAATTTTTAAAAATTTTTTTTTTAAAAAAACAAAACCCTTGGTTGGCCTTAAATTAAATTTTTTTTTTAAAAAAAAAAAAAAAAAAAAACTTTTAAAAAAAAAAAATTTTTAAAAACCCCAAAATTTTTAAAAATAAAATTTTTCCCCCCTTTTTAAATTTAAAATTCCAAACCCCCCCTTTTGGGGAATTTTTTTTTCTTTAAAAAACTTTTTAAAATTTTTTTAAAAATTTTCCCCTTTTTTTAATTTTATTTTGTTTTTTAAAAAAAAAAAAATTTTTTTTTGGTTTTTTCTTTAAAAAAAAATTTTTTTTGGTTTTTTTTTGGGGTTTTTTAAAAAAACCCTTTTTTTTTTAAAACCCCGGGTTTTAAAAATTTTTTTTTTTTTTTTTTTTTTTAAAAAAAAATTTTTGGGGGGGTTTTTTTAATTTAAAAAAACCCCCCTTTTTCCGGAAAAAGTTTTCCCCAAAATTTTTTATTTTTTTAAAAAAATTTTTTTTTTTAAAAAATTTTTGGGGAAAAAAACCCTTTTGAACCCTTTTTTTCCCTTTTCCCGGGGAAAAAAACCTTGGGGCCCGGGGTTTTTTTTTTTTTTTGAAAAAATTTTTTAAAAAAATTTTTTTTTTTTAAAAAAAAAAATTCCCTTTTTAATTTAAAAAAAAAAATTTTTTTAAAAAAAATTTTTTGGGGGTTTTTTTAAATTTTTTAAGGGGTTTTTTGGTTTTTTAAAAATTTTTTTTGGGAAAAAAAATTTTTTTTAAAAAAAAAAAACAATTTTTGGGGGAATTGAAAATTTTTTTTTTTTTTGGTTTAAAGGAAAATTTGGCCCGCCCCAAAATTTTTGATTTTGGGGAAAAAAAAAAAAAATTTTTTTTAAAAAAAATTTTTTTTAAAACCTTTTTTAAAAAAAAAAGGGTTTTTTTTTTTTAAAAAGGGTTTGGGGTTTTTCCCCCAAATTTTTCCTTTGGTTTTTTTTTAAAAAGGGGGGGTTTTTTTTCCCCAAAAAAAGGGGGAAGTTTGGGAATTTTTCCCTTTAAAAATTTTTAAAAAAAAATTTTTTGGGGTTTGGGCCCCCCTTTTTTTTCCCCAAAAAAAATTTATTTAAAAAGGAAAAGAACCTTTTTTTTTTTTTTTTTTTTTTTTTTCCTTTTTCCTTTTTTTTTTTTTTAATTTTTTTTTTTAAAATTTTTTTTTAAAATTTTTTTTTTTTTTTTTTTTTACCTTTTTTTTAAAATTTTTTAAAAATTTAAAAAATTTCATTTTTTTAAAATTTAAAAAATTTTTAAACCAAATTAAATTTCCCAATTTTTTTAAAAATTTTAAAAAATTTTTTTTTTTAAAATTTTTTTTTCCCAAAAAAAATTTTTTTTTTAAAAAAAAATTTTTTTTTTTTTAATTTAAAAATTTTTAAAAAAGTTTAAATAAAATTTTTTTTAAATTTTTGGGGGGGAAAAAAAAATTTCTTTTTAGGGTTTTTTTATTTTAAAATTTTTTTTTTGGGTTTAGGGGTTTAAAAACCAAGGGGTTTTTTAAAAAAAAATTTTTGGGAAATTTTTAAAAAAAAATTTTGGAAATTCCCCCCAATTTGGGGTTTTTTTACCAAAAAAAAAAATTTTTTTCCTTTTGGGTTTTTTTTAAGTTTTTAAAATTTTAAATTTTGGGAAAAAAAATTTAAACAAATTTTTAAAAAAATTTCGGGTTTTTTTTTTTTTCCCCTTTAACCCCTTTTTTTTTTTTCCCTTTTCCCCCAAAAAAAATTTTTTCCCTTTTTTTAAAAAATTTTGGGTTTTTTTTTTTTCCCCCCTTTTAAAAAATTTTTTTTTCCCTTTTTTTTTTTTAAAAAAAAGGGCCCCCTTTTTTTTTTTTTAAAACCTTTTTTTTAAAAAATTTTAAATTTTTTTGGGTTTTTTTTTTTTTTTTTTTAAAAAAATTTTTTAAGGGTTTTTTTTTAAAAAAAATTTTTTTTTTTTTTTAAAAAAATTTTTTTTAAAAATTTAAAAAATTTTTGTTTTTTTTAAAATTTTTTTACTTTTTTTTTTTTTTCCCAAAAAACCCAAAAGGGGGTTTTTTGGAAAAAAAAAAAATTTGGGTTGGTTTAAAAAATTTTTTTTTAAAAAAATTTAAAAACCCTTTTTTAAAAATTTTTGGGAAAAAAAAACCCCTTTTGGAAAAAATTTTTTAAAAAAAAAAAAAAGGGGGGGGAATTTTTTTTTTAAAAAAAAAAATTTTTTTTTTGGGGTTTAAAAAATTTTTTTTTTGGGGTTAAGGGTTAAAAAATTTTTTTTTTCCCAAATTTAAAAAAACCCCCCTTTTTTTTAAAGGTTTTTTTTAAAAAAAAAAAATTTTTTTAAAACGGGGGGTTTTGGGGGTTTTTTTTTTAAATTTTAAAAATTTTTTTTTTAAAATAATTTTTTTTTAAATTTTTTTTTCCAAAAAAGGGGGGGCCCCCTTTTTTTTTAAAAAAATTTTCCCTTTAAAAAAAAGTCCTTTTAAAAACCCTTTTAAAAATTTTTTTGGGTTGGTTCTTTTTTTCTAAAAAAAAAAAAATTTTTTTTTTAAAACAAAAAATTTTTTTTTTTCCTTTTAAAATTTTTTTTTGGGAAAAATTAAAAAATTTTTTGGGTTTTTTTTAATTTCCCCACCCCAATTTTTTTAAAATTTTTTTTTTAAAATTTAAAAAACCCTTTTTTCCCCCTTTTTTTAAAATTTTTTTTTTTTTTTAAAAAAATTTTTAAATTTTAAAATTTTCCCCTTTTTTCCCGATTTTTAAACAATTTAAAAAGGGGTTCCCCTTTTTAAATTTTAAATTCCCCCCAAAAAAAAAAACCCCATTTTTTAAAAAATTTTTTTTTTTTCAATTTTTCTTTTTTCGGTTTTTTTTAAAAAATTTTTTTTTTTTTTTAAATTTGGTTCCAAATTTCCAATTTATTTAAAAATTTTTTTTTTAAAAAAAATTTTTTTAAATTTTTTAATTTTTTTTAAAAATTTTTAAAAATTTAAAAAATTTAACCCTTTTATTTTTCCTTTTTTTTTTTTTTTCCCCATTCCCCTTTCCTTTTCCTTTTTCCCCCTTTTTTAAAAATTTTTTTTTTTTCCCCTTTTTAAAATTTTTTTTTTTTTAAAAAAAAATTTTTTTTTTTCCCCCCCCAAAAAAACCCTTTTTAAATTAAAAATTTTTAAAAAAAAGGGTTTTTTTTTTTTTAAAAAAATTTTTTTTCCCTTAAATTTCCTTTTAAAAAAAAATTTTTTTTTTTTTCCCCTTTTTTTCCCAAAAAAGGGGAAAATTTAAAAAAATTTTTTTAAAAAAAAAAAAAATTTTTTTTTTTTTTTTGAAAAAAAGGGGGGGAAAAAAAAAGGTTTTTTTAAAAAGGTTTTTTTGGAAAGGGTTTTTAAAAAAAAACCTTTTTTTGAAAAAAAAAAAAGGGAAAAGGGGGGTTTTTTTGGAAAAATTTTTCAAAAATTTTTTTAAAATTTTTTTTTAAATTTTTTTAAAAAATTTTTTAAAAAAGGGGGTTTTTTCCCAAAAGGTTTTTTAAAATTTTTTAAAATTAAATTTTTAAAAATTTAAAAAAAAAATTCCCCGGGTTTTAATTTTAAAAAATTTTTAAATTTTCCCCCTTTTTTTTTTTTAAAAAAATTTTTTTTTTTTTGGGTTTTTTAAAAAAAAAAATTGGGGGTTTCCCCTTTTTTTTTTTTTTTTTTTAAAAAAAAAAAAAATTTTTTTTTTAAAAAAAATTTTGGGTTTTTTTTTTAAATTTTGGGCCTTTTTTTTGGGGGGGGGTTTTTCTTAAAAACCGGGAAATTTTTTTTTTTCCCGGGGGTTTTTTAAAAAATTTTGGGGGGGGGGTTTCCAATTCCGGGGTTTTTTTCCTTTAAAAAAATTTTTTTTTAAAAACCCCCAAAAAAAAATTTTTTTTTTTTAAAACTTTTTTTTTTTTTTTTTTTTTTTTTTTTTTTAAAATTTAATTTTTTGGGGGGTTTTTCCCTTTTTTTTTCCCCTTTTTTTTTTTTTTTTTTTAAAAATTTCCTTTTTTTGGGAAATTTTTTTTTTTAATTTTAAATTCTTTTTTAAAATTTTATTTTTTTTTTAAATTTTTTTTAAAATTTTAAAATTTTTAAAAAATTTTTTATTCCGGGAAAAAAAATTTTTTAAATTAAAAAAAAATTTTTTGGGGAAAATTTAAAATTTTCCCTTGGAAAAAAAATTTTTTTAAAAAAATTTTGGGTTTTTTTTTTTCCCCCCCCTTTTAAAAAAAGGGGGGTTTCAAAAATTTTTTTTTTTTTAAAAATTTTTAAAAAAAAATTTTTTAATTTTTAAAAAACCCAAAAAACCCCTTTTTTTGAAAAATTTAAAATTTTAAAAAAAAAAATTTTTTTTTTTTAAAAAAAAATTTTTTTTTTGGTTTAAAAAATTTTTTAAATTTTTAAAAAAAAATTCAAAATTTTAAAAAAAATTTTCAAAGGTTTTTTTAAAATTTTTTTTAAATTTTTAAAAAAAATTTTTTTTTTTTTTTTTCCATTTTAAAAAAATTTTTCTTTGGGATTTAAAACCCAAAAAATTTTTTAATTTTAAAATTTTTAAAAAAAATTTTTTTTTTTTTTAAAAGGGTTTTCCCCCCCCTTTTTTTTTCCCCAAATTTTTAAAAAAATTTTTCCCTTTTTTGGTTTAAAAAAATTTTAAAAAAAAAATTTTTTTTTTCCCTTTCCTTAATTTTTAATTAAAAATTTTTTTCCCCAAATTTTTTTAAAATTTTTAAATTTTTTTTTTTTTTTTAAAATTTTTTTAAATTAAAAAAACCCCCCTTTTTTTTTTTTTTACCCCCTTTTTTTTTAAATTCCTTTTTTTTCCCAAAAAATTTTTTTTTGGGGTTTTTTTAAAACCCAAAAAAGGGTTTTGGGGTTTAAATTTTTTTTTTTTTTTTAAAAAATATTTTGGGAAAAAAAATTTTTTCAAAATTTTAAAAAAGGGGTTAAAATTGGGAAATTTGGGAATTTTCGGAAATTATTTTTTTAAAAATTTTTAAAAAATTTAAAAAACCCGGGGTTTGAATTTTAAAATTTTTTAAAAAAAATTTTTTTTAAAAAAAAAAAATTTTTAAAAATTTTTAAAAAAAAATTTTTTTTTTTTAATTTTTGGGAAAAAATTTTTTTTTGGGTTTTAAATTTAAAAATTTTTTATTAAAAAAATTTAAAAAAATTTTTTTTTTAAACCAAAAAAAATTTAAACCCCAAAAAAAATTAAAACCCAATAATTAAAAAATTTTTAAATTTTTAAATTTTAAAAAAAAAAAAATTTTTTTTTTTCCCAAAAAAAAAAAAAATTTTTTTTTTGGGTTTTTTTTGGGTTTAAAAAATTTTTTAAAATTTTACCCCCAAAAAATTTTGGGTTTTTAAAATTTTTTTTTTAAAAAAAAAATTTTAAAATTTTTTTTTTTTTAAAATTAAAATTTAAAATTTTAATTTTTGTTTTATTTTAATTTTTTTTAAAAAAAAAAGGGGTTTTTGGGCCCCCCTTTTTTTTAGGAATTTTTTTTTTGGGGTTTAGGAAAAATTTAACCCTTTTAAAAAAAAAACCCAAAAAATTTTTTGGCCCAAAGGTTTTTTTTTTTTAAAACCCCCGGGGTTAAGGGGAAAAATTTTTTTTAAAAAAGTTTTTTAAGTTTTAAAATTTTAAAATTTTTGGTTTGGGTTTTAAAAAAAAGGTTTTAAAAAAAAAAAAAAATTTTTAAATTTTTTTTTTTCTTTAAAAAAAAAAAATTTTTTTTTTTTTTTAAATTTTTCCAAAAAAATTTTTTTCCAAAATTTATTGGAAAGTTTAAAAAATTTTTTTTTTGGGGGAAAAAAAAAAATTTTTTTAAAAGGGGGGTTTTTTTTTGGAAAAAAAAAAAAGGGGTTTTGTTTAAAAAATTTTTTTTTCCTTTAAAAGGGAAAAAAAAAATTAAAATGGAATTTTAAAACCGGGAAAAAAAAAAAAAAACCCCCCAAAAAAAAAATTTTTTTTAAAAAAATTTTTTTTTTGGTTTTCCCTTTTAAAAAAGTAAAATTTTTTTTTTGGGGTTTCAAAAGGGTTTATTGGGGTTTTTGGGTTTTTAAAAAAAATTTTAAAAAAAAAAAGGGGTTTTTTTTTGGGGAAAAAAAATTTTTTTTTTTTTTTTTTTTTTTAAAAGGGGTTAAAAAGGGGGTTTAAAAAATTTTTTAAAATTAAACAAAAAAAAAAATTTTTGGAAAAAAAATTGGTTAAAAGGTTTTTTTTTTTGGTTTAAAAACCTTAAAAAATTTTTTGGAAAAATTAAAAAAAAGGAAAAACCGGGGTTTTTAAAAAAAAAACTTTTTTTAAAAATTTTTTTTGGGTTTTTTTAATTGGGGGGTTTTTTAATTTTTTTATAAAAAAAATTGGGTTCCTTTTTTTTAAAAAAAAAATTTGGGTTTTTTTTTTTAAATTTTTTTTTTTTTTTAAAATTTTTTTTTTAAATTTTTAAAAAAAAAAAAATTTTTTTTTAAAAAATTTAAATTTAAAAAATTTTTGGGAAAAGGGTTTTAAAAAATTTTTTAAATTTTATTTAAAAAAAAATTTTAAGGAAAAAAAAAAAAATTTTTAAAAAAACCAAAAAAATTTTGAAGGTTTTTTTTGGGGAAAATTTTTTTCCCGGGAAAACCAATTAATTCAAAATTTTTTAAATTTTGGTTTTTTTAAAAAGGATTTTAAAATTTTTTAATTGGTTTTTTTTTTTTTTTAATTTGAAAAATTTTAAAAAAATTTAAATTTTTTAAAAAAATTTTTTAAAAAATTTTAAAAAAATTTTAAATTTTTAAAAAAAAATTTTTTTTTTAAAAAAAAAAATTTTAAGGGGGTTTTAAAAAAATTTTTTAAAAATTTTTTTTTTTTTTTTGGTTTAAAAATTTTTTTTTGGAAAAAAAATTTTTTTTAAAAAAAAATTAAAGGGAAAAATTCCGGGGTTTTTAAAATTGGGTTTTAAAAAGGTTTGGTTTTTGGGTTTTAAAAACCTTTAAATTTTAAAAATTTTTTTAAAAAAATTTTTTTTGGGGGGTTTTAAAGGGGGTTTAAAAAAAGGGGTTTTGGGGGAAAAGGAATTTTTTTTAAAAAAATTTTAAAAAAAAATTTTAAAGGGTTTTTTTTTAAACCTTTTTCAAAAAAAAAAATTTTTTAAAAAAGGGAAAAAAAATTCCTTTAAAAAAATTAATTTAAAATTTAAAAAAAAATTTTTTTCCCAAAAAATTTAAAAAAAGGGGGGGGGGAAAAAAAATTTTTTTAATAGACATCGGGTTTTATATAAATACCCCGTTTTAATACGCCTTTTTGTAAGATCATTGTTTATACGTAAATGAGGCAAATTTGAACTTACGATATTCACACATATATAAATATTATATGTAAATTAGTATACTTTTTTTCAATGTTGTAAAAATCGGCCATGGCGGCCGATATGGCGGCGCCATGGCGGTTGGCGGCGGTCCACCACCACGATATTTTTCAAATTGGACTAACTTATCGTTTTTGGTCAAAATCGGAGCATGGCGGTCAAAATCGGCCAAAATCGTCCAAGGCGGCGGGTCGGTCAACGGCGGTCAACGATGGTCAACTTCAGATCTAGGGTTTTTATCGATTCACACGGCCAACTCCGGCCAACTTGATCTAGGGTTTTTTTCTTATTCATGTCGGTCAACTTCAATTTTCTTGATTTTGTTTTAATTTGGGGAACAAATCGGCAAATTTATAGTTATATAATAGAAGATATATAATTAAAATAACAAAACATTAATATTGCTAATATTTATTTATTTTAAATAAATTCTTTTATAATTTATGGTCTCGCCATGGCGCCATATCGCCGCTTAAGATCGATATGACGCCATGGGTCGACCGCCACGGTACCGTCAAGCGATATTTACAACCTTGCTTTTTTTTATATAAATAAGACTATATATATTTTATATATTAATCATTAAGTTAACCAAAACAAATTTTTTTTTACGCCCCCAAAATTCTAATCAAAATTAAATTATACACACATGTTTCTAATGGCCCCAAAATTCTCCCATCCAAAAATTTAAACCGTAAATCCACATTAACCTACTTGGTTTGCTCCATAATCTCAGTTGTGCCCTTTTTTTCCTCTCCTAAGCCGTACTTATACAAAACCCCACCAACATATAACCGACATCGAATTGTGAAGCACATGCCTTTCAACGATCTGGGTAACTTTGATACTCTTAATAAAAAGAATTGTGTCCTAGCCTGTCTTTGTGATATTGAAATTAAAAAAAGGTGAAAAAGAGCACGAGTTTAATGGTTTATTGATTTAATCATTTAATCTGATTACAACAGTTTATTTATTTATCATAATTTTCTTCATAAGATCCCTTGTGTTTTGTTCCAATAGGTGAATAAACTTGTTATACATTAGTTTATCATTTGTCTTGATTTAGGGTTCACAGCTAGTTGTATGGTTATTTTATTAGGTACATAATATCTCCTTTAATTAACGTGTGCTGCTTAATTTTACAATTGTTGTGCGGTTTTGTCTTTAGAGGTTTTGATGTCAATCCATGTTTTTTGTTTATCAAAATGTTTTTATGTTGTTTGGTTATTATTGGAGGTTTAATTTTCTTGTTGACTATTTATTTATTCAATGTAGTTTTGTTAGGGATCAATGGTGAAAATAATACAAGTAAGAAGTAACTAGATTAAAGATCTGAGATTATACGAGTTGTATTTATTCAAGACATACATGATAGATCATTGCTCAAAACTTTATTGAATACATATAAAGCTTATTAGCCATCATGTATATTGTTGTTGGATTAAAATCTTCCGTCATGATGAAAAATCATGTTTCAAGAAATTTGATAACTTGTATGAGGTATGTTTATTTGGTAATCACTTGGTACTTGCTTTTGTGTTTATGGCTGTGCTAACTCATTGCACATGTTAATTGAAAAGCAAATTCACAACTATGATGATAATAAGGAAGCGTGTTGGCTCGTTTGAACTGGATAGCAAACCACAAGCTCTCGTATGCATCATTGTAGTAATGTTGTTGTTACTAAATAGGTGAAAGTATTCTTAGGCTCCAGTGAAGCCTATTAGTTCTCCTCCTCTGTAGAAGAAACTGGTTTATGTGAAGTGCCTTATGCAAAGGCTACAACTGCCAAAGAGGCCGAGGTACATCAATGTATATTTTGCTTATATACTATGAAACTTAGCATCATGACCCCCTACCACTAACTTTTGTGATATGTTGTTAAGGCACATTTCTCACAATGATGTAAAAGAATTAAGTCTCTTGTTCTTTTCGCGTAGTTCGACAATTATCGAAAAAGAAGAAACACATGTGTGGAAACTTGACCAAAAAATGATTTGAGGCCCATCATTGAAGAATAAGAGCCTTACAAAAAATGATTTGAGGCCCATCGTTAAGTTTCTCTTATCTTTTCTATTATTATGTTTGCAGCCTACTAATCTGTCCTAGAATATGTAACAAAGATGGGGATGATGAGTAGCAAAATGCAGAATTAATGGACCCCAATGTCTAAAGAATGCAGTTTCTGTTCAGTTGACGTGTTCATGACATTCTTCTCAAATTTACTATATGTTTTGTATATTTGTAAGGCTCTTTGAAGCCTGTGCCATTGATCCCACTTATGTTAAAAACTGGAAATTTGGTTTAACATGTCTACTTATTTACAATATTTTGTATTTGGGTAGATTTTAATATTACTCGAGATACATGATTCACAGGCCTGTTTCAGGTTCATTATGGAATTAATTACTTAAAGGGTTGTTTGGGATTGCTAATTCATGTACTACTTATAGGGACTCTTTTGGATTGCTTACTGAAGCTGCTTTGATAAGTAGTTTCAATAAGCAACTCTAAACATTCCTTATAAGTAAGTTTAATATGCAATCCCAAGCAGCCTAGTTTTTTTTATAAAAAAAATATAATAGAAACCGGTTTTCATGATATACACCGGTCTCACACACAAATACAACTCGCTTGTTTACTCTATAATAAAGACCGGTTTGAAGTCGAAACCGCCTCGATGTGACTAACAAAGACCGGTTGGAAAACCAGTTTCTATACGTTTCGGTCATAGAGATACCCCCTCACAGAGAGTGGTTCCAAAACCACTCTTCGTGAGCCATTCTAACCAGTCTCCATGGCATTTTTTGTAGTAGTGTATGAGTCTTGATCTCCAATCTTCTTTGAGCTTTGTCTTCATTAGTTTTGATGGGTAGATCCTTCTGATCAGCACCCTTATCAGGCAAAGAATCACCATTCAGAATGATTTCCAATATAGAGAAATCCAACATCTTGAGGTACTGTTGCATCCTTAACCTCCACAGTTCATATTCTCCTGACTTCAGCATAGGTACCTTAGATGCAGTAACCATGTGTGTTGAATCTTCCATATCTTTAGTAGTAGTATTGAACACAAATTCTCTTTATATCACAACTTCTAGATCACAAGCTCTGATACCACTTGTTGATCCCAGTTGAGCAATTGATCAAGTTGATTAAGTTAGATAAATCTAACACAATCAATATAGCAAGTTGTCTTAAAACTAAGATTAAACAATATGCAGAAACTAATGTTTAACGATTAAGAAAATACTTTAACACAACTTGTTTCTCACAAAACACCTCAATATATTAATATATTAATACTCAAAAGTATTATGGTTACAAGAACCTTGAAGTGATCGACTCTAGAATAATACATACTCTAAATCTAACCTAGGACCTCCTTTTATAGGCTAAGGAGTCCTTCTAGGCTTACAATAACTTTCTACACAAGAAACATATTATAGAAACAATTCTATAATTATCTAACCGACTATGTTAATCTCATAAGCAGTACTAACTAAATATACTAGCAGTTTATACTGCTAGTTATATTCTACACAATCCAAAACTAAAGCTAACAGTACTAACTATTTAGCCTGGCAGTACAAACTATCTTTGCTAAATTCCCAACAAGTGGGATAGTCTCTTGTGCTAAAACCAATTAACATTTTCAGAGGCTTTGGCAAACAAGCAAGTTCCATTCTAAGTGAGAGATGACAAGTCATGTACATATACATCTTCTCTCCTAGGTGCTATCAACACAAATTTTTTGTTTGCATTAAAAATTGTACCTTGCTTGTCATCAAACTGAACAATGTATGTAGCATCACACAGCAGGCTAACACTGATAAGATTGTACTTTAGGCCATTAATACAAGTTATTTTAGAAATAATATACCACCACAGTTTACAGAACCATAACATTCAGCGATACAAGATGAGTTATCCCCAAATACTACCTTAGGTCTTGGTTTTTCCACATATTTGTGAAGATAATTCTTTACACAGTCATACTTTTAGAGCATCCACTGTCACATAAACTGGATTAGTTTCTCTTTTGAACCCATTTCGTCATGGGCTCTTTGGCTTTGTTAGCTTGACCTCTTTTGAACCTTACTACAGTCTCGCGATCAATGATTGTGTTTACAGAACTTCCACAAGTTTTGAAACTTGGTGTAAAAGAGGATTCATTGAACTGATAGGATTCAACAATTAATCCTCTTCTGGTGTATATGACTCTATTATGTCCTAATGTGTCATGATCATAGCTTCCACAAATGTCACATCCATGGTCCATAAGACAATCATCAGAAAGATGGTCATTGAAGCCACAATGTGTGCATGGTGAGAAAGGTTTTGGTTTGGGTCTCTGAATTTGTCTAGAAGGTGAAGTGTACTGTTAAGTGGGGCTCTATAGTCAGTTGCTGCTTTCAGAGACACTGTATGTGAAGTGTGATCAGAGGTTCTGTGATAATTCCTTTTGCATATCATGAAAAAATGGAACTCTATAACAATCTATACTTGAGTGATTTGTGCAATTGAACTCACACTTTTGTGTGGGTTTTTGTGGATGTCTTGGTTTGATGATGCTAGAGGAATCAGAAACTAGTCCTTTAGACTTAGATTTTTGAGTCTTTTGAGATGAGTTAACTTTATCACTTAACATTTTAACTAATTCAATTATTTTAGACTTTTGATCATCATGTTTAACTTCAGTAGGAACTGAGGTAGTGGACTGTTCAATAGGAACTAAGCCACTCTTGTATGTGTCAGGTTTATTTTGAATTATCCTACCTAAACATGGTCTCTCCCTGGAAGAGTGTTCAAAATACAACAAAGGTTTAAGTTCTGAGCTTGGTGGTGCTCCTTGAAGGTTTTTCATAGGAGCTAGAGGAGTGTGAGGTTCGGACTCAGAGTCCTGAGGTGATTCAAGTTCAGTAGTGAGTTTAGCGAGCCCAAGAATCTCTTTGTTAGACTTTCAAGGGTCAAGATTTTACTAATGTTGAAGTTAGGAAACATGCTATCAGGGTTGACCCTTTCGACCCAATCACTAGGTTTTGGAATCATTTCTTGTTCAAAACCTAGGCTAGCAAGAATAAATCCATTCTCATTTTGATATCTTTTTTAGGACTCAAAGATCTTATCATTACCTAGGACCTTTCTTTTTAGACTAGGAACTTAATCATTTATACATAAATTAGCTTTAAGTGAGCTATTTATCCATTTTTCATTAATGCGCTTTTCTTTCTGAAGTTTTTCTTGAAGAGCATGATTTTGTTTAATAATCTCTTTGTTTTGAAGTTGAAGTGTCAGTTTTGTAAGTTTAGACTGTTTGAGTACAATCAGCTCATCTCTACGCTTATTTAGTTAATAAGTAAGTTTATTAAATTTAGAAAGCAGGTTCAGTCTTTGCTCTTCTACAAACTTAAGATCAACATTAATATAGCTCAAATAAGATCGCCAATCATAATTATCATCCATAGATAGTAAGATATTTACATTTATTATGGTGATGTTGACCCATTCTCTATTCCTAACATGATTTTTCCAATAGTGAGTTTTTCATCCTTTGATAAAGCCATCGGTGCACTGACTTGAACCATGTCATCCTCTAATGAGACATCTTCCTCATCATAATCATAAGATTTAACCATCAAACATTTATTTTTGGTTTGAAAATGTTTTGAAGTTTTTGAGGTAGATGGAGCAGCTTCAAGAAGTGCTGGTTTAGCTTTGACCTTCTTGTATTTTTGTAGGATCGTATATTTTATGTTGTTTGATGATTTAGGTAGTCTAGGGAGATGATTAAACAAGTGTGCCATGTTTAGAGAGTGAAAGAGATGAGAGGAAGTTCTTGTGAGAGAAAGTAAAACACAAAATGCAAGGTTAGATTAAGAAGCTTCACCCCTTCCAAGGATGGAAGAGGTATTTATAGTTACAAGCTAAACGCCCTCCTGTCGGGCTGTGGATCAGGCATACAATGGGTAAAGACCCGTCCTTCCACCACGGTGTTGCTCTAATCTAATTAACTAACTAATAACTAGCTAATAACTACTAAATAACGTAAAGTCTACGAGCTAAGATATGCTAAACAATAATTGGGGTGACCGACACTTCCTTATGGAATTTCCAATTCCTAACAATATCCCCCTAAGGGAGGTCACCCCATGATTTACATTTTGAATCTTAGCATTCAATCTTTGTCTTTATTCTCGAGCTCGTAGACTTCAATTCTTCAATGTTCGCATTCTTTGTGCTTTAGTAGCGATTCATCAAGGTCCGATTACATTGTACTTTCAATGGAGGTCTTTGAACTGATCCACATCTTGATTATCTTTGAGCTTTCTTTGAGATCATCAGCCACAATAAATCTCTGGATCACCCTTTGTAGTGTTGCCTTCATGTGATGTTGTGACTTTTGGACCGACATGCTCACACTTTCTGGATCATGACATCTTTTCATCAAAGTAGCAGAAGCATCTTTATTATATCTCTTTGATGGTCATGATTTTCTTCAATTAAGTGTGAATGTTTTGAGTATGCGGTTGTGAATTGACTTCTCAACTCTGATCAGCTGCAACCGTCAACAGTTCCTGCAAATAAACAGTTAGCAATAAAACACACAAAAGTGTCTTTGTTCACTTTTGATGAATATAGTTGCAAGAACCACGGTTCCCCGTTGATCAATATAAATACTGCCTGTGATTAGGTAGAGTTCTGAAGAATCTCCTTGACAAGGTTTCGCACCTGTTCTAGCCGTTCTCAAACCGGAGCGTCCCAAAGTAGACAACACGGAGTGAGTGAACAAGCGAATTGAGATTCACTGATTGATGAAAAATTGATTTGAAAACAATCGCGTGTTGCTTAGAAGAAAGAGTTTTGCAATACAACGAAGGTTTTATAAGAAAGATCAATTTTCAATCAAAAATACTTTTTGTATTTGAAAAGAATACACATTCGATGTGCTAGAGAAAAGAAGAGATTTGCACATCGAACGGTTTTTCCAAAAGTATTTTTCAATCGAGATACTTTTGTGTTTGAAATATGAATACACATTCGATGTGCTAGGAAAAGAAGAGATTTGCACATCGAACGGTTTTCCAAAAGTATTCGCAATTCATTTCTGGACCAAGGTTGATTCAAGAATGAATCACCCATCGTTTCTATCCAGTTGTCACAAGTTTAATCTTTAGAAAATATCTCTCATGTCACCCACCAAGAGCTTGTTTGATGTTGGCTCTAGAAGGATTTCCATCTTTATCGTGAATACTTTTACATATGACTCGGATGTTCTGGCAATGCCACAAGGATGAATGCGTAGGGCTCTTAGTATATACTTACTTTCCACATTGTGTGAAACAGCAAGTCTTCATTAATTTTGTGTCCTAATGAGATATTGTGTGGATGATCTCTTGGCTCTTGACTCAATTGTTCACTTTGGTTTCCTATGTCAGAGACTCGGGAGAGGGTCTCCTTCTTCAATATCAACAATCTCTAAGAGAAAGTCGATAGATTATGTAGGTTCCCCGTGAGAATAAAACAAGTCCTTTTAAGAGAACTTGAGTGGCTTGGGAAGTTTAGTGCAGTGCATCACTGGGTCCATGATGTCTTGTCTTTAATACTAGTGTTACCTTAGTAACCACCAGTAGCATATGAATTGAACCCGATTTCTGCCCTAAGGTTGAACTATTGGAGGCTATTTCTTTTCACCTTTTCACTTTACATTTTTTTTCATTCTTCAACCCCTTCAAGCTTACCGAGACTTCATCACTAGAACCTTGTTGGGTTTATTCCAGTCCTAGCTCTATCTCAGTCGGCACTCTTCCCATATTCTCACTTTTTGTCACAATTCTCAATTTCCGGTCATTTTGCAAACTTTAAAAAAATTTACTATTCATCTCGGGAATTTACTATTCATCGGTTACTATTCATCATTATACTATTCATTGTTTTTGAAGTCGATTTGATATTTTGAAAGGTTATTTCAAAATTTTACTATTCATAAAACACTATTCATTCCCGGTGAAAAATTTATAATCATGATTTTTAATCATCATTTTCATAAACTAGGTCTACGAGTATCAAGTTCGCAGAATCGTAAGTGGTTTAGTGCGTATTCATGGAACATCATTAAGAACATTTCATACGACTAGAGTTAGTCTACATATCATCCATAACATCATTTTCATATTGGTTCATGCATGGGTTTGCATATTTCAGTAACGTATATTTTTTTATTAAATAAACGCTATCGTACGATCATTTATTTTGAATAATTGATCCGACACTTCCCACAATTATTCTGATATATTTTTATACTCATTTTAAGACTATAAAAATTATATTATTAGTTTACCCGATATTTTGAATTTATTTTGGTATATAAATTGTATTATATATATATTTACGACGGTTTTTCGTAAATTCTAATCGACAATTATTTATTCAATCAATACTTGCGAGAAGTGTATTTTATAATTTTTATGACTTCAACATAATTCATTTCGTTCCGTTAAAATCTATTTCTAGCTAACTCTATACATAATAAATAAATATCTTCCAAGTATTCAAAACCAATTTTGATACTTCACTTTCATTCATTATTCAACTTTAAAAAAATGTATTCTCTTCTTCTTCTTGGAGATGCACGACTACAACAACAAACAAGAAGGAATCACCATTTTTTTTTCAAGATCAAGTATTATTATGAACCTATTAGTGTTCTAGTTAAGGTTTAGGATTAAACCTTGAAGATTAACTAAGTTTTCTATCATCTATCCTCATAATCACTTCAAGTAAGTTACTAATAATTTTCCTAATCTTTTAAACATTTACTTGATCTATTTTTATGATTCTATTAGAAATATATGCAAGTATTATATGTATTCATACCACTTTTTACTTGTTTTTCTACTTATAATGAGTTCTAATCATCCTATAATTATTCCCATGAACCCTATCATTGTTGGTGAAGTTTAGAAACCCACGACACCCTAAGAAGGTGTATGGTAGGTTTAGAATAGTTTTGGTGTTAATTGGAAGGGTTTAGAAAAAGTATTACACCAGAAAAATCATTTTCGACAACATATAATTAAGGGCTAAAATCTGGAAATTTCGACGGGTCATGGATTATTTTGGTTTATATTTTCAGAAAATAGACTTTAAAACGAAACCATGGTCGCTTGAACGGGTTAAAACGGATTTATAACGAAGAAGTTACTCTGTTTTCAAGTTTTGCGACGAAAACTAATTTTCTGAAATTATACTTGCTGTCAAGGGTTATTTAAGGGGCAAAAATGAGTTTTAAGCATTATCTAAATGAGTCGATTTATCAAAAATATATTAGTATACATTAACACGAAATAAAGGATGTATAAAACGTAGAAAACGGACTTATAACGACTAAGTTATACGCAATTTAAATATGACTATTGTGACTATTTTACACAAGTAATAACACTTATATATTTTCTACTAGACCAAAATGGTTATCGCAAGTGACCATGTTTGGAGCCATTTTTCATATCGATAGAATACTTTTGAGAAAACGATGTCTACAAGTAAAAGTGAGTTCGCCTGTAATACCCGAAATTTTCATAATTTGTGGCTTCTTTAATTTTTAGGACTAAATACAAAAAAGATAAATATTAAGGGTGTTTTTTTGTATAATCGTAAAATAGACATAGTTAGTTATGTTTTATGCCTTTTAAAATTTTAGAAGGAAACGTAATTGAAGGGGTAAGTTGAATATGGGTTACTGGACTCTTAGCATATTACGGGAATTTCACGAGATTTTTGGGCCCAATTAGGTTCTTAAATATCACTAACTCCTGAGCGTATCACGAAGCAAGTAAAACCCTAGACGTGATTTTGTAGCAATACGCAGGAAGATATTGGAGCAGTAGCTCTTAGATTCTGGTTCAAGTCCCCATTCTACGAGCTAAGATATGCTAAACAATAATTGGGGTGACCGACACTTCCTTATGGAATTTCCAATTCCTAACAATATCCCCCTAAGGGAGGTCACCCCATGATTTACATTTTGAATCTTAGCATTCAATCTTTGTCTTTATTCTCGAGCTCGTAGACTTCAATTCTTCAATGTTCGCATTCTTTGTGCTTTAGTAGCGATTCATCAAGGTCCGATTACATTGTACTTTCAATGGAGGTCTTTGAACTGATCCACATCTTGATTATCTTTGAGCTTTCTTTGAGATCATCAGCCACAATAAATCTCTGGATCACCCTTTGTAGTGTTGCCTTCATGTGATGTTGTGACTTTTGGACCGACATGCTCACACTTTCTGGATCATGACATCTTTTCATCAAAGTAGCGAAGCATCTTTATTATATCTCTTTGATGGTCATGATTTTCTTCAATTAAGTGTGAATGTTTGAGTATGCGGTTGTGAATTGACTTCTCAACTCGATCACCGCAACCGTCAGCAGCCTCGCAAATAAACATTAGCAATAAAACACACAAAAGTGTCTTTGTTCACTTTTGATGAATATAGTTGCAAGAACCACGGTTCCCGTTGATCAATATAAATATCGCTCGTGATTAGGTAGAGTTCAAGAATCTCCTTGACAAGGTTTCGCACTGTTCTAGCCGTTCTCAAACCGGAGCGTCCCAAAGTAGACAACACGGAGTGAGTGAACAAGCGAATTGAGATTCACCGATTGATGAAAATTGATTTGAAAACAATCGTGTTGCTTAGAAGAAAGAGTTTTGCAATACAACGAAGGTTTTATAAGAAAGATCAATTTTCAATCAAAAATACTTTTTGTATTTGAAAAGGAATACACATTCGATGTGCTAGAGAAAAGAAGAGATTTGCACATCGAACGGTTTTTCCAAAAGTATTTTTTCAATCAGAGATACTTTTTGTGTTTGAAATATGAATACACATTCGATGTGCTAGGGAAAAGAAGAGATTTGCACATCGAACGGTTTTTCCAAAAGTATTCGTCAATTCATTTCCTGGACCAAGGTTGATTCAAGAATGAATCACCCATCGTTTCTATCCAGTTGTCACAAGTTTAATCTTTAGAAAATATCTCACATGTCACCCACCAAGAGCTTGTTTGATGTTGGCTCTAGAAGGATTTCCATCTTTATCGTGAATACTTTTACATATGACTCGGATGTTCTGGCAATGCCACAAGGATAATGCGTAGGGCTCTTAGTATATACTTACTTTCCACATTGTGTGAAACAGCAAGTCTTCATTAATTTTGTGTCCTAATGAGATATTGTGTGGATGATCTCTTGGCTCTTGACTCAATTGTTCACTTTGGTTTCCTATGTCGAGAGGCGGGAGAGGTCTCCTTCTTCAATATCAACAATCTCTAAGAGAAAGTCGATAGATTATGTAGGTTCCCGTGAGAATAAAACAAGTCCTTTAAGAGAACTTGAGTGGCTTGGGAAGTTTAGTGCGATTGCATCGGGTCCATGATGTCTTGTCTTTAATACTAGTGTTACCTTAGTAACCACCAGTAGCATATGAATTGAACCCGATTTCTGCCCTAAGGTTGAACTATTGGAGGGCTATTTCTTTTCACCTTTTTCACTTTACATTTTTTTTTCATTCTTCAACCCCTTCAGTGCTTACCGAGACTTCATCACTAGAACCTTGTTGGGTTTATTCCAGTTCTAGCTCTATCTCAGTCGGCACTCTTCCCATATTCTCACTTTTTGTCACAATTCTCAATTTCCGGTCATTTTGCAAACTTTAAAAAAATTTACTATTCATCTCGGGAATTTACTATTCATCGGTTACTATTCATCATTATACTATTCATTGTTTTTGAAGTCGATTTGATATTTTGAAAGGTTATTTCAAAATTTTACTATTCATAAAACACTATTCATTCCCGGTGAAAAATTTATAATCATGATTTTTAATCATCATTTTTCGTAAACTAGGTCTACGAGTATCAAGTTCGCGTAACCGTAAGGGTTTAGCTGCGTATTCATGGAACATCATTAAGAACATTTCATACAGACTAGAGTTAGTCTACATATCATCCATAACATCATTTTCATATTGGTTCATGCATGGGTTTGCATATTTCAGTAACGTATATTTTTTTATTAAATAAACGCTATCGTACGATCATTTATTTTGAATAATTGATCCGACACTTCCCACAATTATTCGATATATTTTATACTCATTTTAAGACTATAAAATTATATTATTAGTTTACCCGATATTTTGAATTTATTTTGGTATATAAATTGTATTATATATATATTTACGACGGTTTTTCGTAAATTCTAATCGACAATTATTTATTCAATCAATACTTGCGAGAAGTGTATTTTATAATTTTTATGACTTCAACATAATTCATTTCGTTCCGTTAAAATCTATTTCTAGCTAACTCTATACATAATAAATAAATATCTTCCAAGTATTCAAAACCAATTTTGATACTTCACTTTCATTCATTATTCAACTTTAAAAAAAAATGTATTCTCTCTTCTTCTTCTTGGAGATGCACGACTACAACAACAAACAAGAAGGAATCACCATTTTTTTTTCAAGATCAAGTATTATTATGAACCTATTAGTGTTCTAGTTAAGGTTTAGGATTAAACCTTGAAGATTAACTAAGTTTTCTATCATCTATCCTCATAATCACTTCAAGTAAGTTACTAATAATTTTCCTAATCTTTTAAACATTTACTTGATCTATTTTTATGATTCTATTAGAAATATATGCAAGTATTATATGTATTCATACCACTTTTACTTGTTTTTCTACTTATAATGAGTTCTAATCATCCTATAATTATTCCCATGAACCCTATCATTGTTGGTGAAGTTTAGAAACCCACGACACCCTAAGAAGGTGTATGGTAGGTTTAGAATAGTTTTGGTGTTAATTGGAAGGGTTTAGAAAAAGTATTACACCAGAAAAATCATTTTCGACAACATATAATTAAGGGCTAAAATCTGGAAATTTCGACGGGTCATGGATTATTTTGGTTTATATTTTCAGAAAATAGACTTTAAAACGAAACCATGGTCGCTTGAACGGGTTAAAACGGATTTATAACGAAGAAGTTACTCTGCTTTCAAGTTTTGCACGAAAACTAATTTTCTGAAATTATACTTGCTGTCAAGGGTTATTTAAGGGCAAAATGAGTTTTAAGCATTATCTAAATGAGTCGATTTATCAAAAATATATTAGTATACATTAACACGAAATAAAGGATGTATAAAACGTGAAAACGGACTTATAACGACTAAGTTATACTTAATTTAAATATGACTATTGTGACTATTTTACACAAGTAATAACACTTATATATTTTCTACTAGACCAAAATGGTTATCGTAAGTGACCATGTTTGGAGCCATTTTCATATCGATAGAATACTTTTGAGAAAACGATGTCTACAAGTAAAAGTGAGTTCACTGTAATACCCGAAATTTTCATAATTTGTGGCTTCTTTAATTTTAGGACTAAATACAAAAAGATAAATATTAAGGGTGTTTTTTGTATAATCGTAAAATAGACATAGTTAGTTATGTTTTATGCCTTTAAAATTTTAGAAGGAAACGAATTGAAGGGTAAGTTGAATATGGGTTACTGGACTCTTAGCATATTACGGGAATTTCACGAGATTTTTGGGCCCAATTAGGTTCTTAAATATCACTAACTCCTGAGCGTATCACGAAGCAAGTAAAACCCTAGACGTGATTTTGTAGCAATACGCAGGAAGATATTGGAGCAGTAGCTCTTAGATTCTGGTTCAAGTCCCCATTGTCAAGTAAGGTAATATCCTAAATGTGATTCTTATTAAGTGGTTCATAGTACGTTGTAGTGGATTGGTTGAGTTTAGGCGCCTTAAACAAAATAGATTATGTCAATGCTACATATAGACGTTATGAACTATTAATCCGTTGTTGTTTTTGTGCCTTTACTTTGACTGTGATAACTAAACTAGTTTATTCTTGGGCGCTACTTTGAATTGTGTATAGACTTTCTGTGATAGAATCATATGTGCTTACCATATTAGAATAGATATCTATGTGTTTAAAAAATGTCATGAGTTTGACTGTGGTAATGGTTGTGGAAAGAAAATAGTAGTAAAGGAAGTGGGTGGTTTGCAACTTGGTTGCTTGAGAATCGGATGCTACGTAATTGAGAATGCCATATGAGTCAAATTAATTAAAGTTAATCAATGAATGAATAAGACCCGCTGGGATGATTGCGTGGAATAAGAAACATAGCACCAGAATATAGTAACTTAAAATTTTATTGTTGAATTGTTGTTAATCGGTTAATCCGAGTCATGGAAACAAACTGCTAGTATATTGGCAATAGTTGTATCATATTGAATGAAGTGATAGTTGGTTGTACCTTGTTATTGTTCGAACATAGTACAAAAATAGGTGATCCGTGTTGGTTCTTCCTTTGTTAAGACTTAACACCTTTCTATGTTTATTTTCATGACTCTTTAATAATCTATTATTTTGATTCTACTAAATTGGGGTATATACAAGGAGCAGTTACATAAATGACTTTGTTTATATAAAACATTAAGTATAGATATACATACATGCCTATGATCACGTTAGCATTAGTATGGTTAATACGACTTTAAAGTTGAGATTTGAATGTTTCAGTATTAGCTACACTTAAGCACATATAAAAACATTATTTAGGCCTAAATAAAATACTCGACCAATCGACTAGGACTTCTATATAAGTAAAGAACGCGTTATTGAACTTGTGTAAAATTTTAGTAGGATTTTATTGTATTTGTAGGAGACCTTGTTTATCGCCGGTGAACAAGCAATTACATTCAGGTAAGTTTTCATGTGCTTTTAAATTGGGTTGCACTTTTATTTGAAGTACTATCATGCGACTTGTTTAAATGATCGTTATTTGCTACGTGTTTTGATAATATGTGAAAGTTGAGTAAATTGTTACATGTAAAATGTTGAGATATATAAATGTTGAATTGTAAATTGTGAATCGTGAAATATGAATTGTTGGAACCGTTGAACCGAACGGATATAAATATGAATTGTTGGAACCGTTGAACCGAACGGATATAAATATGAATTGTTGGAACCGTTGAACCGAACGGGTATGAATATGAATTGTTGGAACCGTTGAACCGAACGGGTATTTGTTGAATCGTTGGAACCATTGAATCGAACGGAAATATAAATAGTTGGTATATGTTATAACGTGATATAAATTGAATTGTTGGTTTATATTAAGTTGTTGATATTTGAATTAATTAAGAATATGTTATAACTGAATAGCATTTATATGTGATTTGAACAAATTGCATGATTATTTTATAAACATGATTTTATGTGAATTATTTTGTATGTGAAAACCATGAATTTTCACTAGGCCTTGGGCTGACCCAAAACTCTTTTAAAATTTTCAACCCAGATGAGCTGCTTTTAGGAATCAAGAGATTATTTGAGACCGAGTAAGAGTAGACGCTTCCGCTGATATAAGGTAAATAAGAGGATTTAACGCTCCGAAAAGGCAGGGTGTTACAGTTGGCGTCAGAGCCAAAGGTTTAAGTGAATTAGGTTTTAGGAACCTAGTCTTAAACCTAGATTAAGTATTTAAGTTGCGAAAACATTTGATTTTTAGTGCCTCCTAGGCTCATTAAAGATAATGAGTAATAGTTGTATTTTGACATGAATTAGATGCCTTTATATAGATAGATACTCAAATTGAAATGTTTAATATATATCTAGTAATAGTTAAATATACCAGTCTTTTAAATATTCTTGTGAAATTCAAGGCATAGAGAAATGGAAGGAAAGGGTGGCGGTGGATCCAAGCAACATCCAGGAAAGAACCAAGATGTGCCTGTTACCAAAAGGGAACTAACTAATGAAATCATAAGGATTATGTCAGAACACATGCCCACTATTCTGGCTCAAAGTCAAGAAAAGTTTAGGAAGACAGAAGAAGCTAGAAAAGCTGCAGAAGAGGCTGAGAAAAAGAAAATGGAGAATGAAGATGCTGAGAGGAGGAGAAAAGCAATGGAAGATAAGAGAGCTGCAGAGGATCAGGAAAGGAAAAGAAAGGCCGAACAAGATAGGATAAATGCAGAAGATGTTGAGAGATTAAGAAATGAAGCCCAGAGAGACGGATGTAGCTACAAGTCCTTCTTAAACTGCAAACCGACTGAATTTCATGGAGATAGCGACCCTGTGATTGTCACCAACTGGTTAAAGGAGATAGAGGACATCTTTGAAATTAGTGAATGCTCACGTGGAAAAAGGGTGACGTATGCATCTCATTTGCTTAAAGGAGAAGCGCGACATTGGTGGAATATGATCAAGATCGCTCGTGGTAATGAAGCTGTGAGAGCTATGACATGGGAAAAATTTGAAGAGTTGGTCATGGAAAATTGTTGTCCCCAAGGATTGATGGATAAACTTGAGTAGGAATTCTTGAAACTACAACAAAATGATATGACAGTCCCGAAATACACGGAAAAGTTTAATGAAAAGGCAAGATTTGCAAAATACCAGGTAGCCACTGAGGAAAGAAGAATCAAACGATACATATGGGGTTTACGAGCCGGGATTAGGGGTCCAGTTCAACAAGCAAGACCCTCAACTTTTCAAGAAGCCATGGAACTTGCCTTGATGGTTGAGAAAAAGAATAGTCGTCAACTAGAAGAAGGAGGAGACAACAAAAGAAAGAGAGAGAATCGGGATGATGACATGAAAAAGATCAAAACAACTGGTGAGAAAATGGAGAATGCAGGTGAGTATAAACCATGTACGATATGCAAAAGACATGGGGAAATGTTGGCATGAGGATTGTCGAATTGAGGGAAACGGGACATGCAACAAAGGATCAGAAGTGATTGGGTTTGTTTTAGATGTAAGAAACCAGACACAAGATTGCCGATTGTCCGAATGGAAGCCTCTTGATTCCCAAGATAAAATGGGATATAGCGGCAACCGAGTGGAGTACAAAGATACTCAACCACTGAAGACAAAGGGAAGAGTATTTCAACTGACTGCTGAGAATGCTCGGGACACTCCGCATAAGAAATAAGATAATGAAGAAGCATGTGACGTCTAGTAGCACCTTTTTGATTATTTTAGGTTTATCCATTTTGATGTGTTCGAATTATTAAGTTCGGTTTATTTTGCTGAAACTTTCACTTCATGCTTGTTGCAAACACTTTGATAATATTTGAATTTTTAGTTTCATAATAAAGCTTAGAGTATCAAATGAGATGTTATGACAATGTGCTCATGTCTTCTTTCGTTTTAAATTCCGAGGACGGAATTTATTTTTTAAGGAAGGGAGAATTGTAATACCCGAAATTTTCATAATTTGTGGCTTCTTTAATTTTTAGGACTAAATACAAAAAAGATAAATATTAAGGGTGGTTTTTTGTATAATCGTAAAGTAGACATAGTTATTTATGTTTTATGCCTTTTAGAATTTTAGAAGGAAACGTAATTTAAGGGTAAGTTGAATATGGGTTACTGGACTCTTAGCATATTACGGGAATTTCACGAGATTTTTGGGCCCAATTAGGTTCTTAAATATCACTAACTCCTGAGCGTATCACGAAGCAAGTAAAACCTTAGACGTGATTTTGTAGCAATACGCAGGGAGATATTGGAGCAGCAGGTTTTAGATTCTGGTTCAAGTCCCCATTGTCAAGTAAGGTAATATCCTAAATGTGATTCTTATTAAGTGGTTCATAGTACGTTGTAGTGGATTGGTTGAGTTTAGGCGCCTTAAACAAAATAGATTATGTCAATGCTACATATAGACGTTATGGACTATTAATCCGTTGTTGTTTTTGTGCCTTTACTTTGACTGTGATAACTAAACTAGTTTATTCTTGGGATACTTTGAATTGTGTATAGATTTTCTCGTGATAGAATCATATGTGCTTACCATATTAAAATAGATATCTATGTGTTTAAAAATGTCATGAGTTTGACCGTGGTAATGGTTGTGGAAAGAAAATAGTAGTAAAGGAAGTGGGTGGTTTGCAACTTGGTTGCTGAGAATCGGATGCTACGTAATTGAGAATGCCATATGAGTCAAATTAATTAAAGTTAATCAATGAATGAATAAGACCACCGGATGATTGCGTGGAATAAGAAACATAGCACCGTAATATAGTAACTTAAAATTTTATTGTTGAATTGTTGTTAATCGGTTAATCCGAGTCATGGAAACAAAACTGCTAGTATATTGGCAATAGTTGTATCATATTGAATGAAGTGATAGTTGGTTGTACCTTGTTATTGTTCGAACATAGTACAAAATAGGTGATCCGGTGTTGGTTCTTCCTTTGTTAAGACTTAACACCTTTTCTATGTTTATTTTCATGACTCTTTTAATAATCTATTATTTTGATTCTACTAAATTGGGGTATATACAAGGAGCAGTTACATAAATGACTTTGTTTATATAAAAACATTAAGTATAGATATACATACATGCCTATGATCACGTTAGCATTAGTATGGTTAATACAACTTTAAAGTTGAGATTTGAATGTTTCAGTATTAGCTACACTTAAGCACATATAAAAACATTATTTAGGCCTAAATAAAATACTCGACCAATCGACTAGGACTTCTATATAAGTAAAGAACGCGTTATTGAACTTGTGTAAAATTTTAGTAGGATTTTATTGTATTTGTAGGAGACCTTGTTTATCGCCGTGAACAAGCAATTACATGTGTAAGTTTTCATGTGCTTTTAAATTGGGTTGCACTTTTATTTGAAGTACTATCATGCGACTTGTTTAAATGATCGTTATTTGCTACGTGTTTTGATAATATGTGAAAGTTGAGTAAATTGTTACATGTAAAATGTTGAGATATATAAATGTTGAATTGTAAATTTTGAATCGTGAAATATGAATTGTTTGAACCGTTGAACCGAACGGATATAAATATGAATTGTTGGAACTGTTGAACCGAACGGATATAAATATGAATTGTTGGAACCGTTGAACCGAACGGATATAAATATGATTTGTTGGAACCGTTGAACCGAACGGGTTTGAATATGAATTGTTGGAACCGTTGAACCGAACGGGTATATGTTGAATCGTTGGAACCATTGAATCGAACGGAAATATAAATAGTTGGTATATGTTATAACGTGATATAAATTGAATTGTTGGTTTATATTAAGTTGTTGATATTTGAATTAATTAAGAATATGTTATAACTGAATAGCATTTATATGTTATTTGAACAAATTGCATGATTATTTTATAAATTTGATTTTATGTGAATTGTTTTGTATGTGAAACCATGAATTCTCACTAGGCCTTGGGTGACCCAAAACTCTTTTAAAATTTTCAACCCGGATGAGCCGCTTTAGGAATCAAGAGATTATTTGAGACCGAGTAAGAGAGACGCTCACCGATATAAGGTAAATAAGAGGATTTAACGCTCTGAAAAGGCGGGGTGTTACATCGCCTATTTTATTTTCCAAAATGTTCAACCGTTTGTCAAACGAAGGTATAACGAATAATATACGATCACTCAAAATTAGCCATTTTCATGAGTTATCAAATTATATTGTTTTACGACGAAAAACTATAATTTCTTAATAAATTACTAAACGACTATCGTAGGATATCCGTTCAACGTAAGTACTTGTAAAGTATTTTATAACATGACGATATGTCATAAACTTGTATTTCGGCGATAGACTTCATTTTCAAAATGTACAAGTGGTATGGATATCATATGAGTTTGCATGCACGACATTGTTTCATGACTTATATTAGAGCATATCATTCATATTAGGTTGCGGATAGAGATTGCACCTCATTTCAGTGTATCCACTTTTGTCATCATAATCATTGCACCGTGTGAGTTCGTAGCCCCACTTTTACTCGCTTAATTGTTTTATAAACTCTTTGGGGAGATACATGCTCAACTACTTGCTTTACTTTACACTTATATGAACTTAAATAACTCTTGTTTCACTATTTATGCTAGTAAGTAGATTATGCCCGAATTAAATTGATCATTATGTTATGAACACTATTATTTGAACCTTTCGACATAAAAATAACTCTTGTTTCACTATTTAAGACTATAAAAATTATATTGTTTGTTTACCCGATGTTTTGAATTTATTTTGGTATATAATTGTATTTTATATATATATATATATATATATATATATATATATATATATATATATATATATATATATATATATATATATATTTACGATGGTTTTCAGAATTTAATCGACAATTATTTATTCACTCAATACTTATAGAAATGTATTTTATAATTTTATGACTTCAACATAATTCATTTTGTTCCGTTAAAAGCTATTTCTAGCAAACTCTATACATAATAAATAAATATCTTCCAAGTATTCAAAACCAATTTTGATACTTCAATTTCATTCATTATTCAAATTTTAAAAAAGGTATTCTCTTCTTCTTCTTGAGATGCACGACCACCGATTGGTGCAAAACCGTCAAGTTTTCTCACGCAAGCTAGCCACATGAATGACCAAACCGTAAGGAACTTAAAACAGTTCAAACACCAAATGCAATTTAGATCAGAGAATACAAGTGGATTCCCGGTCGTTAAGTCCCACGGAGGATGACCGTGTTTAACACAATCGATGTCGAATAATCACTAAGGATAGTGATCAAGAAGGATTTTGAGTTTATTTATACCTAAAGAAAAGATCAATAAATTACACGACTTAAATGCAAATTAAAGGAAAAAAAGATAAATTCTATTAAATAAATGCTATCACTATTTGCAAAATGATGTTTTGATTTTATGTTTTATAAAGCGAATTTAAAACTACGCGACGTCTTAAAGAAAATGTGAAACTAAAGCAATATAAATCCTAAAATATGAAAATGATATTTTACAAACCTAATGATAAAAGAAAATTTTAAGAAAAAGAAAATTATTTTTATAACTATTTATCTAATTATTATTAATTAAAAACTATTTTTAACTATTAATTAATAACCTAAAATACAAGAAAATATGAAATAAATCTAGAAAACTAAAATTATGACTTGGAAAATCTAAAATAACAAAAGAGAATTTTCAAAACTATTTTTATATTTTTCCGATTATTTTTCTATTTTTATGAATTTTAAACTATTAAGAACTAATTAAATTACTAAAATTACAAATTAAACTATGAAAATCTGGAAAATGATTTTTACTTTTATATTTATATAAACTTAAGAAAAATGAAAAATTATTTTTGAACTTTTCTAATTTAATTGTATTAAAAGCTAATTAAAATTACCTAAAACTGCTTTTAATTAAGAAAACTAGCAAACAAGTGTTGGAAAATTATGAAAATTTCGGAAAAGTCTAACTTAATATGTTGAATCTAAGAAAAATAGAAAAACAGTTGCTTATGTGGAAGAAAATGAAACTGCAATCACTAGTGCTTATAAATAAGCACTCTAAATAAGCCAAAAGACACAATAAGCTACCAACTTGATACAGAAGCTATGAAATGCTAAAATTACCAAAATGCAGCAAGAAACAACAAGCCTTAACCTCTGGATTACACACTGCTATGATCTTGATGATTTGATTAATGTGCTAAAACAGATTTGAGTGTACTACTTTAAGCTTAAGCACCAGCTACTCAATAAGCTAAAATTGAAAAAAAGAAGTTGGAAACTATACTAGACCCGCTAGCTTCCTTCAAACCAAAAGTAGACTCGACAAGCTCTATTGAGCTTGGGACAAGCCCTAAGTCATTGAGAAAACTCAAGATTGATCGAGTTTTGTGAATGTGGCACTTATACCCTTTTGACAAGCTTTTTGAGCTTATAAAAATTACTAAAATCTACTAAAATAACAATAAGAAAATAGACCGCTTGAGGTTTTAAGAACCAAAAGTCTCACTTGATTTGGACCAATAATGAACCCGTGAAAATCCTCTAGTTGGGTGAAAACGGTATTTTCAAGTTTGTTCGACTTTGATGATTTTGAAACTTTGACTACGGTGAACTTTAATCCTAATTTGTTAACCGATATTGATGTAATATGATGAATTGAAACCATCGCAACCTATACTTATGATATCTAACCTCAAAACAAGTTTTGTATTTCCAAAATTCCAACAGTTATGAAGTTGAGACAGATTTTAAGATGGATTTGACTTTTGTGATTAGCAGATGCAATGTAAAGATGATATGAGTTAAGTGAGCCTATTTGAGAGTGAGTATGCACATGTCAAGTGCAAACAAGAGCTCAAGCTCAATGTACACATCTCGATCCAAACACCTTTATTTAAACTGTTATGCAATGTAAACTAGACTATCTACTAATATAGTATTTATTATCACTTACACTAATTAATATTATCCTAATTACTACTAAGTGGACAGTTTAAATTACTTGATGACCACAAATTCCAATCCAAGCACAAAATGCACATCAGATATAAAAAAATGAAAATGAGATAAAACTTACAAGAGCCCTAGCTTATTTGGTAGTTTAAAATGTAACCCAATATATGCTACTCTATATCAAATCCAACCCAAACATCGCTCCGCAACAACCCATTCCATTTCCAACCTACTTGAACCAAAATGTTCTTCTCATTGACTTTTGTTGACCATCAACCCATTATGCTTGAAACTGAACAACAAGCTTACAAAAAGCTATATTAAGCTTTAATAAGCTTGTTTGACTTTAATGTAAGCTATGAAAAGCTTGAATTCAAGAACTTGAAACTTAAAATTTGAAACAGTAAACTGAAAACTTGGAACTTATGTTGAAACTTGAATTAACACTTAAAAGCTTGGTACAATGGTTCTTTAACTTAAGTTTGATACATTTAAACTCGAAATTACAATTTTGAAGCTAAGTTAAAACATTGAGATTAAAAACGAAATACATGAATTTTAAAAATTAACTACTGCTTTCTTCTCTTGCCTTTCTTCCTCATTTATGCTTCAAAAAGCCTCCACGTGTCCTTCTGAGCCAATCCCACCTCTCGCTGGCCAATGGATGAGTTTTGAGCATTTTGGCCGCTTTTATCATTTTGGCGGAAAAGTGGTTTGACCCGTAGCTCGATTTTTGTAGCTAGGGGGTGGCATTTATTGTGGGGGTTTGTGATGATTAAAGGAGGAAGGTGAAAAGTGATGGGAGAGGGGCCGAGAGTCACAGCCACTGAGGGAAGAGGATAAACAATGGACAAAGGTAAGGTAAAGCAAAGGGTTTGACTTTGGTTTGACCGGCAATCAAAAAGGGAAGTGACAGGGGGTCAAATGGGTATAATGGCAGGGTCCAAAACAGTTTTGACAAGGCAAGATTTTAACTACAAGGACCAAAACTGAATTTCTTGATATTTGAGGGACCAATTCGCCATTTTTCCAAAGTTCTCACAAGGGTCACTTTTGACAAGTTTTAATAGTACAAGGACTATTTTTGACATTTTCAAATTTTCAAAGGACCATTTTTGCCAAATTTCAAAGTTCAGGGACTTAAGTTCTAAATTTTGCAATTTTAAATCTCAAGGACCAATTTTGACAACTTAAGAATCCCTAAGGATTTAAAATGATATTTTTCTTTATTTAGATTTACCAGGACTGCTTTTGACAACTTTTGAAACTGGGGACTAAACCGCCAATTATGCAAACTTTATACGCTTTTCACCGATTTTGATATTTTTGCATTTAAAACATATAAAACACTTATTTGTGATATTTTTATCATTTTGATGCATTTCGAGTGTTTTCTGATGTTTTGCGCTTTAAATGGTACAAAAATGATGAGTATTTAGACACTCATCAATCCCCACACTAAGATATTGCTAGTCCCTAGCAATGTTTTGAGAAAATTAATGGATTTCATCTCTTTACCAAAAGCCATTACTCGAGTAGCCAAATATTTCAGCTCAAGTAAGAACCTTGGTACACCGATAACCAAATGATTTTGAGCAAATCATCGCCTTCAACGGATTTGATTTGTCTTTACCGTGTCGCTTGCTTCGGACTAGCCAACTCTTAGATAAATTGTCAATATTATCTTTGGTGAGTGATTACCAATTATGGTTTTTCCATCGCCTTTACCACAAGCCATAAACTTATGGCTAGCCAACTCTTCACTTTTAAGGATATGGTGAATAATACCATACAATTTTGGGCAAATTGCAAGTCGTCAACGGATTGAGATATCTTTACCAAGAGTCGTTTGCTCTCGGATTAGCCAATCCTTTTGTTTATTAGACAAGGCGGATCGATAATCATAATCCGAGTAAGTGAAAACACTTACTCCAAAAAAATATTTTTGCCAAAATGGGGAATTAGCGTATAATTACATGATAAAATTCGTGAGAATTCCCCACACTTAGAAATGAATATTGCCCTCAATATTCAAAGTACTGTGGTTATGCCGAAACATAGAACGAAAAGGGAAATACTACGCCATTATTTAGCAAGCTTTTTTTTTTTTTTTTTTTTTTTTGATGAAACTCTATATATATACACAACATGCGGGCAACTCCCCACACTAGGGTGGAACACACGGTGAAAACCCATGTAGTATGCTACTGTGTTTTGATTCCCGAGTCGCTAGCTTGACTCGATCCCCGCATTCATTGGCTCATGGGAAAGTTTGTAGATCCGGACAATCACGGGAGGAATGTCCTCTCCAAAATAATGCTTTAATCGATGACCATTCACTTTAAAATTTGGACCATCGGTCGAGATAACTCAATGGTGCCATAAGGATAAACCTTAGTGATAGTGAATGGTCCGCATCAGTGGATTTTAGTTTTCCGAGAAAATCTTCAATCTTGAATTCAAGAGAAGGACTCGATCACCAACGTTGAAAACGCGGTTCTTGATTTTAGAGTCATGAATCTTCTTTGTCTTTTCTTTGTAGATCAAAGAGTTCTCGTATGCTTGATCACTTGTTCATTTAATTCATTCATTTGAACTTTCCTATGATCACCACCGTTCGAATATCGGTTGGCATGTTTCAAGGCCCAAGATGCCTTGTGCTCAAGCTCAACTGTAGATGACATGCCTTCCGCACACAAGCTTGTATGGAGTACACCACGGGTGTTTTATAAGTCGTACGGAAGGCCCAGAGCGCCATCTAGCTTATCCGACCAAGAGGCACGGTTTTCACCAACCGCCCTCTCCGCAATTCTTTTAATCCCTGCTGGAAACTTCCACTTGCCCACTTGTTTGGGGTGATACGCAGAGAGACGGTGAGTTACACCATACCGCATGACTCTTTCAAACCGGTCATTGCAAATGCGCACTACGATCACCGATTATAGCTCGTGGAGTTCCAAACCTAGCAAAAAGAGATTTCAAGAATTTCACAACAACTCGGGCATCGTTGGTAGGCAAAGCTCGCTTCAACCCATTTTGACAAGTAGTCAACGGTCACGAGTATGTATTTATTACCATGAGAAGAAGGAAATGGCCCCATAAAGTCAATGCCCCGGATGTCAAAAATCTCACACACTTGAATGGCGTTTTGCGGCATTTCATTTCTTTTAGAGATATTCCGTGACGTTGACAAGCCATGTGTTTTGACAAATTCATGGGCATCCTTATAAATCGTGGGCCAATAGAACTGGAATCAAACACCTTCTTCAAGTGTAGTTGGGCTATGATGTCCCCAAGAGGTCCGTAATGGCAAGCCTTGAGAATGTCAATAGCTTCCCGACCATACACACATCGCCTCGATGACTTGATCCGCGCAATTTTAAACAAGTAGGGTCGTCCCGAGTAATGTTTAACATCTTGAAGAATTTGTTCTTCCGTTGGGACGACATCCTTTCACTCACAAAGTTACCCGCATGGTAATTTGCAAAGTCATCAAACCATGGGGTAGAAGAGTCTCCATGAAAAGAAACGATTGAGTGTTTCGAGAGGAAATGTTTCATTTATTTCCTTTTCTCGAAAACATCTTGGTGAGGGTTCTCTAATCGGACAGATGATCGCAGCCTGTGTTCTCTGCCTCCTTTTTATCACGATAATGATATCAAATTCTTGCAGAGGAGAACCCCTGAGCAATCTCGGCTTTGCATCTTGTTTTGCAAAGAGATATTTGAGAGCCGAGTGATCCGTATACACCACGCATTTGGTCAATATAAGGTATGGCGAAATTTCTCAAACGCATATACCACAGCCTAATATTTCTTTTTTCGTAGTGGTGTAATGGGTTTGAGCTTCATCATAGTTTTGCTTGCGAGTGGATAGGTCGAAAATGCTTGGTTTTTCGCTGCCCCAAGACCTGCACCAATAGCAAAATCACTTGTATCGCACATGAGCTCAAAGGGTAAATCCGATCGGGGCAACTAGAATGGGTGCTTCCGTAAGCTTTTCCTTTAGTGTTTCAAAAGCTCGATGCACTCCAGAGAAAAGATAAAAGGAGCATCTTTTTCAAGAAGATGGGTCATAGGTCGAGCGATTTTAGAAAATCTTGAATGAATCTACGATAAAACCCGGCATGACCAAGAAAACTCCTAATACCTTTGACGGTAGTAGGATGAGGCGCTTAGCAATAACATCAACTTTTTCTATCTACCTCAATCCCATTTTTGGAAATCTTATGGCCAAGGACTATGCCTTCTTCGACCATAAAGTGGCTCTTCTCCCAATTTAGATGAGATTGGTGTCTTCACACCGCTTTAGCATTTTGTCTAAATGGGAGAGACATGTCCGAAATGAGTCCCCAATGACCGAGAAGTCATCCATAAACACTCCATTGTTTCCTCGATCATGTCGTGGAATATGGCCATCATACATCGTTGGACGTGCTGTGAGCGTTACATAAGCCAAAAGGCATACGCTTGTAGGCAAAAGTTCCGTATGGGCGTGTGAATGTGGTCTTCTCTTGATCCTGTGGATCAATGGGATCAAAGTAACCCGAGAAACCATCAAGGAAACAATAGTACTCATTCCCCGCTAATCTCTCAAGTATCCGATCCATGAAGGGTAGAGGAAAATGGTCTTTACGGGTGGCTTCGCTTAACTATGATAGTCAATACACACACGCCATCCCGTAACCAATCGAGTTGGAATTAACTCATATCTTCATTTGTGACAATGATTATGCCACCCTTTTTGGAACATGTTGAATTGGGCTAACCCAAGGACTATCTCGAGATTGGGTAAATCAATCATGCATCAAGAAGTTTGATAACCTCTGCTTGATAACATCATGGATTTTGGATTCACCTTCTCTCGATGTTGAACCGCTTGAAGTCATCCTCCATTTTTTAGTCATATATAAATAGAAAGATAGATCCATCGTCTCTATCCGATTTCTATTTTGATATCGAAAAAGAATCTATTTCATTCAACGCTTGATTCAAAGAACGTGCTTAGCCCTTAATGTCGGAGAGTTTCCAAGCAATTGCTTGCTTGTGTGACTTCAAGACCTTTATGAGAGCAAATTTTTCATCTTTACTTAAATCTCGAGCAATAATGATAGGAAATTTATCATCACCTTCAAGAAATGCATACTCAAGATGAGTGGTAAGTCCTTAAGTTCGACTTCGTGAAATTATTCCGCTTTTCTCAACTAACTTGACTTCCTTGTTATGAAGCTCGACGGAGGGAGTGGAGGAGAAGTGTCCCGATTTAACAACTTCTCAAGAATAAGAATATCTCCTCCGGATTAATCTCATGGTGATTAATCTCTTCGGAATTGCATCACTAGTATGGGGGTTGATGAGTGATCATCTTTAAGCAATTTCTCAATGAGAAGTATGTCCCCTCGATGTCAATTGGAGCGTGATCAATTTCCATGGAATGTAATCACTAGCCAAGTATACTTCAATTTCTTCCAAGATGAAGTCGCCTCAAACGGAGCGTGAGAAGGAGTAGAATGGCTATGATAGGTTGAGAAGATGGTGGGATTCCACTCACGTAATTATGAGAATAACCAAGAACTTCTTGAGAGTACTCTTCGAAGCAACATCAATGATATCTATTCTGCTAACCGACTCGTAATCATAGTTTGCATGAGTACCTCAAGTTTGATTAAGGTTAAGGTGACACTTCATTACCAACACGTAATGTGATTTCTTGCTCGAATACATCAATGAGAGCACGGCCCGCTCTCGTGAATCCTCTTCCAACAATGAGAGGAACCCGTGGATCAAGATCGAAATCAACAACTACAAAGTCACCGGAAAATGGAACTTTCCTACTTTCACAAATACGCCCTCGGCAATTCCAAGAGGACGGGATATTGTACGATCCGCAAGCTCGAGAGTCATGCATGTAGGAGTAAGATCCTAAGAGAAAGTTTCTTCCATCTCGAATGAGGCATCGTGTTTATGCTTGCACCAAGATCGCTAAGGCAAAGCATTCAACCATTCTCGAAATACACAAGGTAAGAGGAACTTTCTGGATCTCCAAGCTTCTGAAGCTTTTCAAGATAACTCGCAGAGCGAGTTCTCGCTCGTGAGGAGTTTTAGCCATTTCAAACGCCTTTTCCTTGTTGCTTAACATGTGTTTGAGAGTTGATGCAAACTTGGGCATCAACATGATAGCATCCGCGGCTTATGTCAAAATGATGTTCTTGGAAAATTTGAAAGAATTTTTCCATTTGTTGGTCGGCTTTCTCATGAGCTTTTTCTCATGTAAACGTGATGGGTAAGGAATAGAAGTTTTGATTCGGGGTTACCAACTGGAGGTTCAAAACAACCTGTGTTTGGATTTGGTTTCGGACAACCGAGGATGGACATTCACGGTACCTCCGTTATTAGTAGGAAGTTCCTTGTCCTTTGTCGCCTCGGGTTCACTTTCCATTACCTTCGGGAGAGAAGAAGAGGTAGTAGGAATAGCAGTCCATCATATGAAGTACCACTTGGTTGTGATCGCTTTGCATCGCCTCTGATTAGCGATCGTGTTGCTAGGTAAAGTACATGAGCCCGAGGGTCGATCATTTAAAGACTTCTTTAATTCAACGATCCGACCGACCAACAACTCGTTTGTCTCCTCTTGAGTCTTCATGAATTGCTTTAAAAGCTCATCGATGTTGACACACAGAGGAGGTGGAGGGATAATTGAGGCCGTATGTTCGATTATAGCCGTAATTCCTTGATTAGGATTCATATTTCCTTGAAATTGATTCCCTCGATTGAAAGTGTTTTGATTAATATTTCCTTGATGTTGGAAACCTTGATTGGGTCCGGATAGAAATTACCTTGGTTTTGATAACCTTGGTTCATTCTTGGTTGGTTCTCGATTCTGTTAGGATTCGGTTAAACCGGTGGTGCCCGATAAGTATTAGCTCGGTAGTTTGGTTCATTCGAGGACGGTATTGATTACCTCCTTGATTTGAAGTACCGCTATAGCATTAGCTTCAAACGGACTACCATCGGTGGCGAGACAATTGTAGTATGCATGAGGACCACCACAAGTAACACAAACTTCATTTTCTTCACTTCACCATATGATGGTGCTTTGTGAAAGTGACTTTCTTTTGGTTAGCAAGAACCAAAGCTCGAATAATATCCGTGAGTTTTCAATCTTAGCATCGGTGCTAGATGTACTCACGGAGATGAAGTAGAAGGTCCAAGATTAGACCGAGTTTGATATGTCTTTGTGCGGAAAGGACGGACCGGGACTTGTTTTCAATGATTTGCAAGGCTTCTTTTGTGGTCTTGCTCAAGAAATTACCTCCATGAGGCATTTAGAGAGTCTTGGTTAGTCCGGTTCGCACCATTGTAGAAAGTATCCATTTGCATTAACTCGGTAAAACCATGATGCGGACACTTACTTGAGCAATTCTTCAGTAACGATCCCATGCCTCCCGAATGATTCATCAAATCTTTGAGAAAATTTCATTATCTCATTCTTAAGACTTGTAGTTCGGGATGGAGGATAGAATTTGTTAACAAACTTTGTGACTAGATCTTCCCATGTCTCAATGGAGCGAGGGGTTGTTTCTCAAGCCAATTCCGGCTTGTCCTCTGTAGAAAATGGGAATGTAAGTTTAATTGCTTCATGTGGACATTCTTGTATTTGATGGTAGATGCAATCTTGTTAAACCATCGAATGTGTGCATGAGGATCATCCCGCTCAAAACCATAGAATTGGCTTTGGGTTACGATTAAGTAACCCGGTTTGAGCTCAAAAGTATCACCCACGATGGTGGGACAACAATAGCATCTCTCAGAACCCTCGATGGGTGCTTGAGAAGCTCATTCATCGGCTTGTCTTCCGCCATTACGGCAGGTGGTGGTGGTAAACGCCTCATCACGGTCAAGGAGCGAAGCTGTGACAACTCGCAATTTCGTGTCATTTCTCGACACAATTCATGCCTTACAATTTCAACATTTATCGAACTTGGTTTACTTGTTTCAAATTGCAGAACCTTTATGGTTTAGCGGCTAATTCATGATCATAACATCACGTACATTTCATATGGACTAAGATTAGTCTACATTTCATTTGCATCATTTGCATCATATTAATTCATTCATGACATTTCATTTCACATGTAACGCGTAATTTTTATATTTAATAAACGTTATCGCGTGAGTTATTATTTTGTATATTTAAACCGTTACTTTCAAAAATGATCCCGATGTATTTTTAAACTTACATTTAGTTTATAAAAACTATATTTTTAGTTTTCCTAGTGTTTCAAATTTATTTGGTACATAGATCGTTAAAGTTAAATTATTACGACGCTTTCTTAAAAATTATACGATAATTATTTTTATCACTCAAATTTCACAAGGAATGTATTTTTACAATTTTTATCTCATTACATTCTATTTTGATCTATTAAAAACTTACTTGTACCAAAAATCTACCATTTACCTTTACTTGTACAATTTCTACACAATTACTTGCACTTTTGTCAAATTTTACACAAAATTATATACAAGTAAAGTTTAAAAAAAATATATATATAAAATATCTACATTCTCTGGCCGACGAGGGAAGGCTTGCATTAATTGATGTATGGTTTTAATTGTGTATGTTTTACTCAATGCATAAAAGTCTTCACTTAATACTTTTCTCATTCATTCACTTCACAAGTTATTTCTCAAGTGTTAAAAAGGTTTTCTCTTCTTTGTGTTCCTCCATAACCGGTTATACATCAAGCTCAAAAGGGATCAAAAATTTTCAAGTCCAAGTGTTTTATACAATCTAGTTTATACTCTTTATTAGGTTTTGAAATAAAAACCAAGAGTGTTTAGGATTAACCTTGTTACTTGCACCTCATCATATTCACTTGTAAGCATGTTTCTTTCATTTTTCATGTTTCCTTATCATTACATATTTATCTTTTCATTTTTGGAGCAAACATGCAAGACATATGTGATTTATACCATTTTTCATGATTTTTAGAGTATATATATATATATTTGGTCATCCTATAAATATCCCCTTGATATTCATTGGTCTTGATGATGTCTAGGAACTCATGACACCCTAAGAAGGTGTATGGTAGGATTAGATTAGTTTTGGAGTTGATTTGAAGGGATTAGAATAGGTTTTGTCCGAGAAAAACTATTTTCAATACGTATAAAATAGGTTCTTTCTTTGTTTCCATTTTCTGAAAAACCGACAGTAGGCACGACACTTTGGCCTTGATATTTAGAAAATATACTTTAAAACGAATCCGTGGCGCTTGAACGGATAAAAACGGAGTTATAACGAAGAAGTTATGGATTTTACAAGTTTGACGATTAAAAATATAATTTTCGAAATTTCAAAGATACTATATTTTTCTTGTACGAGTCAAAAATGAGCCGTAAGCTTCACAAATTATTTCTACTTGTCAAAAATATATTAGTTTACTTCGACACGAAGCTAAGGACGATTATACGAGAAAACGGATTTGAAACGACAAAGATATGCACGCTTTTATAAAATTGCCGTAACTATTATTTTCGAAAACTATATTATTCTACGATACAAGTGTTACAGTGGTATTATCGACCATGTTGAGGGCTGTTTTTAACGAGGTTGTGAAACTTTTTGGAACGAAATGTCTTCTAATAAAATCAAGTTCACCGACCATATTTTTCAAAACGACAAACTGTTTGTAAAGCGGAGTTGTAGTAAATTAATTACGGATGTTTAAACTTGGCCGAAACTCATTTTTTTTCGCACAACAATTAGCCAAAATCACTATCTTTAACCCTTATTATCTTTATGTTCGAGACCTTTGACGAAAACTCTGAATCGAAACTTCTAGATATCGATACAAACTTTCCAAAACCGTCGAGCTCGTTCTCAACGATCGACGACACCATTTTACGACTAGTTTTCCAAAGCCATTTTTGTCACTTTTATGAAAATTTCATTTACATTGTTTTATGATTTAAAAGTGGTAATTTCACCAAAATCGTTATAAAACCATTGTAGGATGACATTTTGACGTAAAACTTGTAAAGTGATTTTGAAGGGTCAAGACGCCAAAAGAGTATTTTTCGACGATGAGTAATATTTTCAAAACTCGCAAATGGTATAAATAATATACGTAATGCATGCATATCATAACATTACATTGCAACTCATTACATATCATATCATTCGTAATAGGTCCCGTTAAAGCATCACATTATACCTCAGTGTACTCACTTTTTCCATCATTCCAGCTTACCAAGTGAGTTTTCATAGCCCGATTTATTCAAGTTTTACTTATTTCAAACCTACGGGAGAATACATTGCACAACATTTTTATTACGATACCAAGTATGTTAAATTCATTTACATTGCTTGAGTTACAAAGTTGCCGTTAAAAGTCCCCACTTTAATGCATGAGCGCTAATTTCAAGCGTGAGTGGATAGATCTATCGAGGTGACGCCCATCCGGGTTGGTGAATCCCAATTGTCATACTGGATGCATTTCATTCATGAACATTATTAGAGTTGTTTGGCAAGACACTGCTGGGGCGTACATCACGGAGCTTCGGTATCATGCGCTTAAGCAATTGTAACATTTTACGTGACATAATTGTCATGCCAAGAATATTTTACGTGACCTAATTGTCATGCCTCGATCTATACTTGCGTAGTCGTATAAAACATTTACATAAACCTATGATTTCTCACCAACATTATTGTTGACCGCTTTAGCAATGTATTTTCGTAACTAAGACATTCGCATGGCATGGTTAAGGACCACATTTTGAGTCGCTATCGACTTACATCATTGTACATTATGGCACTTTCTTTCAAAACATCGTTTCGACTTGTAATATATTTATATTTCCGCAAACTTTGTAAACTTTGGGACCTATGTTGTAACTCCGATTATTTTATTAAATCAAACGATGTATTTTCCAAACGACACTTTAGGTCGCTCAATATAACTCGTGATTGTGATGCTATGACAATAATCCTCAGAATTCCATTCCACGCAAAATGTAAATTGGGGTGTGACAAGAACGCCTCTACGTCTACGAGGAATGTTTCCAAGCTCGGAAAGTGGACTTGTAGAATCGAAGAACGAGTGCGCATGCACTAAGTATAAAATCAATTTTCAAAACAAATGCGAGGCAATACGACAAGTGAACTTAACCAATAATCACAAATGAAATGGCTTTTTGAAAAGGTACACCAAATCACAAGGACACAAAGGCAAGTTTTAAATCATGTTGGGAACTTATTATGGTCACACCCAGCTTAGTAGGTGTACTTGCCTTGATTTCGGTGGTTGATTTTATGTATTTATTAAGTACCATCGAAAAGACGAGGTATGGATTTGTGCCGATGGTTTAAAAACTTTTGGACAATATTTTGGTATTGTCTCGCTTAACCAAATCGTATCTCTTCAAGAATCACCTTAAAGGAAACACAAGCTAGAAAACGTTACGATTGTTTTGTTGTTTTATATTTTGTTTATGTTTTTAACACTTTAGGAAAAGTGTTAATGAACTTTTGATTTTGTTATAACTTTACAAAAACTGCTTTTACAAACGGTGGTATATGTGCAAGTCACGGTCCGAAAATGCTTAGGACACGCTTCTGACCTCCAAGAATGCGCCTAAAATTTGATTGGTGTTTTTTTTTTTTTAAAAAAAATTTTTTAAAAAAAAGGGGGGGTTTTAAAAATTTTTGGTTTTAAAAAAATTTAAAAACAAAAAAATTTTTTTTAAAAAATTAAAAGGTTTTTTAAAATTAAAAAGGAATTTTTTAAATTTTTTTTTGTTTTAAAAAAAAAAAAATTTTAAAATTTTGGGTTTTTAAAAAACCTTTTTTTTTTAAATTTTTTATTTAATTTTTTTTTTAAAATTTTAAAAACCTTTTTTGGGGGAAAAAAGGTTTTAAATTTTGTTGGGTTTTTTTTTTAAAAAAATTTTTTTTTTTAAAGGGAAAAAAATTTTTTAAAGGGTTAAAATTTTTTGTTTTTTAAAGGGGAAAAAAATTTGGGGGGTTTTTTGGGAAAAAATTTTAAAAAAGGGTTTTTTTTTTAAAAAATTTTTTTAATTTAAAAATTTTAAAATTTGAATTTTGGGGAAAAAAAAAATTTTTTTTTTAAAAAAAAAAAATTTTTTTTTTTTTGGAAAATTTTTTTTAAAAAATTTAACCCTTCCTTGGGCCCAAAATTTTAAAATTTTAAAAAATTTTTTAAAATTTTTGGGGGGGGGGGGTTTTAAAAAAAGGGGGAAAAACCCTTTTTTTTTTTTTTTCAAAATTTTTTTTTTTTTTTTTTGGGAAAAAAATTTTTTAAAAAAAATTTTTTTTAAAAAAAAAAAAACCCGGTTAACCCTTTAAAAAAATTAAATTTAACCCCTTTTTTTTTAAAAAAAAATTTTTTTTTTAAAAAAACCCGGGGGGGGTTTTTTTTTTTTTTTAAAATTTCCCGGTTTAAAACCCCGGGTTAATTTTTTAATTTAAAAAACCCCCCCCTTTTTTTTTTTAAAAATTTTTTTAAACCCAAAAAAATTTCTTTTTTTAAAAAAAAAAATTTTTTTAATTTTTGGTAAAGGTTTTTAAATTTTTTAAAATTTTAAAATTTTTCCAAAAAAATTTTTTTTTTTAAAAATTTTTGGTTTTTTAAATTTTTTTTTTTTTAAATTTTTTTTTTTTAAAAAAAATTTATTAAATTTTTAAATAATTTTTAAAATTTTTTTTTTTTAAAATTTTAAAAAAAAAATTTTTTTAAAAAATTTTTTTAAAAAATTTTTTTTTTTTTTTTTTAAAAAATTTTTTTAAAAAATTTTTTTAAAGGAAAAAAAATTTTTTTAAATTTTTTTTTTTTAAAAAAATTTTTTTTTTTTTAAAATTTTTTTAAAAAATTTTTTTAAAAAAATTAAAATTTTTTTAAAAATTTTGGGGAATTTAAAATTTTTTTTTTTAAAAAAAAATTTTTTTTAAAAAATTTTAAAAAAAAAATTTTTTTTTTTTTTGAAATTTTTTCCAAAAAAATTTTTCAAAAAAAAATTAAAAAAAAAAAAAAATTTTTTTTTAAAAAAAATTTTTTTTTTTAAATTTTTTTAAAATTTAAAAAAAAAATTTTTTAAAAAATTTAAAACCTTTAAAATAAAATTTTTTTAAAAAAAATTTTTTAAAAAAAAAAAATTTAAAAAAATTTTTTTTTTTTTTTTTTTTTTAAAAAAAAAATTTTTTCCCCAAAAAAAAAATTGGAAAAAGAAAACCAAAAAAAAGGGAAAAAAAAAAAGGAAAAAAAAAAAATTTTTTTTTTTTTTTTTTAAGGGGTTTTTTAAAAAAAAATTTGGAAAAATTTTAAAAATTTTTTAATTTTTAATTTTTTAATAAACCTTAAAAAAAAAAAAAAAAAAAAAATTTTTGGGAAAAAAAAAAAATTTAAAAAAAAAAAAAAATTTTTTTTAAAAAAATTTTAAAAATTTTTTTTTAAAAAAAAAACCCCTTGGTTTAAAAAAAAATAAAAAAAAAAATTAAAAAAAAAATTTTTTTTAAAATTAAAAAAAAAAAAATTTTAAAAAAAAATTTTTTTTTTTTTTTAATTTTTAAAAAAAATTTTTTTTTAAAAAAAAACCCAAAAAAAAAAAAAAAAAAAACCCTTAAAATTTTAAAAAAAAATTTGGAAAATTTTTAAAAAAAAAAGGAAAAAAATTTTTTTTTTTTTTTTTTTAAAATTTTTAAAAATTTTAAAAAAAAAATTTAAAAAAAATTTTTTAAAAAAAACCAAAAAAATTGGGAAAACGGGTTTTTTTTTTTTAAAACTTTTTTTTTTAAAAATTTTTTGGGAAAATTTAAAAATTAATTTTTGAAATTTTAAATTTTTTTTAAAAAAAAAATTTTTTAAAAACCAAAAAAAATTTTTTTTTTGGGAAAAAAAGGGAAAAAAAATTTTTTTTTTTTGGTTAAAAAAAAAAAATTTCCAAAAAAAAATGAAATTTAAAAAACTAAAGGTTTTTAAAATTTTTAAATAAAAAAACCAAAAACCCAAAAAAAAAAAAAAAAAAAAAAAAAAAAGAAAAAACAAAACCCCCTTTTTTTTCCCATTTTTTTTTTAAAAAAAAAAACCCCCCCAAACTTTTTCCCCCCAAAAAAAAAAAATTTTTTAAAAAAACCCTTTGGAAAGCCCCAAAAAACCAAAAATTTGGGAAAATTTTTTTTTTAAAAAAAAAAAAAAAAAAAAATTAATGAAATTTTGGAAAAAAAAAAAGCTTTTTTTTTAAAAAATTTAAAAAATTAAAATTTAAAAAAAAAAAAAAAAAATTTTTTAAAAAAAACCCCTTTTTTTTTTTTAAAAACCCGGAAAAATCCCCCCGGGGAAAAGGGGTTTTTTTTTTTTCCGGGGGGTTTTTTAAATTTTTTTGGGGGGGTTTTTTTTTTTTAAAATTTGGGGGAAAAAAGGGGGAAGGGGAAAATTAACCATAAAAGGGGGGGGGGGAAAAAAAAAAATTTTTTTTTTAAAAAAATTCCCTTTTAAGGGGGGCAAATTTTAAAAAAAAAACCCTTTTTTTTTTCCTTTTTAAAAAAAAAAAATTTTTTTTTTTAAATTAAAAAAAAAAAAAACCCCCTTTAAAAATTTTTTAAATTTAAAAATTTTTTTAAAAAAAAAAAAAAAATTTTTTTTTTTTTTTTTTGGGGGTTTTTTTTTAAAAAAAAATTTCCCAAAAAAATTTTAAAAAAATTTTTAAAATTTGGATAAATTTTTAAAAAAAAAAAAAAATTTTTTTTTAAATTTAAAAATTTTCCCCCAAAAATTTTTAAAAAAATTTAAAAAACCCGGTTTTTTTTTTTTTTTTTTTGGGAAACCCAAAAAAAATTTACAAAATTAATTATTTTAAAAAAATTTTTTTTGTTTTAAAAGGGAAAAAATTCCAAAAAAAAAACCCTTTTTTTTGGGGAAAAAAAAAACCCCCTTTTTTTTAAAAAAATTTTAAAACCCGGGGGTTTTTAAAAATTTTTTTTAAAAACCCTTTTTAAATTTTTGGGTTTTTAAAAAGGGGATTAAAAAAAAAAAAAAAAAAAATTTTTTTTTTTTCCCTTTAAATTTAAAAAAAAACCCCCAAAAAACCCCCCTTTTAAAAATTGATTTTGAAACTTTTGGGAAAAAAAATTTTTTTTTTTTTTTTTTTTTTTTTTAAAAAAAGGGGGGGAAAATTGGGGGGAAAGGGGGAAAAAGGGGGGGGGAAGGGGGGAGGGGGGGAAAAAAAAGGTTTGGGGGGGAAAAAAGGGGGTTTAAAATTTGGTTTAAAGGCCAATTCAAAAAAATTTTTAAAAGGGGGAAAATTTTAAAAAGGAAAATTTTTTTAAAAAAAAATTTTGAATTTTGGGGAAAAATTTTTTCCAAATTTAAAAGGGGGCCCCCGGGGGTTTTAATTTTAAAAAATTTTTTTTTTTTTTTTAAAAAATTTTTTTTTTTTTTTTTTTTTTTCCAATTTTAAACCCCCCGGGGGTTTTAAAAAGGGGAAAAAATTTTTTTTTTTGGGGGGGGGGGGAAATTTTTCCCCGGGGGCCCCCCAAATTTTTTTTTTCCCTTTTAATTTTTTTTTAAAAAAAACCCCCTTTTTTTAATTTTTTTTGTTTTTTTTTTTCCAAAAAATTTTTTTTAAAACCAAAAATTTTTAAAACCCCCCCCAAAAAAAAAGGGGGTTAGGGTTTTTTAAAAAAAAATTAATTTCCCTTTTTCCCCGGGGTTTTTTTTTGGAAAATTTTGGGGTTAAAGGGGGGGCCCCCCCCCAAAAAAAATTTTAAACCCCTTTTGGGGTTTTTTAATTTCCCTTTAGGGGGGCCCCCAAAAATTTAAAAAAAAAAAAATTTGGTTTTCCCCCTTTTAAAAAAAAAGGGGGGTTTCCCCCTTTTTTTTTTTTTTTTTAAAAATTTGGGGAAAAAACCCCTTTGAAAAAAAAAATTTTGTTTAAATTTTCCTTTTTTTTTTTTTTTGGGGGGGGCCCCTTTTTTTTAAAAAATTTAAAAAACCCAAAACCCCAAAAAAATTTTTTTTGCCAAAAAAGGGGAAAGGGGAAAAAAAAGGGAAAAAAAAAAATTTTTTTAAAAAAAACCTTTTTTTTTTTTTAAAAAAAAAGGAAATTTTTTTTCCTTTTTTTTTTTTTTTTTTTTCCCCAATTTTAAAAAAATTTTTAAAAACCCAAAAAAAGGGGGGGGTTTTTTTTTAATTTTTTGGTTTGTTTCCCCTTCCCAAAAAAAAATTTTTTCCAAAAAAAGGGAATTTTTTTTTAAAAAAAAAAAAAAAAAATTTTTTTTTTTAAAATTTCCAATTAAAATTTTTAAAACCCCCGGAAAATTGGGGAATTGGGTTTTCCCCAAAATTTTTTTTAAAAATTTTTTTTTTGGGGGCCAAAAAATTAAAACCCCGGGGAATTTTTTTTCCCCTTTTTTCCTTTTTTTTTTTAAAAAAAAGGGGTTTTTTTTGGGTTTAAATTTTTTTATTTTTGGGGGAATTTTTAAAAAAAAAACCCTTTTAAAAAATTTTTTTTGGGGGAAAATTTTTGGGGCCCCCCCCCCCAACCAAATTTTTTCCCCTTTTTTTTTTAAAGGGGGGGGGGTTTTTGGGCCAAAAGGGGGAAAAAGCCCCTTTTTTTTTAATTTTTTAAATTCCCCTTTTGGGGGGGAACCCTTAAGGGGTTTTTTTTAAATTTAAAAAAAACCCTTTCCCCCCAAAAAAATCCCCGGGGTTTAAACCCAAAAGGGGTTTTTTCCCAAAATTGGGTTTTTGGGGAAAATTTTTTTTTTTTAAAAACCCCAAATTTTTTAAAAAATTTTAAAAAAAAAATTGGGGAAAAAAAAAATTTTTTTTTTAAAAACCCCCTTTTTTGGGGGGGGGGGTTTTTTTTTAAAAAAAAAATTTTGGCCTCGGTTTTTTAAAAATTCCCGGGGGTTTTTTTTAAAATTTTTTTTTAAAAAAAAAACCCCCAAAAATTTTTATTTAAAAAAGGGGCCTTTAAAGGGGAAAAAAGGGGGGGGGGGGGTTTTTTCCTTTTAAAAAAAAAATTTTTTCCCCTTTTTGGTTTTTTTTGGGGGTTTTTTTTTTTGGGGACCAATTCCCCTTTGGTTTCCCCGGGTAATTTTTAAAAAAACCCCCAAAAAAGGGGAACCCCCCAAAAAAAAAAAGGTTTGGGGAAAAGGCTTTTTTTTTTCCCTTCCTTTTCCTTTTTGGGGGGGGGGTTTTCCCCAAAAAGTTTTTCCCAAATTTTTTAAAAAGGCCCCGGTTTTTTTAAAAAAAATTTTTAAAAAAGGGTTTTTCCCCAAGGTTCCAAAAAAAATTTTTTTTCCCCCAAAAAATTTAAATTTTTTTTTTTTTGGTTTTTTGGGGGGGGGTTTTTTTTTGCCCTTTTGGAAAAAAAATTTTTTTTTTTTTTTTTTTCCATTGGTTAAAAAAAAAATTTTTTAAATGGGGAAAAAAATTTTGGGGGGGGGGTTTTTTTTTTAAACCCTTTTGGGGAAAAAAAAACCCCCTTTTTCAAAAACCCCTTGGGGGGGGGTTTTTTTAAATCAAAAACCCGGGTTTGACCCCAAAAATCCCCTTGGGGAAAAAGGGGGGGAAAATTTAAAAAATTTTTTTTCTAAAAATTTTTTTTTGGAAAATTTTTTTTTTTGGGGGGGGGTTTTCCTTTTTAAAATTGGGTTCCCAAATTTTTTTTTTTAAATTTTAAAAGGTTTTTTTTAAAATTTGGGAAATTGGTTTGGGGGGTTTTTTTTTTTTATTCTTGGTTGGGAATTGGGGGAAAAAAGGGGTTGGGGGGAATTTTTTTTTTTTTTTGGAAAATTTTTAAAAAAGGGGGTTTTTGGGGGGAAATGGGGAAAAAAAAAAAAAAAAAGGGGTTTTCCCCCGGTTTTTTTTGGGGGGAAATTTTTAAAAAATTTTTTTTTAAAAGAAAATTAAATCCCGGGGAATTTTTTTTTTCCCAAAAAATTGGTTTTTTTTTTTTTTTAAAAATTTAAAATTTTAAAAGGGACTTCCCAAAAAAAAAAAGGGGGGGCCCCTTTTTTAAAAAAATAAGGGCCCCCCCTTTTTAAAAAAAAATTTTTTTTTTTTAAAATTTTAAAAAAAAAATTTAAAAATTTTTCCCTTTTTTTTTTGGGGGAAAATTTTTCCCCAAAAAAATTTTTTTCCCAAAATTTAAAAAAATTTTTTGTTCGGGAAAAATTTTTTTTAATTTTTTAAAAAAAAAAAAAATTTTTGGGGTTTTTAACCCTTTTAAAAAAAAAATGGGGGAAAAAATCCTTAAACCGATTGGTTAATTTTTTTTTTGGGGGGTTTTTTTTTCCCGGGAAGGGGGGGAAAGGCCCGGGTTTAAAAAAAAAAAATTTTTTATTTTTTTTTTAAATTTCCGGAACCTTTTTTGGGGGGAAATAAAATTCCCTTTAAAAAATTTAAATTTTTTTTTTTTTTGGGCTTTTTTTTAAAAAAAATTTTAATTTTAAAAAGTTACCCTTTTTTTTAAAAAAAAGGGTTTTAAAAAAAATTTTGGGGGTTTTTAAAAATTTGGTTTTAAAACAATTTTTAAATTTTTTAAAAAACTTTTAAAAAAAATTTTTTTTTTAAAAATTTCCGGTTTTTTTAAAAAATTTTCCAAAAATTTTTTTTTAATTTTAAATTTAACCTTTTAAAACCCAAATTTAAAATTTTTTTTTTTAAAAACCCCCCCCTTTTTTTCCAAAAAAAAAAAAAAATTAAAAAAAAAAACCCCCCCCCCCCTTTTTCAAAAGGTTGGTTTTTGGGGGTTTTCCAAAAAATTTTCCATTTTTTTTTAAAAAAAATTTTTTCCAATTTAAAAGGGTTTTTTTTTTTTTTAAAAAACCAAAAAAAAAAAAATTTTTTTAAATTAAAGGGAAAAAAAAATTTTTTCCCCCAAATTTCCCTTTTTTTTTTTTGGGGTTTTTTTTTTTTTTTAAAAAAATTTTAAAAATTTTTTTTTTTTTTAAAAAAAAAGGGGAATTAAAGGGGGGGAAATTAAAAAAATTTTTTGGAAAGGAAAATTTTTTTTTTGGTTTTTAAAATTTTTCCAAAAAATTTTAATTAAAAAAAATTTTTTTTTATTTTTAAAAAAAAAAACCCCGGTTTTTTTTTTAAAAAAGGGGCCTTTGGGGCCCCAAAAAAATTTTTTTTTTTTAAATTTAAAAAAAAAAAAAAAAAAAAATTGGGAAAACTTTTTTTTTTTTTCAAAATTTTAAAAACCCCTTTCGGGTTTTAAAAAATTCCTTTTTAAAAAGGGGAAAAAAAAATTTATTAATTTTTAAAAATTTTTAAAAGGGAGGGGGGGGAAAAATTTCCTTTTTGTTTTAAAAAAATTTTTGGGTTTTTTTAAAAAATTTTTCCCTTTTAAAATTTTTTTTAAATTTTCCCCCCAAAAAAAAAAACCCCCCAATTTAAATTTTTTGGGGGAAAAAAAATTTTTTTTTCCCAAAAACCCGGAAAGGGGTTCCAAATGGGAAATTCAATTTTTAAATTTTTTTTTTTCCCCTTTTTTTTTTTTTTTAAAAAAAAAAAAAAATTTGAAAATTTTTTGGGGAAAACCCAAATAAAAAATTTTTTTTTTTAAAATTTAAATTTTAAAAAGGGGGTTAAAAAACCTTTCCTTTTTTAAAAAACCAAACCAAAATTTTTTTTTTTAAAAATTTTGGCCCCAAATTTTTGGGGGAAATTTTTTTTTTTTTGGGGAAAAAAAAAAAAATATTTAAACTTTTTTTGGTTTTAAAAAAAAATTTTTTTTTGGGGTTTTTTTGGGGTTTTTTGGGGGCCCCCGGGGGGGTTTTTTTTTAACCTTTTTTTCCCTTTTTGGGAAAAAACCCCTTCCCAAAAATTTCCCCTTTTAAAATTTTTAAAATTTTGAAAAATTTTTTTTTTAAAATTTTAAAAATTTTTAAAAAGGGGAAATTTTTAAAAATTTTTTTAAAACCCCCCAAATGGGGGTTTTTTGGGGGTTTTTAAAAAAAGGGGGGGTTTTTTTTAATTTTTTTTTTTTAAAATTTTTAAAAGGGAATTGTTTTTTTTTTAAAAAAATTTTTTTTCCCCCGAAATAAGGTTTTTTTTAAAAAAAAAAAAGGGGGGGGGTTTTTTCCCCCCCAAAATTTTGGGGGGGGAAACCCCGTTTAAAAAAAACACCGTATGCCCGATCCACGCCCGATAGGTATGAATTATGTAAGACTATAAATACTCTACCTTCCAAGGTAGAGAGTTGGAGCTCATAATATCTTTCACTTTCTCTCACTAAGTTCCCTAAACCTCTAACTTTCTCTCTAGAATTTCACCTTATTCGCCACCTTGTGTTATGGTTTGATGTGTATGTGAAAAGTTATATCTTACATTTAGGAACCCATGACATCTCTAAGAAGGTGTATGGTAGGTTTAGAATAGTTTGGTGTTGATTGAAGGGTTTAGAACAAATATTACACTAGAAAATCATTTTCGACAACATATAATTAAGGTCGCTCATTTTGTAAAATCTGGAAATTTTGACAGGTCATGGATTATTTTGATTTATATTTTCAGAAAATAGACTTTAAAACGAAACCGTGGTTGCTTGAACGGGTTAAACGGATTTATAACGAAGAAGTTACGCTATTTTCAAGTTTTGCACGAAACTAATTTTCCAAATTATACTTATGTCAAGGGTTATTTAAGGGCAAAATGAGTTTTAAGCATTATCTAAATGAGTCGATTTATCAAAAATATATTAGTATACATTAACACGAAATCAAGGATGTATAAAACGAGAAAACGGACTTATAACCACTCAAGTTATACGCATTTTAAATATGACTATCGTGACTATTTTACACAAGTAATAACACTTATATAGTTGACTTGAATACACTGTTGGTCCCTAAACTTGTAGCCGAGGATCACGATGGGACGAACCGGCATAATCATCGCCACGGTCCAAACAGCAATTAAATTAATCCATCCTTTGACCACTCATAGTCAAAGTCCTGTAAGGTTAGGTGTGCCTTGCATGAGGGTAAACTCGTCATTTCATTTTTTTTGCTCTATTTTATTTCATCTTCATCTTCCTCATGGCTAAACCCAGATTCCGCGACCTTAAACCTGTAATCCGCGAATTTTGTAGGACAATCAATATATTGGTGGTAGTATGAGTGTAAGTTTGCATTTATGAAAACAAATAGTTGAACATATATATAGAAGATTGCCAAATATTTAAAGTAAATGTGATGACAACTAGTTCCATGCACTGATAGACATGTTGCTGATAATATATCCTTAAATTCATGTTCAGAATGAATACATAGGCTTATATATGCTACAATTTAAAAGAGCAAAAGAATCAGCTTATAATTAATCATAGCAAGTAACTGCCACAGATTTATTTCTTATTAACATATATGTGTCCAAGTTGTCAAGGATTTAAATATAGCTCTGAAGAAAGGCGTGGAGTGATGATAACTTTAAGCGGTTTCACCTTCTAATGCAATGCCTAAGCCCTCGGTCATATCCACGGCTTCCCATTGGTGTTGAAAAATCAAACCCTTGAACAACCGGCAAGTGTCAAGTGAATAACTTGCAATGCAAATGAGTCTGGCTGGACACATTCTCCTTCCGGAGTCGAATGGCCTCACGAGGTCCTCTAAGGGCCTGTGGGTACATTCTCGAGTGTTTCCTTAACTATAGCTTTTAGATATGTTAAGTTTTTATATCGGATTCTTCAACGATTTCTCTTCCTACATGGATGTCAAGCTCCTTCTCAGGTCGCCTTTAAGATGCGAGGGTTGTTAATTAGTAAAGAGAGTGCCCATGTTAGTGTCTCACCAGTGCTTTCGAACCCGTCAATATAAGAATCTACAAAATGATATGTGTAAAATAATTAGTGTCCAAATCATATTCTTGAATTATCTAGAGATATCGAAATTAAGTTACCAACCAAAGGTTGTTGCCTTGATGATGGTTTCACGCAGAAGCCAAATATCTCAAAGATCTTTGGACAAATTTGTCAAGAACACATCAATAAAATCCTTCTTTATCATCACTATCATACTTTTCTTTTCTCAACATGTTCATTCACCCACTTTCCAAGGACCATATCAAGCTCTTTTCACGCTTGCTTTATAGCTTTCACATGCCCTCTAATGTCCATCCATTCCAAATTAGGAATAACATCGACACAACAAAACGCCACTAAGATACAACCTTTCTTTATAGCTACTTTACCGTAAGTCTTCATTATCACCTTCGTCACGCATCCATTGGAAAATCTTTTCCCGCTAGCATTCTTACAATTATATTGAATGTTATGTGCTCAAACCACTTTGTCATGTCTACTATGGATGTTCGCCCCATCCGTTAGGGACAAAAGTATAGCTCGTGAATAAGGTAATTCACTGAGATACGAACATTCTTGAGCTTTTCAAGTCGCTGGCTGTTAAGAGCTCCAAAGTAACCATCTTTCGCATCTCACGCCAAGACGCCCATATGGTGCAAGTGCAAAACAAGACTATCATAGCCCATGTAGCGTGCTCAACGCCATATTGGGCCTAGTTGCAAATTTTCGTCATTGGTGGTGAAACACTTTGACCAATTGCCAATTGCTTATAACCAATGCTCGATGACTACCGAGCTAATTATGTCATGGATGCCAAGAATGAAATTTCATGAGTTAGTGATGTTTAGGTTGTGTACATGTTCAATTATTTGTTTTCATAAATGCAACTTACACACTCATACTACCACCAATATATGACAGATTGTCCTCACAAGGGTCGCCGATTCGGGTTTAAGGTCGCTTAACTGGTTTAGCCCATGAGGAAGATGAAGATGAAATAAAATAGAGCAAAAATGAAATGACGAGTTTACCCTCATGCAAGGCACACCCTAACTTAATGACTTTGACTAATGAGAATTGGTCAAAGGACCCATTTGGCATTTAATTGCTACTTGTTTGGACCCGTGCGGCGATTATGCCCGCTTTCATCCCATCGCGATCCTCTACTACAAGTTTAGAGACCAACGTGTATTTTAGTCTATATATTTTCTACTAGACCAAAATGGTTATCGCAAGTAACCATGTTTGGAGCCATTTTTCATATCGATAGAATACTTTTGAGAAAACGATGTCTACAAGTAAAAGTGAGTTCGCCTATTCTATTTTCCAAAATGTTCAACCGTTTGTCAAACGAAGGTATAACGAATAATATACGATCACTCAATATTAGCCATTTTCATGAGTTGTCAAATTATATTGTTTTACGACGAAAAACTATAATTTCTTAATAAATCACTAAACGACTATCGTAGGATATCATTTCAACGTAAGTACTTGTAAAGTATTTTATAACATGACGAGATGTCATAAACTTGTATTTCGACGATAGACTTCATTTTCAAAATGTACAAGTGGTATGGATATCATATGAGTTTGTATGCACGGCATTGTTTCATGACTTATATTAGAGCATATCATTCATATTAGGTTGCGGATAGAGATTGCACTCATTTCGATTGTATCCACTTTTTCATCATAATCATTGCACCGGGTGAGTTCGTAGTCCCACTTTTACTCTTTTAATTGTTTTATAAACTCTTTGGGGAGATACATGCTCAACTACTTGCTTTTACTTTACACTTATATGAACTTAAATAACTCTTGTTTCACTATTTATGCTAGTAAGTAGATTATTCCTGAACTAAATTGATCACTATGTTATGAACACTATTATTTGAACCTTTCGACATATATATTTGAACTCTTTTAAATTGTTTTGGACCTTTTAACATATACTTGAACACTTTGACTATTTTGAACCTTTTGACATGTTTTGAGCTCTTTGACTGTTTTGAACTTTTGAACTCGACTTAAACTCTCGAACTTAATTACGAACTTTTGAATGGAACACTTGAACTTAGTTATGAACTTATGACTTTATTGAACCTAATGGACCGACGTCCTTGACATAAAGTCTCCTTGTTCGAGCAACCTAAAAGTCTCCTATGTGAACGCGAGCAATACCAATTTCGCCTTATTGGTGGAGTGCAAGTCTCCATGTGAACGGAGCAATACCACTCGCCTTATTGGTGGATCGTGCAAAGTCTCCTATGTGAATGGAGAAATACCAAGTCTCGCCTTTATTGGTGGGCGTGCAAATTCTCCCATGTTCGAGTGTTCTTAATTGATATAATAGTTGTATGATGTACCGCTCAGACATTCGCATTGTTAGTCTCCTATTAGTAGGTAGTATGGATAGCGCTATTAGAGGTCGGCCAACCTCTCGCTCACTATGTTACGGACGTATATTATTTATTCTAGGGCTTTTCCGGCATACAATATTATATACGTAGTGCTATATTGTGAACTATTATGACAAGGTATACTTGACTACTAGACATACTACTTTTGGCAAAGGTTGTGAACACACGTGTTGCAAGTTTTGTATGGGCTGAACTTGAACCGAGTGGATTTACAATGCCTTTGCTTTGTGGACTATTCTCAATGACCAAAACTTTGCCTTTCGTATGAACGTTTTTAAAGGTTTTTCATGACAACACAAACTCTATGAACTCACTCAACCTTTGTTTTGACATTGTTAGCATGTTTTATCTCGTGTATCTAAGGCATTCACTTCATGGCATGCATGTGGACTTATCACGAGTCGCGGTGACGACGCTGCTCACATGGATTTTATGCACTTAACTATGGTTTGATTGTAACAAACTCATTTTGGTACATTGAAAATCTTTGGGACCTATGTTTTGTAAACTCGATTATTTTACTTAATCAAACGATATTTTCGAAACGACACTTTAGGTCGCTCGATATAACTCGTAACTTTGATGCTATGACGTCATCCCCGTGTATTCCATTCACGCAAAATGTAATTTGGGGTGTGACACTTTTCTCCTTTTTTCATCATACCTAAGGACTTCTACACTATCTAGTGGATTATCCCTGGGTAGATCCCTCCGGCTCTGGTGGGATCGTGGGAACGAATACGTAACCTAACCATCCTTATAACACCATGCATAAAGTAAATTGGTCGGTCTTTTGGTATTGTTCATTCCTTCTCGAAATCAATTGAAAATCATTTGGAAAATCAATCAAGGTACTTATGATATAATATCAAAGCATTTGGTACCTTAATTGTTTTTGATCATTTAGAAATGCTCCCCCTCAACATGTGCATATGATTTTGAAATTGTTTAGCACATGGAGGCAAGAGTTCTTTGAAATAATTTCTTGATCACAATTTCTGTAGAAAAGGCCATTTGAATTTCTTGGTAAATTCTCCCCCTCAAAATGTGCGTTGGTTATTTGAAATCATTTTACACATAGAGGAAAGAGGTTTTTGAAGTACTACCACGATTGCCAATAGAAACCATTAGAAAATCAATCAAGGTACTTATGTTGAAACATATAAATCTTTGTACCTTGAAAGTTTGTTTTCTTTTGAAATGCTCCCCCTCAATATGTGCTTCGAGATTCGAAAGCGTTTATCACATATGGGAGAGTGGCCTGCACTTTTGAATCAAATCGATCATCATTTATCAGATTTTATAATTAAATCACAAATTCTTCCTCGATCAAAAATATCAAACCCTTTGAGATTTTGGATCCCAAGTGATTTAATAAGGTTTGGAAAACATGGGAGAAAATGTGGCCAGGTTTAAATTCTCATCTTGTTTTCGGATAAATGCTCCTCCTCAATCATGTGCATCATGTATTTGAAATCGTTTGGCAAATGGAGGCTGGAGTGCCTTTAAAGGACTAAAACATATTTGAAATTAAATCACGATCTCTCCCTCGATCAAAAATTTCAAACCAATTGAGATTTGTGATCCCAATTGATTTAAATTATTTAGAAACATTTGGGGAAAGACGTGGCAAGATTTAAGTTTTGAAATTGACTGATGAGGACCAATTATAGACATTAAAGATTGTTAGTATCTGTATGATAGTTTTAAGAGATCTTTAAGTAAAATAAAACAATTTCACAATCAAACAAGAACGTAAAAATTTCATTTGTAAGATCTTTGAGTTTTAAAGAAAATCATACCATGACACAACATTAAATCTTTAAATCACCACATTATTTCATACAAACCGGACTGTTGATGAAATATCGTTTGAAAATATTTAATATTGAAATCACTCTCCCCTCAATCAATTACCATAGTCGTTGATTGAGTGACTTAAGTTTTGAAAAAGTGAAGTCAAGTTGATTTCAAAATTTAGTTCAATTTATTTTCAAAAATATTTTCCATTTTCAAAACAATAATTTTGAAATATTGTTTAAAATGGTATCATCCACTACTTGTCCTCGCACAAAGATACGTTAGGTGGATAAGCCGCTCGTTGTTGCCGTGGCGTCGAAGAAACCGTCATCAAGCAAATGAGACCTCTCAAGTTGCATCTATCGCGCCAACTATCCATGGAGAGATCCGATTAAGCTCCGTTTCTTCTTTTGTTGACCCAAGGTATAGTTACCTTTTCCTTTCGGCATCCAATCATCTTATTTTATGGGATCCGGATTGGGAACATTCTTTTATACCATGATATCTGCATATGTTAATGGACACAAACAGATATATGGTGGTCGACATCACCCAAACAGCAATCGAATAATAAAAGTCAATCCAACATATCAATCAGTTCATATATGGCATGGGAATAATGTTTTCATCAAACTATAATCATCTAGTCCTAACAATCATATCCTAAATTCCTAGTCCTTCGACATAGGTAAATATCATTTTCAGTTAAGCATGTAGGATGATTATATAAGCCCTGTTAGATGATATATAAATTTGAAAACATTCTCCCCCTCAATCAATGACTCTCTCTATGAAAAGTTTTAAATAAGCTGAAGTCATTGATTGGGTTTTGCAAATTTATGAAAAATTGATTCTGATTGATTTTAAAGCAACTCATTTACCACTATTTGTTAAAACAAATATTTTCTAAAGAATTTAAGAAGGAAAAATATTTGAGTAGGAACAAAGTGGTCCTTCGACATACTTTCTCATTTTGTTTTAGGATAAGTGCTCAAACATTTGAAAATTGGTTTAGCGCAAAGACTTTCCTTCTTTTGAAGATGGGTTCATATCTCAAATAATAGCAAACCATAGTTAAGCACGGATTACGATCAAGTAATCGCAGCCATATTTGAGACATGTTTAGAAAAGAATATTTACACCTTCCGTCAAGTTCATCTATGGTCCACGCCATTATTGAATGACATTTCTAAGATCGTAGATGTTATCGATACCGTAAGACATGTCTTTAGAAAACAATATTTTTGGTATTTTTAAATTTTCCGATTTTTATGGGTTTTTGATGATTTTATATTTTTCTATTTTCTTTTGCGAGTTTTATAATTTTGTATTTTTATGACAACCTCGTAATTTCGCGCCATTTTACTATTCATCATTTTTCAGAACTATGTTATTTAGTATCAAATACGCGTAACCTGGGGGTTGTCGCGTATTCATGAAACATCATTGAGAACATTACACATAGACTAGTAGTTACCACATGTCATCAAGAACATCATTTTCATATTAGCTCACGCATTGGTTTGATATTTCATTAACGCGTATTTATTTATTAAATAAACGCTATCGCACGATCATTTATTTTGAATAATTGATCCGACACTTCCAACAATTATATTGATATATTTTTATACTCATTTACGACTATAAAAATTTATATTATTAGTTCGGATATTTTGAATTTATTTTGTATATATATTGTTATATATATATATATTTCTTGACGGCTTACGTAATTTCGATACAATAATTATATAACCACCGCATTTCTACGACTATTAAATTAACATTAAACGTTATCGCTTACTCCGATCACAATAACTAACTAATGTGACATAAATTTTCATAAGATAAAATGACTATCTTACCTTTTCGATTATTGACTATTTGACTTTCATCAAAACATAAAAGACAATGCTATAACCGTAGTTAACCTATAAGTTTCTAAGTTAAATAATTCACTTTACTTCAAAATTAATACTTACTGGATGTTCCATTCACTCATGTTTATTCAACGAAAAGTTATCTCGTCAAACGTGAGAAGCTACATATATCGCGTAACTGACACCGTGTTAGTTATGATTTAATCCTGATAACTATTTTTCGGAGTCGATAATATTGTTTATATACTAATTTTATTTATAATAACGCTTCCAGAAATATATTTCTCTCAAGTAACAAATAAATGTAACACATTTACACTTTAGCTCAACGGGACACGGGTACACGCTACAATAATAAAATACAACCGCCCCTATTTACTTTATATATATAAAAAAAAAAAGAGAGGAAGATCAGGTTCTTATCCCTCTCATCTCTCACCTCTCGCTTACTGCCCTTCCTCTCTCCCTCTCTATGACGAATGACAGCAGCAACAATATCACCACCACCTCTGCCATACGCCACCCTTATTATCATCATCCATCAACATCACAAAGTTGTGTTAGTATTGATTCTCAATCAAGGTCAAAAACTGCAGCGAGAGGGTGATTTGTTTGATTCGTGATATCACCACCACAGCCACCATCACCACAACCTGCTGCTATCACCAACATCAACATGACCGACAAGGGCGTGTGTGGATTGATAAGAAACCGTAAGGGTTTTGTTGATCTTGGGTGGGTTTTGGTCCGAATAGTCGCTACCACAGTTGTTCCTTCATCACCATCTCTAACTCTCTATTGGATTGGGTATGGCTACACGCCTAATCTATCTTTTGTTATTTCTATTTTATTGAAACAATTACAATCGAATTTAAATAGTTTTCGTGGGTTTAAAAATCAGAATAAAAAAAAAAAACCGATTAAGAGTGGTGTTTGGTTGCTTGCGTTATTGGCTCAGTGGGTAAGCCATATGGATTTCGGGTCGACACCCATAGAGTCACGATGTGGACTCAGGTCAGGGGTAAACCCACGATGAGGTCGGGTCAAACCCGTGTGGTTTTAGGTCCGATTGAAAAACCCTTGAAGGGGTGTTGAGATGAATCTTATTTTCTTTCTCTTTTGCTTCTTTTATAGCTGTAGGCTTATTTGGTTTTTGACTTGAGTTTGCCTTGTTATAAACAACCCCAAAGGGGTGTTTGCTTTTGCGTGTCTCAGCCCAGAGGAGGGTGCATTTGGTTGTTGTGCTCGAGCCACCAGAGCGGCCTAGTTTAGGGTGCGCCTGATTGTTCTTCTGGTTCAGCAACGACACCCAAAAGGGTGTTTGTTCTGGCATGTCACAGCCCCAAAAGGGGTGTGCTTGGTTTGTTTGTTGTCTGCTGTAACGCAGCCCCAACAGGGGCGTTTAATTGCTGCAATACAGCCCCAAAAAGGGCGCGATTGATGCTAAATTTTCTGCACATATAGGGCGCGCTAACTGCTGAATTTTCTGCACTTAGGGTGTTTGGTTTTACTTGTTTATTTCTGCGCAACATGGGGTGTTTGTTTGTTATTTCTGCCCTGCCAAACTTTCTGTAACAGAAACTAAAACACCCATTTCGAGGCCCTTCTGATCCGTTTTATCAAAAAGTTAAAACATGAAAGTTGTCTGGAACGATGTTTTCCATCTACCGCGTAGGAACTCGGCCTAAAAACGCCAAATGAAGGCAGTTTTCTGCGTCAATTTGTAAAATAAAAATAAAATAAAATATAGTTTTAGTATCAACAAAAATACCAAGGGTGCGCTTGGTTGCTGTTCTCGGCCCATAAGTATGACATCTATAGGGTGTTTGCTTGTTATGGTTTTGGCTCGACAACACCCATAAGGGTGTGTTTGTCTCGGTTCAATAACAGAACCACAAGGGGTCTACATGTTTATATTACTTGTGTGTTTAGGTGTATTCAATTTCACCATGGTACATCTAAGGTTGGTTAACGACACACCATGGAGGTGTGTCTATTTGACTTTGCTCCCAGTTTGTCGATGACACCCCGAGGGTGTGTTTGTGTCTTAAGCTTATCATTTTTGGCTTATTTGGTATTTTTATAAGCTCGTATATGCTTATTTTGATAAACTACTTATCAACCTATTCATGTGACTACAAATTTTAGTCTTATAATCTTGGTCTTGACATGATGTTGGATCAGTTATAGTTATTTTGGGATGATAGTGTTTATTAAACTTAATGGACTTAGTCGGTCATAAACCTTATTGGACTAAAACTAGTTATTAGACCAAGTATATAACACTTATTGGGCCGAACTTAAATTATTAATAGACTACTCTTTAATAGACTAAATACATATATATTGGACACTAGATGAAGACCGTTGATATTGGACGTTTGGACAATCTATGACTATCGGGCTCGAAATGTAACGGATTATATATATACACATATATGTTAGACTTATATCGTACATGACGAGCTTGGTCATATTGGATATATCGGATACAAAATGGACATATTATTTTGGACAATTCATGTACTGGACTACTTATTGAATTATTAAGTGATTTAGGCATTTGAACTGTTGGATTATATTGGACTAACTTTGGATTAATTTACAGATTATTATTATTAATTAACTATAAACCATATTATTATTATTAATTAACTATAAACCATATCGGACTGTAAATATTTGACATATATCGAGTTGATACTAATTTGACAATCGAACATATTTTGGACATATTGGAATATTAGACTCGTGACGGACTTAAGATATCGGGCGATTGCCCATTGGATTATTATCGCTAAAGCCCAATTGACTTACTTTCTTGACATATTTTCTTATCGTTATCTTCTCGCCTAGAATTCACTCGTGAGTACTTTTGTGACTCGCTTTCGAGACACTTTGTCTATTCTTTTACTTCATAATATATGAGATATATATATATTATGTTTTGCCATGAGTTGTACTTCAGTCTATGATTTCATACCACCACACCTAATGATGAAACTAAACATTTTACAAACATTGATACGAAACTTCCACGAAAACTAAAACGATTACCTTTTGAAACTTATACGATCGATTACTATTCACGATTATATTTTGAGACGAGTTTATATTCATTAGGTTACCCGACCGTGATCGCTATGCCATACTTCTTTATACCTGCTCGCTATACTCTTGACAATGTTGCATTACTTATGTCACTACACTCTAAGGTGAGTTTTCATACCGATTTATTCAAGTTTTACTTCATTTCAAACCTACGGGAGAATACATTGCACAACATTTCTATTACGATACCAAGTATGTTAAATTCATTTACATTGCTTAAGTTACCGCATGCCAATTGAAAGTCCCCTTTCCGAACATGAACCGCTAATCTTGTCGGCGGCGAGCTGGATAGATCTATCGAGGCGACCTCCATCCGGTTGGTGAATCCCAACTAGTCATACGGATGCATCTCATTTAATAACATTATTGAGTTGTTCGGCAAACACTGTTGGGGCATACATTATGAATATCTAGTTTCTATGTCATGGACTTATAGCAATTGTAACATTTTATGTGATATGATTGTCATACCAGAATATTTTTATGTGACATGATTGTCATACTGGTCTATACTTATGTAGTCGTGATAAAACATTTACATAAACCTATGATTTCACCAACATTATTGTTGACCGCTTTAAGAATGTATTTTCGCGTAACTAAGACATACTCATCATGGCATGGTTATGAATCCCTTTTGAGTCGCGGCCGACTTATATCATTGTACATTATGGCACTTTCTTTCAAAACATCGTTTGACTTGCAATATATCTATATTCCGAAAACTTTATAAACTTTGGGACCTATGTTGTAACTCCGAACGCTTTTATTAAATATCCAACGATGTGTTTTAAACGACACTTTCGTCGCTCAATATAATCGCGATTGTGGTGCTATGACAATTATCCTGTGAATTCCATTCCACCGCAAAAACAGTAAATTGGGGTGTGACAGATTGGCATCGAGCTTTTGCTAGAGAACTAGGTTGCATCATTGACCCTAGACTATAACTACATTATCATAGCATCTCATCATTTCATCATGAGTGCATATTCACTATACATGCGTTTCATACGCACATTTTGCGAGTTATTTACTTTCATTTCAAATCGATTGTCACATAGATGTCTTCAAATACCCATCCCATCACTTTGACATGGAGAATGCCTTGTCATTCCCTATCACAATTTTAACATCATTGACTCAACACCGATAACATCGATGATGACACCGAGACCTTTAGAGGACGAAGTTGCACCTACACCATCACGATCACTATTGATTCACCGTAGGATTATGACAATTTTATCATTCGCTTGGGATGATCATACCATTTGGTAGAAATTATAGGCTTAGTCCTAATGAACCTATTTTCTTAACTCACCACAAGGATTTCCATTATCATCATTGTTATCATTTTATCATTATCATTTTGAGCACCATCCGTATCATCACATCTCATACACGATACTCATACACCGACTTGCGATTGGGAAGCATGCATGATTTAACACACCATTACCATCTACCACTAAGACTATAGACACTACACTATCTCATAGGTTTGAGGTGAGAGTTCTAGGACTATTGTTGCTAGACCGCCTCATCGCTCTCGCACTTGAAATACGATTAGACCATCGGCGTGAATAAATAATAAGTACCTTTCTAACTAATGTAATCTCTATCACTTATTATCTCCACGATAATCACAACCTTTGTTCATTTCATTCCTTATTCCAATTGCCCAATTTTCAATCATTTCACGATGATACCTCACTATCTTTACTAGGGGGTTAGGCCAACTTTAATTCTTGACCAATTAGGAGACTATTACTACTCGATGAGGTTCTCACATGTATCCTACAAACCATTCAACAAATTTTATTTCAAGTTATTTTGCTACCACTTCACGAAATTATTTAACTTAATTTTATTTCGAGCTATTTTACCACCATTTTATAAACGTTGTTTTATAAAGTTTTAAAACAAGTTGTTTCATTACCACCCTATCAATTGGCTTTCAGTCATTTTATCAACTATTTAATACCATCATGCGAAACGATTTTCATGTTACTGTGAAAAATTGTTAGGCCATTATCTTACAAAACCAAACGTTGAATACCATCTAAAACTTCGGAGAAACATAATGTCATTTCAACAAAACCAAGCATCACATCATTTGTCCTCAAGTATACATAGCCTGATCACCTATGTATAATTCAGGAAGAATTATGTTATGAAAGAGACAAACATCTTTTCAAACCTCCTAAAACAATCTTCACTTAAAAGCAAAGTTTTGCAATCAGATAAATTGTTCATAAGCATTTATTTTGTTAACACTCTACAGAAACCTACGCCATTTATCACTCACTCAACCGATAAGTTGAAACTTTACCAAATGACCTTTTAGGAAAGACTTTCTATACTATCTACGAGGAGGATTCCTCATACGAGAAAACAATATAAGGATTTCGAAATACTAACAAGGACTAGAAGTATGTAGTAAGATGTCTCAAAACTCAACATAAAGCTTAAGACATCACGAGACAATCCGAACCACTATTTTCTGATTAGAAGCCAGATTCTATCATTTTAAAAGTACTAGTTAGACCGAGTTACAAGATTTAGTACAAAGTGAATACACACTAAGCAACACTATAGGGAGAAACCAAGTCTTCTAACTGAGACTACAGAACATTTCACTAAACATGGCTTCAACGATATGTGAACTTCACTACAACGAGTTTCCCTTAAAGGAAAATTTGGTTAAATTAAGGTTATCGATTTAAACTTCCCCTAAGGCATTGTGTTCTCTAGAAATTTCAAGTAACCTCACTTCTATATCAAGAGATGCAACAGGTTTGAACATATCAGACAATCAATGACTCTCCATCACATTCTTCGACATATTATAAACTGATATCTATTTTCTTGCTAGCATGATAACAATCTAAATGATGAAATATTTTAGAAGCACTCAATATTGGGACAAATCTTGGAAATCAACCACTACACCACATCACTTAAATATTTAAGGTTTTGGTGACTTTACAACATATAGCATGGAAACATTTCGATAAGAGAAAATAAGAGAGACACCATCAAGCAATAAACATTTTAGTAATGGAGACTAAGCACCTTAGTCAAGGAAGACTCAAGTCATGATATTCGCTAGAACTAGAAACATGAGGAATCACAACTGCTACCCATAATCTATTCTTTTCAATAATTCCCTTTTTGACAGACTTGATATTTTGGAATTTGTCACGAGACACATGGTATCAATTTCAATTATACCTAGTATAAGGTAGCCGATTCACCTTATACTTCTGACAATCATTTCAAGATTTCCATGGAACCTATTAGGACATGAGTACCACCTATTATTCTCAGCTCAATGGTTAGAGCGAGAGAACAATTCCAACATTTCAAGATATACTCAAGGCATGTGTGATTTTTAGAAATGATTAGGCAAATCATTCTTCATCGACAAGTTCCCTTACAACAATAGTTATTACATGAACATATTGACTACCTCATTTGAGGCACTCTATGGTTGAGGTGTCAATCACTCATTCACTGGTCAAAATCAGGAAAGTCCAACTCACTAGTCCATAACTTATTCATGAAACAATACAGAAATCGTACAAATCAAAAGTCAGTTACAAGTAACAACATATAGCTAGATAAGCTACGTCGATATACGACGCAAAATATTGGAGGTATATTCCATAAGTCGCAAACCAATAGAATTTCAGTTGGCAACAGAGTTATGTTGAAAGTCCCGTCTTGGAAAGGCGTGATATGATTCAGAAAACATTGGACGACCGATGCGACTCAAATATCCTCACCTTTCACCGATAACACCGTAGAACCTAACATGGATGAATTCGTGGACCGAATTCCTTTTGATGGTGAATGTGACAACTCGTAATTTCGTGTCATTTTACTATTCATCATTTTTCGTGAACTATGTTTACGAGTATCAAATACGCCGTAACCTGGGGGTTAAGTCGCGTATTCATGAAACATCATTGAGAACATTACACATGACTAGAGTTAGTCTACATGTCATCGAGAACATCATTTTCATATTAGTTCACGCATTGGTTTGCATATTTCATTAACGCGTATTTATTTATTAAATAAACGCTATCATACGATCATTTATTTTGAATAATTGATCCGACACTTCCAACAATTATATTGATATATTTTTATACTCATTTACTTAATATAAAATTTATATTATTAGTTTATCCGATATTTTGAATTTATTTTGTATATATATTGTTATGTACATATATATTTACGACGGTTTACGTAATTTCGATACAATAATTATATAACCACCCGTACTTCTACGACTATTAAATTAACATTAAACGTTATCAGTTTACCCGATCACAATAACTAACTAATGTGACATAAATTTTCATAAGATAAAATGACTATCTTACCTTTTGACTGTTGACTATTTGACTTTCATCAAAACATAAAAGACAATGCTATAACCGGTAGTTAACCTATAAGTTTCTAAGTTAAATAATTCACTTTACTTCAAAATTAATACTTACTGGATGTTCCATTCACTCATGTTTATTCAACGAAAAGTTATCTCGTCAAACGTGAGAAGCTACATATATCGCGTAACTGACACCGTGTTAGTTATGATTTAATCCTGATAACTATTTTTCGGAGTCGATAATATTGTTTATATACTAATTTTATTTATAATAACGCTTCCAGAAATATATTTCTCTCAAGTAACAAATAAATGTAACACATTTACACTTTAGCTCAACGGGACACGGGTACACGCTACAATAATAAAATACAACCGCCCCTATTTACTTTATATATATAAAAAAAAGAGGAAGATCAGTTCTTATCCTCTCATCTCTCACCTCGCCATCGCCCTTCCTCTCTCCTCTCTATGACTTAATGACAAGAAGAACAATATCACCACCACCTCCGCCATACGCCACCCTTATTATCATCATCCATCAACATCACAAAGTTGTGTTAGTATTGATTCTCAATCAAGGTCAAAACCGCAGCAGAGGGTGATTTGTTTGATTCGTGATATCACCACCACGCCCACCATCACCACAACCGCTATCACCAACATCAACATGACCGATAAGGCGTGTGTGGATTGATAAGAAACCGTAAGGGTTTTGTTGATCTTGGGTGGGTTTTGGTCCGAATAGTCGCTACTACGCTTGTTCCTTCATCACCATCTCTAACTCTATTGATTGGGTATGGCTACACGCCTAATCTATCTTTTGTTATTTCTATTTTATTGAAACAATTACAATCGAATTTAAATAGTTTTCGTGGGTTTAAAAATCGAATAAAAAAAAAACCGATTAAGAGTGGTGTTTGGTTGTTTGCGTTATTGGCTCGATGGGTAAGCTATATGGATTTCGGTCGACACCCATAGAGTCACGATGTGGACTCGTGTCGTGGTAAACCCACGATGAGGTCTGGTCAAACCCGTGTGGTTTTAGGTCCGATTGAAAAACCTGAAGGGGTGTTGAGATGAATCTTATTTTCTTTCTCTTTGCTTCTTTTATATTTGTAGGCTTATTTGGTTTTTGACTTGAGTTTGCCTTGTTATAAACAACCCCAAAGGGGTGTTTGCTTTGCGTGTCTCAACCCGAGAGGAGGTGCATTTGGTTGTTGTGCTCGAGCCACCGTGAGCGGCCTAGTTTAGGGTGCGCTGATTGTTCTTCCGGTTCAAAGAACGACACCCAAAAGGGTGTTTGTTCTGCATGTCACAATTTCCAAAAGGGTGTGCTTGGTTTGTTTGTTGTCTGTCCAACGCAGCTTTCAACAGGCGTTTAATTGTCGTAACATGTCCCAAAAAGGCGCGATTGATGCTAAATTTTCTCGCACATATAGGCGCTAATCGCTGAATTTTCTCGCACTTAGGTGTTTGGTTTTACTTGTTTATTTCTCGCAACATGGGGTGTTTGTTTGTTATTTCGCTCGCCAAACTTTCTGTAATGTAAACTAAAACACCCATTTCGAGGCCCTTCGATCCGCTTTATCAAAAGTTAAAACATGAAAGTTGTCCGAACGATGTTTTCCATCTACCGCGTAGAGAACTCTGCCTAAAAGCGCCAAATGAAGGCGTCAGGCGTCAATTTGTAAAATAAAAATAAAATAAAATATAGTTTTGGTATCAACAAAAATACCAAGTGGTGCGCTTGGTTGTCGTTCTCGCCCATAAGTATGACATCTATAGGTGTTTGCTTGTTATGGTTTTGGCTCGACAACACCCATAAGGGTGTGTTTGTCTCGGCTCAATAAATGTAACCACAAGGGTCTACATGTTTATATTACTTGTGTGTTTAGGTGTATTCGGCCACCATGGTACATCTAAGGTTGGTTAACGACACACCATGGAGGTGTGTCTATTCGACTTTGCTCCTGGGCTTTGTCGATGACACCCGAGGGTGTGTTTGTGTCTTAAGCTTATCATTTTGGCTTATTTGGTATTTTTATAAGCTCGTATATGCTTATTTTGATAAACTACTTATCAACCTATTCATGTGACTATAAATTTTAGTCTTATAATCTTGGTCTTGACATGATGTTGGATCAGTTATAGTTATTTTGGGATGATAGTGTTTATTAAACTTAATGGACTTAGTCGGTCATAAACCTTATTGGACTAAAACTAGTTATTAGACCAAGTATATAACACTTATTGGGCCGAACTTAAATTATTAATAGACTACTCTTTAATAGACTAAATACATATATATTGGACACTAGATGAAGACCGTTGATATTGGACGTTTGGACAATCTATGACTATCGGGCTCGAAATGTAACGGATTATATATATACACATACATGTTAGACTTATATCGTACATGACGAGCTTGGTCATATTGGATATATCGGATACAAAATGGACATATTATTTTGGACAATTCATGTAATCGGACTACTTATTGAATTATTAAGTGATTTAGGCATTTGAACTGTTGGATTATATTGGACTAACTTTGGATTAATTTACAGATTATTATTATTAATTAACTATAAACCATATTATTATTATTAATTAACTATAAACCATATCGGACTGTAAATATTTGACATATATCGAGTTGATACTAATTTGACAATCGAACATATTTTGGACATATTGGAATATTAGACTCGTGACGGACTTAAGATATCGGGCGATTGCCCATTGGACTATTATCGGGCTAAAGCCCAATTGACTTACTTTCTTGACATATTTTCTTATCGTTATCTTCTCGCCTAGAATTCACTCGTGAGTACTTTTGTGACTCGTTTTCTTGAGACACTTTGTCTATTCTTTTACTTCATAATATATGAGATATATATATATTATGTTTTGCCATGAGTTGTACTTCGAGTCTATGATTTCATACCACCACACGAATGATGAAACTAAACATTTTACAAACATTGATACGAAACTTCCACGAAAACTAAAACGTATTACCTTTTGAAACTTATACGCATCGATTACTATTCACGTATTATATTTTGAGACGAGTTTATATTCATTAGGTTACGACTCAGATCGTGCGCCATACTTCTTTATACTGTTCTGCTATACTTCTTGACAATGTTGCATTACTTATGTCACTACACTCTAAGGTGAGTTTTCATAGCCCCGATTTATTCAAGTTTTTACTTCATTTCAAACCTACGGGGGAGAATACATTGCACAACATTTCTATTACGATACCAAGTATGTTAAATTCATTTACATTGCTTAAGTTACCGCATGCCAATTGAAAGTCCCCTTTTCCTGAACATGAACCGTTAATCTTAGAAGCGAGGGTGAGTGGATAGATCTATCGAGGGTGACGCTCCATCCGGGTTGGTGAATCCCAACTAGTCATACGGATGCATCTCATTTAATAACATTATTGAGTTGTCGGCAAACACTGGGGCATACATTATGAAACATCTAGTTTCTGTCATGGACTTATAGCAATTGTAACATTTTATGTGACATGATTGTCATACCTGTAACATTTTATGTGACATGATTGTCATACCGGTCTATACTTATGAGATCGTATAAAACATTTACATAAACCTATGATTTCTCACCAACATTATTGTTGACCGCTTTAGCAATGTATTTTCGTGTAACTAAGACATACTCATCATGGCATGGTTAAGGAATCCCTTTTGAGTCACAAGGCCGACTTATATCATTGTACATTATGGCACTTTCTTTCAAAACATCGTTTGGACTTGCAATATATCTATATTTCCGAAAACTTTATAAACTTTTGGGACCTATGTTGTAACTCAACGCTTTTATTAAATATCCAACGATGTGTTTTAAACCACACTTTAGGTCGTTCAATATAATCTGATTGTGGTTATGACACCATCCTCAGAATTCCATTCCACGCAAACAGTAAATTGGGGTGTGACAATTTTCTTTTGATAAATATTTATGAGATAGATTAGATGATATAGTTTAAGAAGATGATGATACGAGTACTGAGATAAGGATATCGTCCAGCACCGTTGTAGAAGATAGAAATCGTCATCTCTTAAACATCCACCACCAAAGCTTCCAAGGCTCTTGAATCGAAGAGAGAAATTGAGCGATCAAAAAGAGAGACTTTGGTAGCTTCCCCCCAAACCGAAAATCCTTTTGTTGAGCATATTTGAAGCTCTATTTCAAGCTTGCCTTAGCCAGGTGCACAAAGAAGCACACCATTATCATCGATCTTGCTGCTCTTTTTAAGAATAATCATCGTGGTTCTTCGTTCGAGGTTATATCATCCAATAGAATAGCAACGTATCATCCCATACATAAAACAATCTTCTCATATTTCTTTTCATCGACGATGAAGCGATCCATACCAAAAGTTGTCCGAGACCACTTCCCCAAGTAGATGAATTGATGCGGTCGGCCTCATAGAATAGATCTCACGAACCCAATAAACATATTACCAAAGACGAGAAGCTTATAACATCAAGTAGCGATTAAGTCCGATAGCCAAAGAATAACCACGATGTATACTTTTCTCCCTCAAGAAAGTGTATGAAGCTCAAGAACCCGGCACCGAATGCCCAAAGAGAGAATAACCGATAACAATGAAGAAGGTGTCGAATCACCGATTATCTCTCGGATGTCAACCTGAATAAGTGATTATATCTGAATCACTAATTAAGCTCTCAAGCTTAAACAGTGAGCATCCTTAATGTACACAATCATTCTCTCCCGATGATTGCGATGATGGAGATCGAAATCATCACACACTTGTGTACCTCTTTATCTTCATAAACTAACTCTTCCATCTCTTCCCCCACATAGTTGGAATAAGAACACTAAACACCATGAGTCAAACCTTGAGTTTCTCTGTGGTAATGACATATGTCTTCCCGGATATCTTCAATCACTTAGAAGTATTAAGTTCATCAAGTTTACTCGCCTTTAGATGTGTCTCTCCTTCCCCTTGTCGGTTTTGATACTTGTAATCGCAACACATAATAAGCCCGTGATACTAGAAATCTGTTGAGAAGAACACTTGAACTCTTCGAGAATCAACTTGTCATGGAAGAATGCGAGCAAGTATAATTGGGATTAAATCGACTTTTCACTCTCCCCGATTAGTGCTCTCCCTAAACCAAAATCTGCTTGATAAATGCCCGATTAGGAAGAAGCCTTTAGATAATCAAATGCAACTCGTCTTTAGTCTTCTAACATGCAACAGAAAATGTAGAACATATCAGACTCGACCTTCTTCAAAATTTTCCGTTTGGGGATCGTAGTTAACATCTTCAACTCACCAAATGCATTTCCGTTAACTTACATTTAGCAAATCCCTTAACTCAAATCCTCCCAATCAAACAAGAACAGAAAGATGTTCATCAAGGAAATCACCTTAACTGGAAGCACTTTGTCATTAAACTCATCATCCGTGAAGATGTCAACCAACGGCTCTTAAGAAGAAACTCCATGTCAAGATGACCCAATAAGAAGAAGCTCGGTTATTACATGAGTTAGGAGCCGTATGGCCATTTATACTCCGAAGTCAATCAACATGCTATAAATTCACACTTCTTCTCCCCTTCAAGAATTGCATACGGAGTTGCCATTCTTGATTAAACAAGTGAATATTATCCAAATGAATTCTATCCACACTTCTCCCCCTCAAAGGTAGCCAATGTTGTTGCCATCGTCATTATAATCGAGCAAGTGGAATAAGAGAACAATCATCGGTAGTCCGGTTCACTTGATGAATTAGCACGCATGGAGAAAGCATGAAACATGTTGATGAGAATGGTCAAAAGTGAGAAGATTTCTCTTCTTCCGAAGATAATGCACACTGAAGCGTACACATTTATTTTCTTTGAGGAACGGGGCTTGAACTGTTGTGTTCAAACACCATTAGAAGATTTCTCTTCTTTTAAAGATAAAGCGCACTGAAACATACACTTTTCTTTTCTTTAGAGTACGAGGCTTGAACCGTTGTGTAGACAACTTCATCATCAACAATATCATCAACAATTCTTTACCCATATGTAGACAACTTCACAAACCATTCTAAGTCAAGTAGTATACACTACTTCCCCCTGAGGTTGACCATAAAACATCAAAGTACACGTGTTCTCCCCCATGATGGTTTCGAACTTTCGGAAGCATCATTAACGTGTACGACCATTTGCACGAAAAGTTCTTGTCATAAGCAAACATCTTGAAAAATCATGAGTGAAACTGAAGATTCTCGAAAGATTTTGCTCAGACTGTGAAGTACCATTGAAATTTAGTAGCGAAGAATATTCCATGAGAATTGTTGATCACATCACATCCAATAAGCCCTTTGGTAAACACATCATCCACATATTCTATCGGTTATTGCTGTGACCACTTGGTGAAGTAAACCCGATATACCAAACTTGATCATGAAGAAGAATTCCCCAGATTTGTTACTTAATCTTTTACTAATCCTTGTGACAAAGAAACGGTGTATCCAATGTACAAAACCTCTTGACGAATCCTCAACAGCGTGAGACACCGAAGTGATAGCTACTTTGAGGGTTAAGCAAGAAAGAATCACAAAAGTAACTAAGTAGACAAGTCTTTATCATACTCTGTAAATGCCCAAACAAGTCATCTTCGCGGAAGGGTAGAAAGAAAAAAAAACAAAATAAGTAAACGCGCCCGGAAAACCTTACGTCAACTCCAAAAAGGAAATATCGTACAAACAACCCTGTAGTCAACCAAGTTCAAATAACAATGCAACCCGCGACATACTTATATCTGTGAAACAGTATATACCAAGGTATCAATCCGCACAATCCATCAAATCTCATCATCACATCAAATTTCTTCAACAATTCTCATAACACAAATCTCGTTTTCAAAATATTGGTAATGCTCTTCTCCAGGATTATCATGACAAAGTCAGGTCCAATCAGTTACTTACCCGTACATAATACTCGGCCCATTGATGTGAGAGTTTTACCCAATCCAATTGATACACTCCAATATCCGGTCTAATCCAACTAAAGTTCACATAATATTCTCTTAATATTGGCACTCGGTATTTAAAGGCTCATGTCTAAGTAATAACCACTCTCGGATATTAGAAGCTCACTTAACCGTCGTGACCGGGAATTATGTACGGGTAAAGTACTCTCATTAGCTCTAGAACACAAGAACTTTGATTTGTTTCTTTTGATAAACCTTTTGGAATTTGTAAGAAGTGCTCTTTCATGAAATTCAGTTTTGAAATCATTTAAGTAATTATCACTGGTTCTAGTATCAACTTCTTCATCTGAATCTTCTTGAAAGTCTTGAACAACATTGTTATAAAAGAAATCAATTGGTATATGGGTGCAATTATCTGTTCTTTTTTGGTCTCAGAGTATCTTCTAGAGATAAGATGATGCAGGTTTTACTGACCAGGTTTTAATATTTATAAGTGTCTAGTTATACCTATGTGTAGGATCGAAATATTTATTGTGTTGATGATTCGGTGGTCTGGATGATCAAAATACATGTTTTCCATTAGAGAGAAGTAGAGAGTTAGGTGTTTTCTTGCTAGAGACTTGGTATACAAAAGTATGGAATATTAGATTGAAGCACCACCCTTCCATGGATGGAAGGGTATTTATACTACACAATACACGACCTCCTATCGGCCTGGATCGTGTATACAATGGGTAAAGACCCGTCCTTCCTCCACGGTGTTGCACTAAACTATTCTACGCTACCAATTAACTATTTAACTACTAAATAACGTAAATAACTACAAATATACGAGCTAACATACGCTAGACTATAATTGGGGTGACTGACACTTTAACATGGAATTTACAATTCCTAACAATCTCCCCCTAAGGGAGGTCACCCCATGAAATATATTTTAAATCTTAGCATTCTATTCTTGACTTCGTTCTTGAGCTCGTAGACTTAAATTCTTCAACTTCGCAATCTTTGTGCTTTAGTAGCGATTCTTCAAAGTCCGCATTGATTTGTACTTTAAGTGGAGGCCTTTAACCGATCCACATCTTTGATGATCTTTGAGCTTCATTGAGATTATCACCACAGAAATCTCGGATCACCCTTTATTGTGTTGCCATCATGTGATGTTGTGACTTTTGGACCGACATGCTCACACTTTAGAATCATGACATCTTTCCATCGAGTAGCGGAAGCTTTTAACGTTCAAGATATTTGCATGAGCAATAGAGAACATAGTATAAGAAATATCCGAGCCAGTTCGTAGATATGCACCATCATGATTTCTTCAAATTAAGTGTGGATGTTGTGAGCATGAGCCTGGATTGACTCCTCATTCGATCACCGCAATCGCTTCGGGTGTACCAGATACTGACGCTTAGCAATAAAGCGCCACGAAAGTGTCTTTGATCACTTCGTTGAATCGAGGTACACGCCCACGGTTCCTCGCTGATCAAGACAAGCACCGCTTGTGATCGTAGGATTCTAAGAATCTCCTCGACGGGGTTTCACGGTTGTTCTAGCTGCTCCCAAACCGAACGCCTAAAAGAAGACAACACGGAGTGAGTGAACCAACAAATTGAGATTCACTTATTGATGAAAATGATTTGAAAACAATCGTGTATTGCTTGAAGAAAGAGTTTTGCAATACGACGAAGGTTTTATGAGAAAGATCAATTTTCAATCAAAATACTTTTTGTATTAGAGAATGAGTACATTCGACGCATAGCTAAAAGAAGAGATTCGCACATCGAACGGTTTTCTAAAAGTATTTTCAATCGATATACTTTTGAATTTGAAATGAATACACATTCGACGTGCTAGAGAAAAGAAGGTTTGCATATCGAACGTTTCTCCAAAAGTATTCGTCAATTCCATTCTCGACCAAGGTTGATTCAAGAATGAATCTCCCATCGTTTCTATCGAGTTGTCACAAGCTTGATCTAACGAGAAGATCTCACATGTCACCCACCAAGAGCTTGTTTGATGTTGGCTCTAGAAGGATTTCCATCTTCATCGTGAATATTTTCATATCACTTGATGTTCAGCAATACCACAAGGATAATGCTTAGGACTCTTAATATATACTTACTTTCCACATTGTGTGAAACAAAGAAGTCTTCATGAATTTTGTGTCCTAATGAGATATTGTGGATGATCTCTTGGCTCTAGACTCGATTGTGCATATTTGGTTCTGTCTTGGGAGAATAGGAGAGGTCTCTCTTCAATATCAACAATCTTAAGAGAAAGTCGATAGATAATGTTGGTTCCCGTGAGAATGAAACAAGACCTTTAAGAGGAACTTGAGTAGCTTGGAAGTTTAGGTGCAAAGGCATCACCGGGTCCATGAAGTCTTGTCTTCAATACCAAGTTACCTTAGTAACCACCAAGAGTATATGTATTGAACCCGACGCCCTAAGGTTGAATTGATGGAGGGCTATTTCTTTTCACCCTTTTACATTCAATTCTTTTCATTCTTCAACCCTTCAAGCTTACCGAGACTTCATAACTAGAACCTTGTTGAGTTTATTCCAATACTAGCTCTGCCTCACCACACTCTTCCCATTTCTCATTTTTCTCCTTTTTCAATATACCTAAAGACTCTACACTATCTAGTGGATTGTCCCCGGTAGATCTCTCCGGCTCTGACGGGATCGTGGGAACGAATACCTGACCTAACCATCCTTATAACACCATGCATAAAATAAATTGGTCGGCCTTTTGGTATTGTTCTTTCTTCCTTGAAACCAATTGAAAAATCATTTGGAAAAACAATTAAGGTACTTGTGATACGAGATCAAAGCATTTTGTACCTTAATAGTTTTGATCATTTAGAAAATGCTCCCCCTCAACATGTGTATATGATTTTGAAATTGTTTAGCACATGGAGGCAAGATTTCTTTGAAATAATTTCTTGATCACAATTTCCATGGAAAAAGCCATTTGATTTTCTTTGGTAAATTCTCCCCCTCAATATGTGCATAGGATATTTGAAATCATTTTTATCACATAGAGGCAAGAGTTCTTTTGAAGCACATCCACGAATACAAAAGCCATTTAAGAAACCATTTCAAACTCAATCAAGGTACATATGATAAAACGTTGAAACCTTTGTACCTTGATAGTTTAATATCTTTAGAAATGCTCCCCCTTAATATGTGCTTCGAGATTAGAAAGCGTTTTAGCACATATGAGAGAGCCTCGCACTTTGAGTCAAAACGATCACATGTTATCGATTTTATATTTAAATCACATTTTCTCCCCGATCAAAATATCAAATCTTTTGAGATTTTGGATCCCAAGTGATTTAAATAGGTTTAGAAAACATGGAGAAAACTTTGTTCAGATTAATTTAATTCTAATAGTAGAATAGATTTAGACATTAAAAGATTGTTAGTGTCAGGTATGATAATTTTTTAAGAGATCTTTTAGATAAAATAAAACATTTTCACAATCAAACAAGAACAGAAAAAATTTCATTTTGAAAGACCTTTGACCTTTGAAGAAAATCATACCATGACATAACATTAAATCTTTAGATCACCACTTATTGTTGTACAGACGGACCTTTTACGTTGCATTTATGCCAACTCTCCAATGAAGTCTAATTAAGCTCCGTTTCTTCATTTGTCAACCCAAAAAATAGTTACCCTTTCCATTCGGCATCCAATCATCTTCAATTGTGGGATCCGGATCGGGAACATTCTTTTATACCAATATACCTGCATACGTTAGTCTACACAAGCAGATATATTGTCACACCCCCAAAATATCGCAGCGGAACGATAGTGTCATTGGGGTATGACGTCATAGCACAAAGTATGGATAAAGAAAACGACCTCTATAATGAGACGTTTTAAAGAGATTACCATTCGATTAAATAAGTTAAAGTTTACAACACATGAGATTCCAAAGTTTGACAATACATAAAGGTTTACAAAACATGTCGAATGGTAATAGATAAAAACACTAGACTCCAATGTATGCCATGAGACCCAAAAGCTCCATGAAATGCTATCGCCTTATGACCTGAGATAAATATGCTAAAAAGTGTCAACACAAATGTTGGTGAGTTCATAAGTTTGTGATAAAACGATCTGAAATACTTTGAGAAATGTTCACACAAAGAAAGGCATTGTAATCCACTCGGCCCAAGTTCCGCCATACAAAACTTGCAACCCTGTGTTCACAACCCATTGCCTAAAATAGAATGACAATCCCGAATATGCGCATTAAGGTAGTTAAAAGTATAAATGTCACCACATGAGTCTTCCAACATATAAATATTGGGATGTTTGTAAATTAATAGCCTTCCAACAACTTAATTTGGAGCCATTAATTCTTGTATGTTTGTAAATTAATAGCCTTCCAACAACTTAATTTGGAGCCACTAATTCTTGTATGTTTGTAAATTAATAGCCTTCCAACAACTTAATTTGGAGCCACTAATTCTTGTATGTTTGTTCCAAATATGCATATGAAATCAAGTATAACCCAATCAAGTATATAACGTAATCAAGTGTAAAGTATAAGTAATGTTGTTTGGCAAAAGAGTTTAAATGTTTAGATAAATAAGCATATATCTCGCCCCAAATAGTTTATAGGAATTTAAATGAGTTAAAGCGGGGTATGAACTCACCTGGTATGATTGATATGCTAACAAAATGAAGTGCACTAAAATGAGGCTCGGAAACTATCCGCGACCTAAAATGAATGTCATGACTTGAGTTATGATATGTTGTCGTGAATGCGTGATAGTGTGATACAATGTTGTGCATGCAACTCCATATGATATCCATACCACTTGTAACATTTTGGAAATAATGTTTATCGTCAAAATATGTTTATGACATCCCGTCATATTATAAAATAATTTACAAGTATTTACATTGAAATGATATCCACGATAGTCATTTAATGATTTATTGTGAAATTATAACTTTTCGTCAGTAAAATAATGTCGTTGAAATTTTCATGAAAATGACTAAAATGGCCTTGAAAAGTTAGTCGAAATGGTGCACGCCGAGTGTTAGGAAATGAACTCAACGGTTTTGGGAAGCTTGTATCATTATCTCAAAGTTTTAGTGTTTAAGTTTCCATCCTAGAGGTCTCGATCACCAAGAAAAGTATAGGTTAAGTATTGTACTTTAGCCCAAAAGTATAGTTTAAAGGATGGTTTTCGCAAAGTTTGAGTGACTATATGTTATTCGTTACAACTCCGCTCAACAAACGGTTGGACATTTTGGAAAATATGCTAGGCGAACTTACTTTTACTAGAAGACATCACGTTATAAAAGTTCTACATCATTGTTAAAAACGTCCGCCAACATGGTCCTTTAGTTGCCGTAGTATGTTTGTAATAAAGAATATATTAATTTTGCTAATAGAATAAAGTTACGGCAACTTGGTTTATCGCGTGTAATTTAATCGTTACAAGTCTGCTTTTCACGTTTTCTACATCCTTAGATTCGTGTCAAAGTATACTAATATATTTTGATAAGTCGACATAATTTATAAAGCTTAAGACTCATTTTTGACTCAGAAGAGTGACATTTTCATGTTGAAATTTTCGAAATTAATAGTTTTCTTCACAAACTTGAAAAATTCATAACTTCTTCGTTATAGCTCCGTTTTAATCCGTTCAAGCGCCACGTTTTCGCTTTTAAAGCGTATTTTCTAATTATCTAGCCCAAAAATATTTATCTACTGTCGGATTTTCCCAGAATTAAAAATATGGACAGACCTTATTCAAAATGTGTCGAAATGAGTTTTTCTCGCGCCAAACCTATTCTAACCCATTCAAAACAACTCCGGAGCTATTCTAATCCTATCATACACCTTCTTAGGGTGTCATGGTTTGCTAGACATCACCAAAACTAATATATAACAAGGAATAATTATAGGATGACTTATATATATATTCATAACTCTTGAAAATCATTGAAAAAGTGGTACAACATCATATGGCTTGCATGTTTTTGGCTCAAATATGATGAAATGAATATGAAATGAATATGTAAGATGAAAAATAAACATGAGATGCTTACAAGAATACTTGATGAGATTTAAGAACAAAAGGGTTTTTCCTAATCAATTGAGGTTTGTATTGCAAAACCCATGCAACAAATGATACTAGTGTATATAAAAACTTGTCTTGAAAACTTGGAAATGATTCTCCTCTTGATCCTTGGCTCAAACTTTTAGAGAAAAGAGAAGGAATTTTGATCTTGTTTTGTTTACAAATGAAAGAATGAAGTGAAAGTAGTATAATACTATACTTTAAGTTAGGATATTTTTGGCAATTTGAATGAGTCATCCCCCCCATTGTCGACATGTATAAAAGAAAAGGGTCAAGTTGTAGTTTGTATAAATTAAATGTATAAGTATAATAAAATGTAAGTTACTTGAAGACTTGTGGTAAATTGTGTACCCATTTGAATATTTAAGGTAGCGTTAGATAAAATAAATTTTCACGGGTCAAGATAAAATATATTGAGGTCATAAAAATTAGAAAAAATACATTTCTTGAAAGATTTGAGTGAATAAATATTTATCGGGTTGAATTTAAGAAAACCGTCGTAATTTATATAAACATAACAATTTGTATCTGAAATAAATTTAAAACACCGGTAAACTAATAATAATATTTTTATAGACTTAATATGAGTATAAAAATATTTTGTGATTAATTTTTGGAAGTATCGTATCAATTGTTCAAAATAATGTTTACGCGATAACGTTTATTTAATATGAAATTATGCGTTTAATGTGAAATGCAAAACTATGCATGAGCTAATATGATGAATGTAGAGTTTAAGAAATGACCAAAAATTGAGAATTGTGACATATATGGTGGTCGACATCACCCAAACAACAATCGACTAATTCAAGTCAATTCAACATATCAATCAGTTCATATAAGGTATGGGAATAATGTGTTCGTCAAACTCTAATCATCTAATCCTAACAATCTTATCCTAGGCACCTAGTCCTTCAACATAGGTTAACATCATTTTTAATTAAGCATATTAGGATAATTAAGAAAGCCCGTTAGATGATATAGATTTGAAAACATTATCCCCCTCAATCAATGACTCATTATCTGAAAAGTTTGAAAGCACTGAAGTCATTGATTGAGTTTTCAATTATAACGAAAGACTCTGAAACTGATTGATTTGAAAGCAACTCATTTTCCACCAATTTTTTGAAAAACAACAAATATTTTTTGAAGAATTTTAGAAGGAAAAACATTTGTGTAGGAACAGCAGTCCTTCGACATACTTTCCTCAAATTGTTTTAGGATAAGTGCACAAAATATTTGAAAATTGGTTTAGCGCAGCACTTTCCTTTCTTTGAAGAGCGGGTTGATATATGAAATAATAGCAAACCATAGTTTAAGCACGCGTTACAGTCTGAAATAACTGTAAGCCATAGTTTGTGACACGTTTTGAAAAAATATTTACACCTCCTGCTCGAACTTCATCTATGGTCCCGTGCCATTATTGAATGATATTTCTAAGACCACAGATGTTATCGATACCATAAGACATGTATTTGAAAACATATTTTTGGTCTTTTTCAAATTTTCTGATTTTTATGGATTTTAGTTGGTTTTATAATTTTCTATTTTCTTTTTTGAGGTTTTCTAATTTTGTATTTTGTTTTTAATAAATATATACAAAGATAGAATAGATGATATAATTTAAGAATATGATGATATGAGTACCGAGATAAGGATATCGAGCAGCATGTCGTAGAAGAAAGAAGTCATCATCTCTTAAACATTCACCACCAAAGCTTCCAAGACTCTTGAATCAAGAGATAAATTGAGCCACTGAAAGTGGGACTTTGGTAGCTTCCCAAACCGTAAATCTTCTTATTGAGCGATTCTAAGCTTTTTTCAAGCTTGGCTTAGCCGATGCACAAGAACGCACACCATATCATCGATCTTGCGCTCCATATAAGAAGGATCATTGTAAGTCTTCGATTCGGGGTTATATCATCAACAAGAACAACAACGTATCATCCCACTCTTTATAATTCTTCTCAAATTTCATAACCACTTTGAAGTCCGACGCAATCCATTCCAAAAGGTGTCAAGAGACCACTTCCCGAGTAGTTGTAGTGATGCGATCGGTCTCTTAGACTAGAGCTCACGAACCCGAATACACATACCAAGACAAAGAAACTTATACCATCAAGTAGAAGATTAAGTCCAATAGCCAAAGAATAACCCCGATGTATACTTTTCTCTCCCTAAAGAAAGTGCATGAAGCTCACGAACCCGGCACCGAATGCCCAAAGAGATAATAACCGATAACATTGAAGAAGCAGGCGAATCACTAATTATCTGCATGGATGACAATCTCTACGGATGTCCACTCCGAATAAGTGATTATATCTCTCGAATCACCGATTAAGCCCTCAAGTGAAGCAAATTGAGCATCCCCAATGTACACAATTTCTCTCCCCGATGATTGCGATAACATCAAAATCATCACACACTTGTGTACCTCTTTCATCTTCAAAACTAACTCTTTCATCTCTTCCCCACATAGTTGGAATAAGAACACTAACCGCCTTGATGAGTAAAACCTTGAGTTTCTCTCGGTCATGACATTTGTTTTCCGGGATATCTTCAATCACTTAGAAGAATTAAGTTCATCAAGTTTACTCGCCATGAGTCAAACCTTGAGTTTCTCTGCTGTAATAACATTTGTCTTCCCGGATATCTTCAATTACTTAGAAGTATTAAGTTCATCAAGTTTACTCGCGTTCGGTGCTTATCTCCTTCCCCTTGCCGGTTTTGATACTTGAAGTCAAGAAAACATTATAAGCCCAAATACTTGAAATTTGTTTGAGAAGATCGCTTGAAGTCATTGTGAGAATCAACTTGCTGAAGAATAGTGAGCAAGTCTAATTGTGGATTAAATCAAACATTTCACCCTCCCCCAATTAGTGCTCTCCCCTAAACCGACAATCTTTATGATGAATGCATGAATTAAGAAGAAGTCTTTAAATACTCAAATGCAACTCATCTTAAGTCTTCTAACATGTAGCAGAGAATGTAGAACCGACTGTAGACTCAACCTTCTTCAAGATTGTCCAGTTGGGGAATAGAAAGTCAACATCTTCAACTCACAAAATGCGATCCAATTACCTTATATGTAGCTAATCTCCTTAACTAAAATCCCTCCCAATCAAACAAGAACAGAAAGATGTTTATCAAAGAAATCAGCCCAGCAACTAGAAGCACTTTGTCATTTAATCATATCAGCCCGTGTGAAGATGTCAACCAACGACTCTTAGTAGAAAACTCCATGTGAAGATGACCCGATAAGAAGAAGTTCGGTTCTTACATGAGTTTGGAGTCGTTTGACCATTCATTCCCAGAAATCAATCAACCATGCAGAGTTATCATACTTCCTCTCTCCCTCAAGAATTGCATACGGAGATGCCATTCTTGATTAAATAAGTGAACATCTTCAACAAATGTAGTCTATTCACACTTCTCCCCCGCAAAATTAGCACATGATGTCTCCATCGTCCTTATAGTAGAGCAAGTTGAATAAGAAAACAATTAATGGTAGCTCGGTTCACTTGATGACCAAGCACATGGAAAAGTATGAAGCATGTTGATGAGAATGGTCATAATAAGAAGATTTTCTTCTTCGTAAGATAAAGAGCACGACACGTACACTTTTCTTTCTTTAGAGTACGAGGCATGAACCGATGTGTTCATACGTCATTATGTTGAAGTACGAGGCTCGAGCAGATGTGAGCAGACGTCATAATCTCTCTCTTTCATCATCTCTTGGCAAAACATGTAATCAACCCATTATTATTCAAGAGGCTCTTTGTTGTGACGGTGATGGAGAAAACCCAATATGATGAATTTGACCTCAAGTAAACTACCCGAACTCGTGACTTAAACTTGCACATATGTAACAAAGAGCGTGACGATTTCCATTAGCATCTCTAAGTACTCTAAGTACTCTATACTCTTCATCCAACCAACCATCAAGTAATAGACGTACTTTACCTCTTGAAAATCCACAATTGAATGTGACACTGAGCACTACAACGTAACTCCTTAAAGTGATAATTATTTTGTGGTGTTAAGAGCCCAATTCCCCCAAGTGGTAAAAGAAAAGGTAAAAGACACCCAATAATAACTAGATTTCCAAGTCTTCGTTTTTTATAATAAGTTCGAACAAGGATCTTGAAGAATCTTCATCCATCCATCCCCGATACCTTCAGATACTAAGTACACTCGCCCGTGATATTTCACTTCAACCTCAAATAAATAATAGTGAATTAACCCCGTTGTTACATCTTCTAGTTAAAAGCTCAATTCTAGCCTCCTTTGACGCTTAAAGTGAACTATGATAATGGTTTTCATCCCACCATGGTTAAAACACATAACCCCGTAAAACCAAGTAATAAGCAAACCGCCATGACAAATATCCAACACACATCCAATTTATGAAGCACACCCTTTTTCCCTTCTTCAAGGTAAACCATAGCACCAAAGATCGAAGATCCCGAAATACGCTTTCCTTCCTCCGTGATGAATCCATCAATACGGATTTTACAATTTATAGTTTAAACCGAGAAATAGTTTTTCGGGATTTTACAAAACCAAGAATAAACCGTAAGAAAGATCCGAAATGCACTTTACTTTTACCGGGATGTTTCCATTGTCACGGATTTTACAAGTCTATGATTTAAACCGAGAAATAGTTTCTTTAGCGGGATTTTACAATATCAAGACTAAACCGTAAACAACGTCAACTTGAATGTGTTGTGACAATTTTGGTTTCGGTGAATATCTGTTTTAGGGGAACATGCAGCGGTTCATCAACGATTCATTTACCAACATCAACACCATCATCAACCATCCAATTAACACTTTGGTAAACACATCATTCACGCATACTATCGGCAATTGTAGTGACCACATGGAATAGTAAACATGATATACCAAACTTGATAATGAAGTAGAATTCCCCAGATTTGTTACTTAAACTTGTACTCATCCTCGTGAAGAAGAAGCGGTGTACCCAATGTACAAAACCTCTTGACATTCCCAATCGAGTGAGACATCAAGTGATGGTTACGTTGTGGTTTAAATAAGAAAGAATCACAACCGTAATTAAATAGCCAAGTCTTTATCACACTCTGTAAAAGCCCAAACAAGTCATCTTCGCGGAAGGGTAGAAAGAAAGAAGACGAAATAAGTAAACGTGCCGAAAAACCTCACTTCCAATTCAAATAAGAAATACCGTACAAACAACCCGTGAGCTAACTTTGTTAAATAGACAATTCCAGCCGTGAAATAGTATCCATTGTGAAGATGTATAAGCCAAAGTATCAATCCGTATAACAGCAATTGTCATCATCAAGTCGCTTCAAAAAATCTCAGTTGATCCACTCTTACAATCACATCTCATATTTAAATTCACATAATCCAACAAACGTCATCTCACAATTTGCACATCTCAAAACTAATCTCATAGCAAATCTCATTACCAAAAACTCATTAATTCGCAAGGATTCTCATCAAACCGTATTAGCTCAGTCCAATCATCCGATTTAAAATTATCTTACGGCCCAACACAATCAAGCACCCCAAGTAATCATCAATTAAATTTGGCTCAATATAGCATTTGATTCATTTCATCATATTAACAAGGCAATATTTGGTCCAATTATCCCATGCATGACCTAGACGAGATATCAAAACCAATGCAACTTGACAACATTTAGATGGTTCACGACATCACAAAATGCAACATAACAACCCATGAGATGTTCACGATATGGGGCCCAAATCTAGTTTAAAACAAAGCAAATCGGATCCACCCCAACATGATACCAAATTTGATCCAACATTATGAAGACCACATCCGATCCATTCAAACGTACACAATCCGGTTATAAAGAGACATAACCTAAAATTAGGTCATTTTATCACTAACCCTAAACTCACTTTCGTAAAACATCCGCTCTATTCCTAAATATTCTCTTCCACCCAAACCTAATCTCTTAGATAATTAACAAATCCTCATCTCATCATTAGAAAAAATCTTGCCTCATCAAAACCTTAAAACCAAACGAATCATCACAACACATCTCACAATACCCCGCCATGTGGATGGTATGGGGTAGAATGAGTAGGCCTGTGGATGGTTAAAACTTGTGAGTGGTATCGAGAACAAACCGTGTGGCTTCAAGGTAGGTTTTATTTTGATTCTTGAATTCTTTGTATTGATTTGGTCAATTAACGAATTTAAAGAGACGAGTATAATCATTGTTAATACTCTTTCTTTGTTATTCGGATATAAGCACAAGATGAGAGGTTCTCAAAGATAAATTATTTTCATATTGATTACTTTCATTTATGCGAACTTAGAGGTGAGATGACAAGAGGTTTGTTGTTGTTTCATATCATTTTTGGTTCGAATAAACAAAGTGAAGGCAGTCTTCAAAAGTTTAATCAATGATGAGTCCCCCAATTTTTTCTTTCGAATAAAAACCTTAAAGGTTTTGATATGAGCGAAAGTATAAGGGCCTTTGAGATTCGTTAGTATAGCAGTTTCATTTGAGTCTTGTTAGATATGAAATAGATCTTGAGGTTAGGATAAACATTTGGGTAACCCACGAGTAAACTGAGATCCGACATAGAATAGTGTCTAGGTCAATGATGTTTAAGTTTTTCTTTTCGTGTGGTTCATGAAACCGTTGTTGGTAAAACTTTGTGCACACGGCCAAACAGAACTGAGGTTGAGTTGAGACTTTAGTGGTCGTGTACTTGTGGTCGTATTTCATTTTGTATATGGTATTTTGTTGTTGTGGTCTTGGTCAATTCTTCTTCTTCCTTTCTGTTGCTAAACCATTTTTACACAACTCGCCACGACTAAGTCGCCACGGCCAAGTCGTTAGCTTAAATTAGCAGTCAAGTCGCTAATCTTTTATCAAAACAAGTTGCTACTTCTTTCAAAAACTCACAAGTCGCTACTTATAAATATAAGTCGCTACATTTGACAGCACAAGTCGCTAACTTGTTCAAAAACAAGTCGCTAGGTCACCATAGTCACACAACTAGCTACCAAAGTGCTAAAAATGAGGTACAATGTATCTGGACACATGGGCAAGTCGCTATGAAGAATGACCCCTATTTTCCGACCATCTTCAAACAATACCGGAAAATAAGCATATGATCGTTCTTGAATGCCCAGTTTGACCAAGAAAAGAACTTTTGACTACATATGTTCACTGATATAATGGTAACAAAAATGATATATGAACATAGCTGTTTGGGTAAAAAGAATGACACAAGACATAAATCATGTAAATACCTACATAAAACACCCAAAAGATACATAACATAAACTTGTATAAAGCGATTTCGGAAAAACTAAGGAAATAATCCGACCATTAGAATGATATAGAAAATAGTTTAAGACAAGATTCAAGCACCAAAACACAAAACCTTATGCGAAACCACACAAATCAACACAACACAATAAACCTTGGCTCTAGATACCATTTGTAGGATCGAAATAGTTATTGTGTTGATGATTCGGGTGGTCTTGGATGATCAAAATACATGTTTGCCATTAGAGAGAAGTAGAGAGTTGGGTGTTTTATTGCTAGAGACTTGGTATACAAAAGTATGGAATATCAGATTGAAAAGCACCACCCTTCCATGGATGGAAGGGTATTATACTCTACACAATACACGACCTCCTATCGGCCTGTGGATCGGTATACAATGGGTAAAGACCGTCCTTCCTCCACGGTGTTGCACTAAACTATTCTACGCTACTAATTAACTATTTAACTACTAAATAATGTAAATAACTACAAATCTACGAGCTAACATATGCTACACTATAATTGGGGTGACCGACACTTTAACATGGAATTTCCAATTCCTAACACTATGGTTCACCCTAATGCACTAACTAAAAGTGTGCACCCGATCGTATGTAGTGTAGTATTCGGTAAAACCGAGGTCGTCCCAAAAGCTATGTGAGCGGATTCTAATTAAGTCTAGGTGTCACAGATTTTAATTGGTTTTGAGATTGAAATGATTAATTAATTACTAAAGTAAAAAATGCAAGAAAGCGAATAAAGGCGAGAGTTGTGATCAATAGAGGAGAAGTGTTGGGTCCAATAAATTGACCCAATCACCCTGAACAAGATTTGAAAATAAAATAGCCTAACTTACTAAATAAATAGTGAGTGACTCATCGATAAAGAATCGATGAGTGTTGTTTTGTGCTCCTTACTTCTCGATACGGTGTCGTGAGTAAAATATATGAGCTACAAACAACACAGTTGACACCGAGATTTTGACAAATGTCTCGATGATCCCGAAGACACTATCTCTACATACAGATCGAAAAATATGGGTGGGAACTTCCAAGAGAAGAAGTCAAACAAGTACATGACTTTAACATAAGAGTGGGAATATTGTGATGACACATTCAAAAGGATGGTTGGTACTTTTCCAAAAGAGGAAGATGAAGATGGACCACATGAGGGACCACATGTCACCATCATCACATGTTTTGTATTATTAGTTACTATATATATGTCTGTATTGTAATAGAGATAGGTATGTATTCTAAACAAACACAATACATAGTATTAGTTGTTAGGATCATCCTCTCATTGAAACACAAGCATAGCTTGGATCAATGAGAGTTTATTTGTCATTCAATGGGGATAATATACCGATATTATCCCCGTAAAAAGTTGAGGATGTTATCATGTAGTCTAGTTGGTATTGAGTAATCTTGTAACAAATTGTTATTCATTATTATTGAATGTGTTCTTCATTTTTATCAATAATTTCTCAATTATTTTGGACCAACAAGTGGTATCAGAGCGGGTGGATTATTCTCATGATCCAGATCCGTTCATGGCTGCTGATAACATTCTGACCTATGTCAATATTAGTATGAAAAGCTTCAAAAGTTGCTACTATAGTTGCGACTTTTGAGGGGAAGAAACACACTAATATAGATTGAATGACAAAAATACCACACAAAATTACCACTGATTGAAATAATCAGCCAATACTTTACCCACTAAACAAAAAAAAAACCTTATCCTCGTATCCCTCACCCACACAACACAAAATCTTATTCCCAACACACAAAAACACATACACATCAAAAATCCCATATCCGATTCTAAACAAAAAAATCAAATCGTGTTTATCAATTTACACACACACAAACAGATCCAACAAAAACCTTGTCATAAAAAAAACACGCCATAACTCTATCTTTCCTACAATACCAAAATCCAGATTCATTACAATCAAAAAACCCATCACAAACAAAAAACACACATCAATTACCATCATCAACATACAAAAAAAATCATCAGTATCAAAATCTCACCACTCTCAAATTCACACAAACTCACACTGACTACATCTAAACCCAAATCACGATATACAAAATCATTAGCATCACGAACAAACCTAATCTACTCACCATCACAAAATCCCAGATTTTGTTCACAAAATCAACACGAAAAAAAACGGCACAATCAAACACCACACAAAAATCATCACTCGCAAAAGCAAAAGCAAATCCGACGAGGAATTAGTGAAAAAGATGAAGAAATAAACAACCAAGAAGAGAGGTCGTCTTCGGCGAAGAACCCACTCTCTTAATCAATTTCGTCAAATCCTGCATACCCCTGCGACTACAGTGAAGGTAGTAGTGGTTGTCAATGACAAACCCTATAAGAAAAGTAAGAGACGGATGAGGTGGTTAATATTATTGAATCGGATTTAAGGTTAAAAGGTGTTTGTGATGATATAGGATTGGGGTGAAATTGGTTCGTAGTGTGTGATGTTGTGATATGATTGATTCTCGATCGAGTTTGATATGAATGTTAGAGTTAGTATAATCGGGAGATGAGACACCATTGAGAATCGAAGTGCCTAAACATTCGGTATAACTAAAGGAATTGAGTCCGATGATGCAAGTCTATGATATGTCGGTATCCTTAAAATATCGAGGATTATCTTAGAAGGTTTAGTATATCTGGTGCTTGCATAGAGATCTTTGTAACTCGTGGAGTGGGTATGAATCAAGATGTTGTATCATAACCTTTAAGAATCATCGATGCGGATCGCTGAATAGAAAGAATCGGATGGTGCAGTGCGTACATCGATTGGGTTTTAGGAAGGCGATGGTTCTTTCGAGTTAAACTGAAGAGTTGAACGATGGTTTCTTAAGTCACCGATCTTGAGAAGCCTCTAAATCGAACCCGATCAGATTGAAACTAATATCGGTGTGATATCGGAAAGTGAGAAGGAAGTTGAATGTCTATCTCGTGGCGGAGCAAGCGTGGAGTGGGGTTTGTGAGATTGATCGTGGTGTATTTCGACTCATATAGGGTTATTAATATCGGTGGGTACTTGCGCGACTCGGTGAGTGTAAAGTCTGAGTATGGTCTGTCAGTTGTGTTATTTACGGTGAATGAGTGATGAATGAGAATTGGGTGCGATTCGTATGACTACAGTGCACGGGTGCGAGTTGTGACTCGGTGTGGTACAACTTCGGGGTGTGTATGTGATTTAGGTTGAGCTTGAACATGGGCTTGAAAACAAGAACTCCTTTTGAAGTCGTTGAAGAGTACTAACCCGAGACCTTAACATTGGTCTCTTTGAACAAGTGTGTCCACAGAACTAAAGCTAACCAAACCCCGATTCATGAAAAAGTTGAGCGTGAACCCGATCACCGAAGACAAATAAGAGTGAACCCGAGTCTCAAGGTGTGTACGAAGAATGGGTTGTCGGGTTGAAACTTTCTTAGGAACCGAAGATAGTGCCATCGAGCTCGTAGTGACTAAAACCGAGTCACTAAAGAAATGAGAACCCAAAGACACGATAGTCATAGACCACAGAACATGTCAATCTAGTATGTGATAGAATGTAACTAAAGGGTTGTATTTTTATGCCTTTGTTGTATTCTCGTAAGAATGTAACAAAAGAGATTGGACATCGATGTATCAAATTGAACCAGTCCTCCTAGCATAAAAGCCGGTGAACCCTTGGTCACCGAACACAGTCGAGAAGCCTATGAACACAGTCGGTGAGCCTATGAACCATGGGTCACTAAACCTCCTAGTCATTGAACCCCAAGGTCACCGAACACGATCACCGATCACCGAACTCGGTTATTGAACCTCACGCCATCGAACCTAGTCACTTGAGACTTAAAGGATCATCTGACTGAACCAAGGTCTTGAACCTCGGTCATTGAACAAATCGAACCCCGGCCTTACACCTTTATCAATCACTTTAGGCTATTTGTATATTCAAATAAGGAGACTGCTGGGTCCAATAAATTGACCCAATCACCCCGAACAAGATTTGAAAATAAAATAGCCTAACTCACTAAATAATATGAGTGACTCACCGATAAAGAAATCAGTGAGTGTTGTTTTGTGCTCTTTACTTATTGATACGGTGTCAGTGAGTAAAATATATGAGCTACAAACACATAGTGACACTGAGATTTTGACAAATGTCTCAGTGATCCTGAAGACGCTATCTCTACATACAGACTGAAAAATATGTATGGGAACTTCCAAGAGAAGAAGTCAAACAAGTACAAGACTTTACCATAAGAGTGGGAATATTGTGATGACACATTCAAAAGGATGGTTGGTGCTTTTCCAAAAGAGGAAGATGAAGATGGACCACATGAGGGACCACATGTCCCCATCATCACATGTTTTGTATTATTAGTTACTATATATATGTCTGTATTTTAATAGAGATATGTATGTATTCTAAACAAACACAATACATAGTATTAGTTGTTAGGATCATCCTCTTATTGAAACACAAGCATAGCTTGGATCAATGAGATTTTATTTTTGATTCAATGGGGATAATATACCGATATTATACCCGTAAAAAGTTGAGGATGTTATCATGTAGTCTAGTTGGTATTGAGTAATCTTGTAACAAATTGTTATTCATTATTATTGAATGTGTTCTTCATTTTTATCAAGAATTTCTCAATTATTTTGGACCAACAAGTGGTATCAGAGCGGGTGGATTATTCTCATGATCCAGATCCGTTCATGGCTGCTGATAACATTCTCAGCTATGTCAATATTAGTATGAAAAGCTTCAAAAGTTGCTACTATTGTTGCAACTTTTGAGGGGAAGAAACACACTAATATAGATTGAATGACAAAATACCACAAAATTACCAACGATTGAAATAATCACCAATACTTTACCCACTAAACAAAAAAAACCTTATCCTCGTATCCCTCACCCACACAACACAAAATCTTATCCCCAACACACAAAAACACAGACATATCAAAAATCCCATATCCGGTTCTAAACAAAAAAATCAAATCGTGTTTATCAATTTACACACACACAAACAGATCCAACAAAAACCTTATCATAAAAAAAAACGCGCCATAACTCTTTATTTTTCCTACTATACCAAAACCCAGATTCATTACAATCAAAAAACCTATCACAAACAAAAAACACACATCAATTACCATCATCAACATACACAAAAAATCATCAGTATCAAAATCTCACCACTCTCAAATTCACACAAACTCACACTGACTACATCTAAACCCAAATCACGATATACAAAATCATTAGCATCACCAACAAACCTAATCTACTCAACACGAAAAAAAAACCGCACCAATCAAACACCACACAAAATCATCACTGCAAAACCAAAATCAAACCGACGAGGAATTAGTGAAAAGATGAAGAAATAAACAACCCGAGAGAGAGGTCGCTCGTGAAGAACCCACTCTCTTAATCAATTTCACAAACTCGTGACATACCCCGCGACTACGGTGAAGGTAGTAGTGGTTGTCAATGACAAACCCTAAAAGAAAAGTAGGAGACGGATGAGGTGGTTAATATTCTTGAATCGGATTTAAGGTTAAAAGGTGTTTGTGATGATATAGGATTAGGGGTGAAATTGGTTCGTAGTGTGTGATGTTGTGATATGATTGATTGTTGACTGAGTTTGATATGAATGTTAGAGTTAGTATAATCAGGGGAGATGAGACACCATTGAGAATCAGAAGTGCCTAAACATTCGTGTACAACTAAAAGGAATTGAGTCACGATGATGCAAGTGCGTGATATGTATCGGATCCCTAAAATATCGGGAGTAGCTTAGAAGGTTTAGTATATAGTGGTCTTTGAGAGAGATCTTTGTAACTCGGGGAGTGGGTATGAATCAAGATGTTGTATCATAACCTTGAAGAATCAGCGATGCGGATCGGTGAATAGAGGAGTCAAATGGTATGATGCGTACATCAGGTGGGTTTTAGGAAGACGATGGTTCTTCGGGTTAAACTCGAAGAGTCGAACACGATGGTTTCTTAAGTCACCGATCTTGAGAAGCCTCTAAATCGAACCCGATCAGATTGAAACAAATATCGGGTGTGATATCGTAGTGAGAAGAAGTTGAATGACTATCTCAGTAATGGAGTAAGCGTGGTGGGTAATGTGAGATTGATCGAGTGTATTTTGACTCATATTGGGTTATTAATATCAGTGGGTACTTGGCGTGACTCAGTGAGTGTAAAGCTGAAGTATGGTCTGTCAGGTTGTGTTATTTACGGGCTGAATGAGTGATGAAAGATAATTGGGTCTGATTCTGTATGACTACAGTGCAGCACGAGTTGTGACTCAGTGTGGTACAACTTCGTGGAGTGTGTATGTGATTTAGGTCGAGCTTGAACATGGGCTTGAAAACAAGAACTCCTTTTGAAGTCGTTGAAGAGTGCTAACCGAGACCTCGAACATTGGTCACATTGAACAAGTGTGTCCTCGAACTAAAGTAAATCAAACCCCGCATCGAAAAAGGTGAATATGAACACAGATCACCAAGACAAATGAGCTGAACCCGAGTCTCAAGGTGTGTATGAAGAATGGGTCGTCGGTTGAAACTTTCTCAGAACCAAGATAGTGCCATCGAGCTCGAGTGACAAAAACCGAGTCACTAAAGAAATGAGAACCCAAAGACTGAGTAGTCCTAGACCGAACGTGTCAATCTAGTATGTGATAGAATGTAACTAAAGGGTTGTATTTTTATGTCTTTGTTGTATTCTCGGTAAGAATGTAACAAAGAGAGTGGACATCGATGTATCAAATTGAACCAGTCCCTCTTAGCATAAAAAGCCGGTGAACCCTTGGTCACCAACACGGTCAAGAAGCCTATGAACCCGGTCGGTGAGCCTATGAACCATGGGTCACTAAACCTCCTAGTCATTGAACCCTAAGTCACCGAACTCGATCATCGATCATCGAACTCGGGTTATTGAACCTCATCCAACCTAGTCACTGAGACTTAAAGGTTCATACAACTGAACCTAGGTACCGAACCTCGGTCATTGAACAAACCGAACCTCGATCTTACACCTTTATCATCACTTTAGGCTATTTGTATATTCAAATAGGGAGACCGCTGGGTCCAATAAATTGACCCAATCACCCCGAACAAGATTTGAAAATAAAATAGCCTAACTCACTAAATAAATAGTGAGTGACTCATCGATAAAGAAATCGATGAGTGTTGTTTTAATGCCTTTACTTGCGATACGGTGTCGATGAGTAAAATATATGAGCTACAAACACACCAAAGACATCGAGATTTTGACAAATGTCTCAAGGATCCCAAGACGCTATCTCTACATGCATCGAAAAATATATGTGGGAACTCCAAGAGAAGAAGTCAAACAAGTACAAGACTTTACCATAAGAGCGGAATATTATGATGACACATTCAAAAGGATACTACGCTTTTCTAAAGAGAAGATGAAGATGGACCACACGAGGACCACATGTCACCATCATCACATGTTTTGTATTATTAGTTACTATATATATGTCTGTATTGTAATGTAGATAGATGATTCTTAACAAACACAATACATAGTATTAGTTGTTAGATCATCCTCACATTGAAACACAAGCATAGCTTGGATCAATGAGATTTTATTTGTCATTCAATGGGGATAATATACCGATATTATCCCCGTAAAAAGTTGAGGATGTTATCATGTAGTCTAGTTGGTATTGACTAATCTTGTAACAAATTGTTATTCATTATTATTGAATGTGTTCTTCATTTTTATCAAGAATTTCTCAATTATTTTGGACCAACAAGTGGTATCGTAATCGGTGGATTATTCTCATGATCCGCATCCGCTCATGGTCTGCTGATAACATTCTCAGCTATGTCAATATTAGTATGAAAAGCTTCAAAAGTTGCTACTATTGTTGCAACTTTTGAAGGGAAGAAACACACTAATATAGATTGAATGACAAAAATACCACACAAAATTACCACTGATTGAAATAATCAGCCAATACTTTACCCATTAAACAAAAAAAAAGCTTATCCTTGTATCCCTCACCCACACAACACAAAATCTTATCCCCAACACACAAAAACAAAGACACATCAAAAATTCCATATCCGGTTCTAAACAAAAAAATCAAATCGTGTTTATCAATTTACACACACACAAACAGATCCAACAAAAACCTTATCATCAAAAAAAACACGCCATAACTCTTTATCTTTCCTACAATACCAAAACACAGATTCATTACAATCAAAAAACCCATCACAAACAAAAAACACACCTCAATTACCATCATCAACATACACAAAAAATCATCAGTATCAAAATCTCACCACTCTCGAATTCACACAAACTCACACTGACTACATCTAAACCCAAATCATGATATACAAAATCATTAGCATCACCAACAAACCTAATCTACTCACCATCACAAAATCCCAGATTTTATTCATAAAATAAACACGAAAAAAAAATCGCACCAATCCAACACCACACAAAAATCATCACTCGCAAAACCAAAAGCAAATCCAACGAGGAATTAGTGAAAAAGATGAAGAAATAAACAACCTAAGAGAGGTCGCTCCCGTGAAGAACCCACTCTCTTAATCAATTTCGACAAATCCTGCATACCCCGGCGACTACAGTGAAGGTAGTAGTGGTTGTCAATGACAAACCTTATAAGAAAAGTAGGAGACGGATGAGGTGGTTAATATTCTTGAATCGTATTTAAGGTTAAAAGGTGTTTGTGATGATATAGGATTAGGGGTGAAATTGGTCCGTAGTGTGTGATGTTGTGATATGATTGATTGCTGACTGAGTTATATGAATGTTAGAGTTAGTATAATCAGGGGAGATGAGACACCATTGAGAATCAGAAGTGCCTAAACATTCAGGTACAACTAAAAGGAAATGAGTCCCTGATGATGCAAGTCTGTGATATGTGTTAGTATCCCTAAAATATCAGGGAGTGGCTTAGAAGGTTTAGTATATAGTGGTGCTGCAAGGAGAGATCTTTATAACTCAGGGAGTGGGTATGAATCAGTATGTTGTATCATAACCTTGAAGAATCACTGATGCGGATCAGTGAATAGAATGAATCAGATGGTACGGTGCGTACATCAGTAGGTTTTAGGAAGACGATGGTTCTTTCGGGTTAAACCTGAAGAGCTGAACCTGATGGTTTCTTAAGTCACTGATCTTGAGAAGCCTCTAAATCTGAACCTGATCATGATTGAAACTAATATCAGGGTGTAATATCGTAAAGTGAGAAGGAAGTTGAATGACTATCTCAGCACGGTAAACGTGAGTACCGTGAGATTGATCGAGTGTATTTCACTCATATAGGGTTATTAATATCGGTGGGTACTTGGTAGCGACTCGGTGAGTGTAAAGTGAAGTATGGTCTCAAGTTGTGTTATTTACTAGTCGAATGACCATGAATGAGAATTGGGTCCGATTATGTATGACTACAGCACGGCACGAAGTTGTGACTCGAGTGTGGTACAACTCGTGGGAGTGTGTATGTGATTTAGGTCGAAGCTTGAACATGGGCTTGAAAACAAGAACTCCTTTTGAAGTCGCTGAAGAGTCCTAACCCGAGACCCCGAACATTGGTCTCACCGAACAAGTGTGTCCACTCGAACTAAAGGTAACCGAAACCCGATTCATCGAAAAAGGTGAACGTGAACTGATCACCGAAGACAAATGAGACTGAACCCAGTCTCAAGTGTGTATGAAGAATGGGTCGTCTGTGTTGAAACTTTCTTAGAACCAAGATAGTGCCATCGAGCTCAGAGTGACTAAAACCGAGTCACTAAAGAAATGAGAACCCAAAGACACGATAGTCATAGACCCCGAACGTGTCAATCTAGTATGTGATAGAATGTAACTAAAGGGTTGTATTTTTATGCCTTTGTTGTATTCACGGAAGAATGTAACAAAGAGAGCGGACACCGATGTATCAAATTGAACCAGTCCTCTTAGCATAAAAGCCTGAACCCTTGGTCATCGAACTCGTCAAGAAGCCTATGAAACAGTCGGTGAGCCTATGAACCATGGGTCACTAATCGTCCTAGTCATTGAACCCCAAGGTCATCGAACCCGATCACCGATCATCGAACTCGGTTATTGAACCTCCGCCACCGAACCTAGTCAATGAGACTTAAAGGATCATACAACAACCTAGGTACCAACCTCGCCATTGAACAAATCAACCCTCGCCTTACACCTTTATCAATCACTTTAGGCTATTTGTATATTCAACAGGGATCGCTTGGGTCCAATAAATTGACCCAATCACCCCGAACAAGATTTGAAAATAAAATAGCCTAACTCACTAAATAAATAGTGAGTGACCACCGATAAAGAAATCAAATGAGTGTTGTTTTGTGCTCTTTACCATCGACACGGTGTCGTGAGTAAAATATATGAGCTACAACACACCAAGGACATCGAGATTTTTGACAAATGTCTCGGTGATCCCAAGACGCTATCTCTACATACTGATTGAAAAATATGTGGAACTTCCAAGAAGGAAGTCAAACAAGTACAAGACTTTACCATAAGAGTGGTAATATCGTGATGACATTCGAAAAGGACGGTTGGTGCTTTTCCAAAAGAGAAGATGAAGATGGACCACATGAGGGACCACATGTCACCATCATCACATGTTTTGTATTATTAGTTACTATATATATATACGTATTGTAATAGTAGATAAGATGTATTCTAAACAAACACAATACATAGTATTAGTTGTTAGATCATCCTCTCATTGAAACACAAGCATAGCTTGGATCAATGAGAGTTTATTTGTCATTCAACGGGATAATATACCGATATTATCCCGTAAAAAGATGAGGATGTTATCATGTAGTCTAGTTGGTATTGAGTAATCTTGTAACAAATTGTTATTCATTATTATTGAATGTGTTCTTCATTTTTATCAAGAATTTCTCAATTATTTTGGACCAACAAGTGGTATCAGAGCGGGTGGATTATTCTCATGATCCAAATCCGTTCATGGCTGCTGATAACATTCTCAGCTATGTCAATATTAGTATGAAAAGCTTCAAAAGTTGCTACTATTGTTGCAACTTTTGAGGGGAAGAAACACACTAATATAGATTGAATGACAAAAATACCACACAAAATTACCACTGATTGAAATAATCAGCCAATACTTTACCCATTAAACAAAAAAAAACCTTATCCTCGTATCCCTCACCCACACAACACAAAATCTTATCCCCAACACACAAAAACACAGCACATCAAATGTAAAACCTGAAAATCTAAAACATAGATAAAGACTAAAATACCCTTGGAATCGAAAATTATAAATACGAAAAGACATTTAAAATCATTAAACGAAATTAAAACCTAAATTACGAATAATTAAAACTTAACTAATATGTGACGTGAGCGACATTTGTACGATTTAAGATTTAAACGTCTCGCTAAAGTTTTGGGCCGATTAGTCGGGCCTTGTCATTCGTTATTTGGTGAACCATGTTGGAGCGCGCTTGTTTTGTTCGCATGATCAAGAGTCAAGGCCACTGGGCCGTGGGTTTGTTATGTTTGGTTGGACCCAAGCCGAAGCCATACCCTCCTCAAAGCCCTAAACCAAAAATGTTACCACCTATAAATATAACTCATTAACTCTAATTTGGAACCCTAGTTTTGGTTGCCTCTTCTTTTCTTTTTGTTCCATTCGGCCGAGTAACAAACACCCTTGGTGTCGCGAGTTCTTGTTTCAAGAAGCTAAGGTATAACGTGTTTCCTCGTTTTATTTTGATAACACCTAACGATAATATGTTGTAACTTGTTTGTTTAGTCGAATTGTGTTTTTCCTTTTGTGGCCGAACCGTATGAAACCAACAAGAACAAACCATAATGACTTGAACCTTATAATTATTAAAGAGCATGTTATTTGATACGTATTATTTGAATCGGATCATAGTTGAGTCGAGCAATATAAACTGAACCACATATATATATATAACCGAACCATATAAGAGTTTTGAACGTGTATTAAACGAGTAAGGGATCATGTAAACCTAAACCCTAGTTTGAAGTGTGAACCTAACCATGCATGCCGAACCCTAAATGGTTTGTGAACCGTGTATCATGCGTGTGTTTTATAAGTCAAGTGAGCTTGTAGATATGTAAACGTAGTATGTAGTCATATCTAGTCTAAACTATTGTGCATGTGTGTGTACATGTGTATCTAATCCGGATAATAAGTAACTTTTGTGGTCACATGAAATCAGTAACGTATGGTTAAGACATGAAGGTGTGAGTAAATAAACGTATGGTTAAGACATGTATAACATGTATATAAGTAACGTATGGTTAAGACATGAAGGTGTGAGTAAATAAACGAGAGTTAATGAGTTATGTGAGTCAACTTGAGTATGAATAAGTGTTTGCATGTGTGAAAGCGTGCATGGTAAAGCATAAAAGAAAGGTTGTTTTCATTACGCTAGGTCAAGTAACGAGTCATTAAATGACATAACATGTAAAGTAAATGCACATTGATGTGATATTAAAGAATGAGAAAACCTAGAACATAAATGAGAGTCGATTAGGGTTTCAAGCTAAGGGTATAATTCATTATTTCTTGTGCGAGTTATAGACGCTTAAACTATTTTCACATTTAACCCTAAACTTTAATAAATGACATAATGAACCTTAATCTATGATATTAATTATAAAACACTTAAGTCTCATTTAATCATAAAACCCTAAAGTCTTCAAGAGCACCGAATACACTAAGTATAAACACCAAATATTAAAAGATCATTTCGACAATTATGGAATCATAAATAACATGTACGATCGTTAATGTGTATAGGTTACGTGAAGAAGGAGTAACCCTTTGCTTTCCGTATTTACGCTTTTTGGTCATTTGCTTTGGAATAAGGTATGGATATTCGACCTTTTCAGAAAGGTTCCTTATAACGTTTTCTTTTCGTTAGCTTTTATATTAGGGTTTCCTAAGCCTTTGCTATGAACCCCATTTTGTTTGTTTGAGTCGTTGCTTATTTGAACTACGATTTCAGAGTTATGAAACATTTGATTTTGAACTATATGATATGAAAACTTTGATTTTGAAAATATGATTAATCTTCCGATAAAGTATGATCCGTATCGGCTTTGACATTCGATTTGACCTAAGATAGTTTGACACCCGAGCCAAATATTAACTAGTCATGGGGTTCCATGTCAGTGTCGATGATGCACCTTGACATGACTCTAGGGCGGTAGAGTGATGTTACGCCACGCCCCTTATCTCGCTATCCGTTATGAGCTCAAGTTATATTATATGACCAATATCACATACGTATGCGTATGGATGCATCCTAGATCATTATCATTATATGTTATATGTTATATGTTATCTCGATGATTGATGTCGCGCATGCACGCCCTTCATAACTCGGTAGGTCTCCCTACAAATGTTGCCTTGTGTGAATATGAATATGATTATGATCCGATATTTGTTTCGGGCTCGAGGTAGTTAACTATAAAACTTTTTCGATAATTCTCGATTTATACTTTGAAATGATTATGATTTTGCTATCTTTCGCTCACTATATTCCGTATTCGATTCGCTTCGTATTCGCTTTGCTTGTATATCTGCCTTTGGGCTTTTGAAGCTCAACAGATTTCTTTCTTCCGGCGTGTATCTAAGCATCGAGTGAGTTTTGCTTTGGATGAGTCTTTGAGTGGACTTACCTTAGAGATATTTAGCTTTGATCTTATGATGCCATTTTAGACTTACTATTTTATATTTTATTGGAGTTTATTTTTATTTGGGACCTGTAATGAAGTCATGTTGACTTGAATTCTTCAAGATTTATGCTAAGACTTCGTTTGGATATTTATGTTTGCTTTGATATGACACCATTATTTGTGATTCCTTTACCCTTGTCGGATTGGGCGTTACAATTTATGGTCTCGAGCCCAGTTACGACTTGTAGTGGGACCTGACATATGGACCTTAGGTTTTGAGACCATAGAGCTTAGGCTATGACACTGTGAGGATTGGGTGACTTTAGGTTCCTTCTGCGTACTTTCATTTCGTATCTCACCTTTGTTCATTTTGCTAATCGTTTGAATATCGTTCGGATGGTTCGAACTCGTACTAACAGTAAGCGGATGGAGCGATGATGCTCTAACATTGATGTTGCGATTGCTAATGCTCTCAACACTCTTTTCCTGGTCTTACTACACGAGATGTTGGCGGTGATCGACAACATCGTGGTCGGTGGTGCCGGGTAGTGGTGGAGGAAATCAACCCGTCGGCATTCACACTTGGCTCGAAAGCGTTTGGTGGCTCAAGCCTCTTTCTTTAGCACTGCTGCTACTCCCAATCGAGGCCGAGGTGGACCGGATCATATTAAGAAGTCGTTTGAAGTCTTGGGTCAGGAGACAGTTTAAGACTCGTTTGGTCGCATTTAAGTTGGAAGGTGATGCTTTGAATTGGTGGAAGGCACTCAAACAAGCAAGAGGAGGAGATGCTTTTGATGTTACTTGTACTGGACCGAGTTTTGGACTATCTTCTATAACCTTTACTTCCCACGATGCCGAGTAGCAAGGTATGAGAGGGATTATCAGGGCAATCTACGGTTTGATCATGAGAACTCCAATGAGTACATGAGTAGGTTTATGAGGTCGGTAAGTTTTGTGGGAACGATTCTTCGGAGATGGTAGGCCAAGCTAAGCACTTCAAGTGGGGAAGAAGTGGGTGTTGGACCGATCGCTTAATATTGAGTATGAGAATGTGCGGCTGCAATGACGCAACTCGTAACATCGAGATCTTTCATGAGGTTTCGGGTTCCAATAAGCGTAACGCTGATGGTGATCGGATTCAGGTAGGACTCAAAGTAATGATTATAAGGAAATTCGGTAGGAGTTATGATTCAGGGTCAGTGGATAGGAGTTATGATCCGGGTCGATCGGGAAGGAATGTGGACTCTAGGGCTCAAGGAGGAGTCGGGATAGCGGTAGCCGGTAGGAATGGAAATGATCGTCTTAATCAAGGTAACAATAACCGTTACAACAAGGATTAGTCGGCTCGAGGATCAAATCAGGTCGTGCTTTAGGGTCTTACAGTCGACAAAGGACGATCAAGTTTTGCCTCCCCACCTATCTGTACTACTTGTGGAAAGGCTCATCCGGACCGTGTTTCAAGGCCACGGTGGATGTTTCTCTTGTGGATCCACTACTCACAAGATCAAGGATTGCCCTAAGAAGAACCCGGTGATTCTGGAAACTACATCAAGCCGCCAACTACTCTGGACGAGTTTATGCTACTACTCGGAATCAAAGTGAGCGCACTTCAAGTACCATTCTGGGCACTCTTTTCATTGATGATTATTCGCCTTCGCTTTATTTGATACCGTGCCACACTCCATTATATCCGCCACATTTGCTAAGAAACTTAATGTGAAGCCCAAACCATTAACAAATCACTTATCAATATCTACGCCTATGAAAACCACATGATCATTGATCATAAATACATTAAGTGCCCTCTTCGTTTTGATGATCGTATTCGCCTGCCGTCTGTATCCTCTCGATATGGTCGACTTTGATATCATTCTAGGCATGGATTGGTTGGCTTATCATAGAGCTTCCATCGATCGCTATGCTAGAACTGTGATCTTTGGAGACATAAAACATCCTGAATTTGTTTATTTTGGTTCTCAACCTCTCAAATCTGTTAAGCTCATTTACGCTATGAAGGTACCGGACCATGATTGCTCATGGGTGTCAAGGTTTTCGGCAGCTATTAAGGACACATCTTTAGAGAGTCCTAACATTGAAAATCTTCATTGTTTGTGAATTCACCGACGCTTTTTCCGATGAACTCTGGTCTTCCCCGCCTAGAAGTTGAGTTTAGCATTGAGTTAATTCCCAGTCTTGAACCGATTTGAAGGTCTCCGTGTCGTATAGCACCTATAGAGCTGAAGGAGTTGAAGGAGCAATTGCAAGAGATGATAGAAAATGGATTTATTCGACCGGTGTTTCTCCATGGGGTGCACCTGTTTTATTTGAAGAAGAAGGATGGAAGCATGCGTCTATGTATCGACTACCGTGAACTCAATCGTATTACTATTCGTAACCGTTATCCTCGCGGCGTATAGATGATTTTTGATCAAGCGCGAAGGAGCTAAGTTCTTTTCGAAGATTGATCCGAGATCGGTTATCATCACTCGTGTGAGGGCAAGATGTTCCTAAGACCGCGTTTCGTGCGGATATGGTCACTGAATTCCTCGTTATGCGTTTGGTTTGACAAATCTTTCTTTGTGTTTATGGACCTAATGAATCGTGTTTTCCATGAGTTCCTTGACAAGTTCGTTATCATTTTCATCGACGACATTTTAGTTTACTCCAGTCGAAGAAGAGCATGAACAACATCTCCAGGATAGTTTTGGAGATTACGAGGAAGAAGAAGTTGTCTACCAAATTTTGAAGTCGAGTTTTGGTTAAGACAAGTCGCGTTCCTTGGTCATATTATGTCTGGCGATGGTATCACCATGGATCCGTCTAAAGTTGAGGCTATCACTAAATGGCCAAGACCTCTGACGGTGATCGAGGTTAGGAGTTTTCTAGGACTTCTTGGTTATTACAAGCGTTTTTGAAGGTTTCTCTCGCAGCTTTGCCCCAACCCAATTGATGAGGAAGGTGAAAAGTTTGTATGGATGGATGAGCGAGAGAAAGTTTTGAAGAGTTGAAATGGAGATTGGTGTCACTCCTATTTTGACTCTTCCTTACGGTCTGGAGGATTTCAAATTTATAATGATGCATCTAAGAAAAGTTGGGTTGTGTTTTGATGCAACATGGAAGGTGATAGCTTACGGCTCAAGACAAGCTGAAACCTTATGAGGAGAATTACTGACTCATGACCTTGAGTTAGGCTGCGGTGGTGTTCGCGTTGAAGATGCGGAGGCATTACTTGTATGGAGGCGTGTGATATTTTCGCGACCATAAGAGTCTCAGTATATTTTCACTCGAGAAGGAACTTAACATGAGACAAAGAAGATGGTTAGAACTTCTTAAGGATTATGACACCAACATTCGGTACCATCCGGTAAGGCTAATGTAGTTCTTTGCGCGGCAATCGAGCATTCTTGCAAGTATTGAGATTGAACCTAGGATTATTCGTGACTTAGAGAGTTTGGATGTTGAGCTATGCGTCGAGGTTTTGATGGATCTTTGGGCTAGTATGAAGGTGGAGTCGAACCTTATCTGCAAATTAAGGAAGCTCGGAAAGATGATGGTGAAATTGTGGGCGTAAGCGCAAAATGTTGAAGAAGGTAAGCAGAGCGAAGTTTAAGGTTGATGATGACGATTATATGGTATGAAGATAGGCTTTGTGTTCCCAATGATCCGGTACTTTGTGAAAGTTATGGTAAGCTCATAGTTCTCCTTTCACTATCCATCCTGGTTCTACCAAGATGTATAGGGATTTGAAGCAATATACGGTGGAATGGCATGAAGCAAGATGTGGCGGACGTTTGTGTCGAAGTGTATGATTTGTCGTGAGTTAAGATTGAACATCAAAGGGCTAGTGGATTATTCTGACCATTGGATATTTCAACATGGAAGTGGGATAAGATATCTATGGATTTTGTATTTGGACTACCTCTTTTCGGAAGAAACATGATGCGATTTGGGTAGTTGTTGATCGACTAACCAAATACGCTCATTCTTACCAATCGAAAGGATTATGGTATTGGTAGATTGGCGAAATTTTTGACAAGAGATCGTTAGACTTCATGGTACTCCGGCATCTATTGTGTCGATAGGGATCGCGTTTTACTTCTCGTTTGGAAAGGTTTGCAGCTTGGGGTACTCGACTTAATTTGATCTGGCATTTCATCCTTAAGCAGACGGTCGATCGAGAGGACTATTCGGACCTTAGAGGACATGCTAAGGGCTTGTGCTTTAGAATGGACTGGCATTTGGGATGAATATTTGTGTTTAGTAGAGTTTGCATACAACAACGGTTGGCATGCTAGCATTAAAGCGACAGTTTGAACTTCTTTATGGGAGGAAATGTAGAGCACCTACTTGTTGGGATGAAGTAGATGAGCAGCAATTGAAGGTCCGAAATGATTGAGATCGATAATGAGAAAGTAGCATGTGCTAGAGAAAAATTGAAGGAGGCTAGGTCTCGTCGGAAAAGTTATGCCGACAAGCATCGTCGTGATTTAAATTTCAGAGTTGGAGATCGTGTATTTTGAAAGTCTCGCCGTTTAGAGGTGTGAAACATTTTGGAATCAAGGGCAAGCTCGGTCCTCGATTCATCGGTCCATTGAAATTGGAGCGTATAGGAGAAGTTTCGTGTCGATTAGCACTTCCGCCTCGGTTATCGCATGTTCATGATGTTTTCCATATATCTCTCTAGGGATACAACTATCATCCATTACCGTTGCTTCTTATCCGTTTGATCAAATTCGATCCGATATGTCTTTATCGAAGAACGGAAGCTATTTTAGAAAGACAAGAAAGAGTTATGAGAAATAAAGTCATTCGTTCGTTAAGATTCTTTGGAAAAATCACCGGGCGATGAGGCTACTTGGGAAACCGAGTCGATGCGAGCTAGTTATCCTCATTTCTTTGAATAGTTTGGTATGTTCTCATTTCGTTTCGTTTCGTTTCATTTCAATTTTGAGGGCGAAAATTCTTCTTTTAGAGGGAAGAGTTGTAAAACACGAAAATCTAAAGCAGAGATAAAGACTAAAATACCCTTGGAATCGAAAATTATAAATCACGTAAAGACATTTAAAATCATTAAGCGAAATTAAAACCTAAATTACGAATAATTAAAACTTAACTAATATGTGTATGCGTGGCGACATTTATACGACGAAGATTTAAACGTCTCGCTAAAGTGTTGGGCGATTAGTTGGGCCTTGTCATTCGTTATTTGGTGAACCATGTTGGGCAGCGTTTGTTTTGTTCGTGCGGATCAAAGGCGAAACCACGCTTGGGCCGATGGGTTTGTTGTGTTCGGTTGGACCCAGCGAGCCATACCCCCTCAAAGCCCTAAACCAAAAATGTTACCACCTATAAATATAACTCATTAACTCTAATTTGGAACCCTAGTTTTGGTTGCCTCTTCTTTTCTTTTTGTTCCATTCGGCGAGTAACAAACACCCTTGGTGTCATGAGTTCTTGTTCAACGAGCTAAGGTATAACGTGTTTCCTCGTTTTATTTTGATAACACCTAACGTATAATATGTTTTAACTTGTTTGTTTAGTCAATTGTGTTTTTCCTTTTGTGGCCGAACCGTATGAAACCAACAAGAACAAACCATAATGACTTGAACCTTATAATTATTAAAAGGCATGTTATTTGATCGTATTATTTGAATCGGATCATAGTTGAGTCGAGCCATATAAACCGAACCACATATATATATATAACCAAACCTTATAAGATTTTTGAGCGTGTATTAAGCGAGTAAGGGATTATGTAAACCTAAACCTAGTTTGAAGTGTGAACCTAACCATGCATGCGAACCCTAAATGGTTTGTGAACCGTGTATCATCGTGTGTTTTATAAGTCAAGTTAGCTTGTAGATATGTAAGCGTAGTGCGTGGTCATATCTAGTCTAAACTATTGTGCATGTGTGTGTAGATGTGTATCTAATCCGGATAATAAGTAACTTTTGTGGTGCATGAAATCATAAGCGTGCATGGGAATAAAAGTTGACGTATAACATGTATATAAGTAACGTATGGTTAAGACATGAAGGTGTTGAGTAAATAAGCGAGTTAATGAGTTATGTAAGTCAACTTGAGTATGAATAAGTATTTGCATGTGAGTGCGTGCATGGTAAAGCATAAAAGAAAGGTTGTTTTCATTACGTGCTAGGTCAAATGTGAGTCATTAAATGACGTAACATGTAAAGTAAATGCACATTGATGTGATATTAAAGAATGAGAAAACCTAGAACATAAATGAGAGTCGATTAGGGTTTGAAGCTAAGGGTATTAATTCATTATTTCATGTGTGAGTTATGACGTTTAAACTATTTTCACATTTAACCCTAAACTTTAATAAATGACATAATGAACCTTAATCTATGATATTAATTATAAAATACTTAAGTCTCATTTAATCATAAAACCTAAAATCTTGAAACCTTGAATACACTAAGTATAAACACCAAATATTAAAAGATCATTTCGACAATTATGGAATCATAAATAACATGTCGACCGTTAATGTGTATAGGTTACGTGAAGAAGGAGTAATCATTTGCTTTCCGTATTTTTGCTTTTGGTCATTTGCTTTGGAATAAAGGTACAGATATTACGACCTTTTCGGTAAAGGTTCCTTATAACATTTTCTTTTCGTTAGCTTTTATATTAGGGTTTCCTAAGCCTTTGCTATGAACCCCATTCATTTTGTTTGAATTTGCTTATTTGAACTCGATTTACGAGTTATGAAACATTTGATTTTGAACTATATGATATGAAAACTTTGATTTTGAAAATATGATTAATCTTACGATAAAGTATGATGCGTGTCGGTTTGACATTACGATTTGACCTAAGATAGTTTGACACCGAGCCAAATATTAACTAGTCATGGGGTTCCATGTCCGTGTCAATGATGCACCTCGACATGACTCTAGGGCGGTAGAGTGATGTTACGCCCGTCCCTGTCATTATCTCATTATGAGCTCAAGTTATATTATATGACCAATATGCATACGTGGGGCGTATGGATGCATCCTAGATACATTATCATTATATGTTATATGTTATATGTTGTCGATGATTGATCTGCGTGCATACCGTCCTTCATAACTCTGGTAGGTCTCCCTACAAATGTTGTAACACCCTGACCCGACAAGGGTAAAGATATCTGTCTGGTTTCATATCGAACTTTAATAACTATACAATAGCGGAAGCCTTTACAAAATATCCAAAAGAAAACATAAATAACTAAAACTTCAAAATAAATCTAAGATCTCTAAGGTAAAGTCTTGCTCTCAACTCTACTCTCAACCCGGATCGGCTATCCCATAAGCTCATCTTGAGCAGCTTAATACTGCCGCGAGGAAAAGAAAAGTGCGGTGAGCTTACAAAAGCCAGTGAGCGAATATAACGAAACAAAAGCAAAACAAATGTACGAATAACAAAATAAAATGAAATAATGACGAAGGATCTTTCGGGATTCTGGAAGCACACATATCACAATCCGACCAACCACATAATGATCGGACATCACATAGCACATCAAAAACATAAGCGCAAACAAAATCGAGAATAACCAAACACTTAACATATCAAGAATAACATTTTACTTATAAGCGACGGAAAGTCTAAGAACTAATGGAAAACACTTTCTAATAAATAAACATGGCATTCATACAAATCAATAAATCAACATTTAATGCACTTAATTGATATTACAATGAGTGAAATTGTGATTCAAATCATGGCGATCCACAAACAAATAGAAACATAGCGAGACAACTATAATTAGAAAGACCAAGCAAAACATAGCATAACCATTAGCAATTATCCAACCGGATATCATAAGCTAAACCGGTTCTCGGATCAAATCCTAACATCGCAGAGTTCGGACATGGCGGATCACATAGGCAATAAAACACTAGCGTATAAGCGAAGTTTCCCAAAATTAAGCGAACAAATTATACATACGAAACTTATAGAATACTCACTTTCATACTAGCGTTCATCTCATGATTAACGAATCCATATAACGATAAACTAACATAATATCGGGCGACAACATGCAAATCGAGGTTTTAACATATTAATCATATCTTAGCATAGCGGTGCGGTGAGTCACATAAACATACAAAAGCATAATTAGAACACTTATCATAGAAATAACAAATCTGATTTAGTTAACTACCTCGGGGCCGAACATATCATATCAAAATCATCATACATATGCATGAGTCATCTTAGCAAATAATTTGGAGTAGCTAGCTCCCGAAGTTGTGAAGGCAGCGTATGCGCGACATCATTCACCAAACAAATCATATCGGATAACGGATCGGATCTAGGATGCATCCATCGCCCCCAGACAAATATAGGTAATATAATACCAGCGAGCTCATAACAAATAACGAGAAAGGGCGTGGCGAACATCACTCTCGCCTAGAGTCATATCGAGGTGCATCATCGATACGGACATGGAACCCCATGACTAGTTATATTTGGCTCGGTGTCAAACTAACAAGGTCAAACAAATTGTCATAAATGACACGGATCATACATCATCATAAAGATTTCATATCACTTATCGGATAACATCTTATCATAAGGTTCATATTCAAATATAGCAAAGTTCATCAATTACACATATCAAAGTCTTCTTAACATAAAGTTCACATCAGATATGGCATAGTTCACTAGATTATAAGTTCAGATAAGTAACAAATCAAACATTCAGAACAGGGTTCATAGCAATGGCATAGGAAATCCTAATAAACATAAGAGAATGACAAAGAAGGGAAACATGAGGGACCTTTACTGAAAAGGTCAGAATATCCGTACCTTAAAGCAATTGAAAAGAAAACAAACGAATGTAGGAATATGAAGAAGTAACGTCGCGTCTCCTCCAATGAATCTACACGGATTATGATTATTTAATACTTATTAGTATAACGGATTAATCTCATTAATGCTCTTAGGGTTGTCAGATTATTTCCATTTTTAGTGACAGACGGAATTCCAACGTTTTAGGGTTATACCTCCTTAATTCACCAACTTTCTATTTAGGTTCTAGGGTTTCCCTTACTCTTTAAATATTACTAAATACACATTAAATTCACCTATTACTTCTTTTAATGATTTCCCAATTTAACCTAGAACGTAAATGATAACAAACGAAATTAACTTAAACTCTTGCGAAATTAACTTAAACTCTTGCGAAATTAACTTAAACTCTTGCGTGTCTCTACAAAATCAATTTACACTTGTTGAACCCATAATTGCTCGAATTACAAATTACACCCTTGACATCTTTAAGTTCACAATCTCACCTTACTTTATCAGATTTTACCCTTTTAACCCAAAGGTTTAGAATTTACAAAATGTACCTAATAAATTAAATACAATTCAGTATGGCCCTTTAAATATCAATATTACATGTTTAACCCCACACTTATTTTTATCGTTTAAGACCTTTATTTTACTGTTTACAAAATAACCTTTAAGTTTCAATATTTACAAAACCAACCCAAACCTTTATTTAAAACACGAATAAGTATAATTTCAAGTACAAGCCCTAAACCTAGGTTTCACCAATCATTAGCTCATCATTACCACTTCATTAATTACCTTCCATGATTATAAGGAAACCTAGTTTACAAAACCCTAATCGCCTTTTTAAAACCTTTCCTTTTTATGCTTTTCGAATCAAGAAAAACCCAAAACAATTTACACAAGCTTCAAATCCTTGGACATGTATTTTATTCAGGTATTATAACATGTAACAACTTCTGGAAAAATCAATTCATGATCTCTAAAAATATTATAAGCTCAATCGTTAATTATATACGCTTTTAGGGTTTTAGGTTTCAAGTAATTTCATACGACATATAAATCATGCATGGCCAATTTTTATGTGTTATATACAACTTATAGGACTGAATTAATCATTAGAAACATACCCTTGATGAGCTTGAATCGTTGGAACAAGAAAACACAAAAACCCTTTTGTCGTAAACCTAATTTCTTCAAAACACACCACGACTATAGACAACTCTGGAACTCGATCACTATTTTCCCACCTTCTAAACTTTAAATCTCGTCCAAGAAAATGGTCCCAACCTCTGGAAACTGAAGTCGACTTGTGAGAGGTTTTAGGTCGGTTTAGGGTTATCGGTGATTAGGAATTATCAAGGACGAATATATGTATATATACTTGAGTTATTATTTTCTTGTGGGCTTTAATATGTATTGGACTTAGATTAAATGGTCTTTTAATAATATAACTTATATTGGGCTTTAATTTAGTTTTATTTCTTTTATAAACTATTTTAATATTTTCGCTAATATGTAAAATACAAAACTAATTTTATAAAATCATAAACTATAAAACTACCTTTACAAAGTGTTTAATATTTATTTAGGTCATGTGAGATATTTCTTAAAATTCTCTGAATTTACATAGCTTACTTAGTATTCTTTTGAATTAATCTTTCATACTTTTAATTGTAAGGTTATTTTGGTCTTTTGTGAACTTTAGAAATTCCAGGTATTACAAATGTTGCCTTGTGTGAATATGAATATGATTATGATCTGATATTTGTTTCTGGGCTCGAGGTAGTTAACTATAAAACTTATTCGATAATTCTGATTTATACTTTGAAATGATTATGATTTTGCTATCTTTCGTTCACTATATTTCGTATTTGATTTGGTTTCATATTCGCTTTGCTTGTATATCATTCCTTTGGGCTTTTGAAGCTCACGCATTTCTTTTCTTCATGGCGGTATCTAAGCATTAGGTAGGATTGCTTTGGGATGAGTCTTTGAGTGGACTTACCTTAGAGATATTTAGCTTTGATCTTATGATGCCATTTAAGACTTACTATTTCGGATATTTTATTGGAATTTATTTTTATTTGGGACCTATGTAATGAAGTCATGTTGACTTGAATTATTTCAGTATTTATGCTAAGACTTCTTTTGGATATTTATGTTTGCTTTGATATGACACCATTATTTGTGATTCCTTTACCCTTGTCGGGTCGGGGCGTTACATCAAAAATCCCATATCCGGTTCTAAACAAAAAAATCAAATCGTGTTTATCAATTTACACACACACAAACAGATCCAACAAAAACCTTATCATCAAAAAAAAACACGCCATAACTCTTTATCTTTCCTACAATACCAAAACACAGATTCATTACAATCAAAAAACCCATCACAAACAAAAAACACACCTCAATTACCATCATCAACATACACAAAAAATCATCAGTATCAAAATCTCACCACTCTCGAATTCACACAAACTCACACTGACTACATCTAAACCCAAATCACGATATACAAAATCATTAGCATCACCAACAAACCTAATCTACTCACCATCACAAAATCCCAGATTTTGTTCACAAAATCAACACGAAAAAAAAACGCACCAATCCAACACCACATAAAAATCATCACTCGCAAAACCAAAAGCAAATCCAACGAGGAATTAGTGAAAAAGATGAAGAAATAAACAACCCAGAAGAGAGGTCGTCTCCGGCGAAGAACCCACTCTCTTAATCAATTTCGTCAAATCCTGCATACCCCGGCGACTACAGTGAAGGTAGTAGTGGTTGTCAATGACAAACCCTATAAGAAAAGTAGGAGACGGATGAGGTGGTTAATATTATTGAATTGGATTTAAGGTTAAAAGGTGTTTGTGATGATATAGGATTAGGGGTGAAATTGGTTCGTAGTGTGTGATGTTGTGATATGATTGATTGCTGACTGAGTTTGGTATGAATGTTAGAGTAAGTATAATCAGGGGAGATGAGACACCATTGAGAATCAGAAGTGCCTAAACATTCAGGTACAACTAAAAGGAATTGAGTCCCTTATGATGCAAGTCAGTGATATGTGTCAGTATCCCTAAAATATCAGGGAGTAGCTTAGAAGGTTTAGTATATAGTGGTGCTGCAAGGAGAGATCTTTGTAACTCAGGGAGTGGGTATGAATCAGTATGTTGTATCATAACCTTGAAGAATCACTAATGCGGATCAGTGAATAGAAGGAATCAGATGGTACAGTGCGTACATCAGTGGGTTTTAGGAAGACGATGGTTCTTTTGGGTTAAACCTGAAGAGCTGAACCTGATGGTTTCATAAGTCACTGATCTTGAGAAGCCTCTAAATCTGAACCTGATCAGGATTGAAACTAATATCAGGGTGTGATATCAGAAAGTGAGAAGGAAGTTGAATGACTATCTCGGTGAGTGGCGTGAGTGGGGTGTGAGATTCATCAGGGTGTATTCGACTCATATTGGGTTATTAATATCGGTGGGTACTTGGCGCGACTCGGTGAGTGTAAAGTGCGAAATGCGGTCGTCGGTTGTGTTATTTACGGGATGAATGAGTGATGAATGAGGTGGGTGCGATTACGTATGACTACAGTGCAGATGCGAGTTGTAACTTTCAGTGTGGTACAACTTGGGAGTGTGTATGTGATTTAGGTTAAGCTTGAACATGGGCTTGAAAACAAGAACTCCTTTTGAAGTCGTTGAAGAGTACTAACCCGAGACCACGAACATTGGTCTCCTTTGAACAAGTGTGTCCACGAACTAAAGGTAAGCGAAACCCGATTCTTGAAAAAGGTGAGCGTGAACACGATCACACGAAGACAAATGAGACCGAACCCGAGTCTCAAGGTGTGTATGAAGAATGGGTGTTCGGGTTGAAACTTGCTCGGGAACCGAAGATAGTGCCATGAGCTCGTAGTGACTAAAACCGGGTCACTAAAGAAATGAGAACCCAAAGACCTGATAGTCATAGACCACAGGCGTGTCAATCTAGTATGTGATAGAATGTAACTAAAGGGTTGTATTTTTTGAGCCTTTGTTGTATTCTCGATAACAATGTAACAAAGAGAGTGGACACGATGTATCAAATTGAACGGGTCCCTCTTAGCATAAAGCCGATGAACCCTTGGTCATTGAACACAGTCGATAAGCCTATGAACACGGTCGGTGAGCCTATGAACCATGGGTCACTAAACCTCCTAGTCATTGAACCCCAAGGTCATTGAACACGATCAGCGATCACGAACACGGTTATTGAACCTCCATCCTTTGAACCTAGTCACTAAGACTAAAGGATCATCTGACTGAACCCTCGGTCTTACACCTTTATCAATCACTTTGAGGCTATTTGTATATTCAAATAGGGAGGCTTGGGTCGATAAATTGACCCAATCACCTGGACAAGATTTGAAAATAAAATAGCCTAACTCACTAAATAAATAGTGGTGACTCGCGATAAAGAAATCGGTGAGTGTTGTTTTGTGCTCTTTACTGCGATACGGTGTCGGTGGTAAAATATATGAGCTACAAACAACACCGATGACTTGAGATTTTGACAAATGTCTCATTGATCACACGCTATCTCTACATCTGGACTAAAAATATGGGTGGGAACTTCCAAGAGAAGAAGTCAAACAAGTACAAGACTTTACCATAAGAGTGGAATATTGTGATGACACATTCAAAAGGATGGTTGGTGCTTTTCAAAGAGGAAGATGAAGATGGACCACATGTCACCATCATCACATGTTTTGTATTATTAGTTCTTGTATATATGTCTCGTATTCTAATAGAGATAGGTATGTATTCTAAACAAACATAATACATAGTATTAGTTGTTAGGATCATCCTCTCTTTGAAACACAAGCATAGCTTGGATCAATGAGTTTGTTGTCATTCAATAGGGATAATATACGATATTATCCCGAAAAAAGATGAGGATGTTATCATGTAGTCTAGTTGGTATTGAGTAATCTTGTAACAAATTGTTATTCATTATTAATGAATGTGTTCTTCATTTTTATCAAGATTTTCTCAATTATTTTGGACCAACAAGAAATGTGCTAATCTAGTTACTCATCCTATCATGTTAAGTTCACGTTTAATTGTTTCCAATTGCTTCAAGTGGGGGTTTAAGTTGCTAGGACAACATTTGGTCAGTTCATCCTAACCTATCAGCAAAGGTTTCCACCGGAGATCAAGCTACTACCCTTGAAAGTCCAGTTGTTTTTAGTCCCCTAAGCCAAGTCATTAAGTTCCGCTACATGCAAGATTCATAACAATGAGTGCCGGGCTAGCATCTTAAACACTCATCCTTAACTTAAGTTCATCCAAGCAAGAGGTGATCGGTTGGTCAAATCGCACAAGTGAAGAAGGGTCGTCGGTTGGTCAATTCTTACCCTTCCCACTCGGTCTACCTACTTAGGGTCGGTTGGTCATATCTCTAAGCAACTAGACACTACCGCCATTCAAAACTACTAAAACAAGAGTAGCTACCAACAAACTATGCATGTATACACTAGAAACCATTATACGGAAGCAATGTAAACATAAACAAAACAATTAAGGAATCATAACTAGGCTAGCACGAGGTGCTTAGCCATCATAATCTTGAAACAATTGATTCAATGTTTAACATATTGAAATACATGAATTGAAAGTAAAAGAAATGATAAATTGCTAATGCTTATAGTTAGGGAGTGATTTCTCCCTTGGAGATGGCTCAAGTATGCTCTCGAGATCGCCTTTAGCCTCCTACCCGTTCTACGCTTTTGTATGTGGGTGAATGATTAGAAATGCGAAATTTGGGCGGTATTTATAGGCGGATCTGTTACTGCGTAACAAGTTGAGAGTTACGCCGTCACATCCATTCTTCGTATTTTGCTCGGAAAAGGCGGTTATGGCGTAACATCCGGAATGAGTTCGCCGTATCTTCAATAAATCATGGTTCGCCGTATTTGTGGAAAGAGTTACGGCATAGCTTGCGGCGTGGAACATCATTTGACCTAATTAGTTACGGGTAATCCTAAGATGGAGTTCGCCGTAATCTTCGATTGAGTTGGTTTTACGAGTCACGCTTACATTACGGCGTAATGTGAGAGAGGAGTTACGTAGTAATTACTTCAAAATAGGCATACTATCATATATCTTCAATAAACTCTCCAAATCCGCGTCTCATTAGCTCCAATGCTTTTAATTTACCTGAAAGTGATATATAGAGGAAAGCAAGCGTAAATCCATATAAATGATATAAAATACGAGCGTTATCGGGGGAAATTGACACTTAATATTCAGGACTATTTGATGTTATCATAAGATTATATTCATAGACAAATCTTTTATAGATGTCAGCAAGGTCTAAGGTCTGAATATGGTTGGCATTTCTTAGGCCTTATGAGAAGCTTAAACACTTCTCTCAGGTAGACTTTTAACAAAACCTACATTAATTTCGTGTTTTGACAGTTTAACACCATTATTGGACCGCTCATTGAGTAAGGTTTATAATGGATGAATTTCTAAAAGAGACTTTTAGAGTCTTTGGCTTTGAAGGTATTATACTCAAGTTTCATATCCATGATCTTGTTTTCCTTGGTGGGGGGCCTTCATAGTTGTGAACCAAGTCAGTCCAGGTTTGTTTAACTGTTGGAAAATTAATGACTAACTCCATTATATCATCTGGTAGACATGATATAATGATGCTTTTTTGGCTGGTCTTGATTGTTAAACCTTCATCGGTCTTTGGGACATATGGACCTTCATTTATACATTTTTTTTGTAATAAGGTTCCATTCCTACTAAGTAGCATTGCATGAGCTTTTTCTACTTAGTAAATTTACCAAATTCAAGTTTGGGAGCAATATCAAAGTAACTACCTCCCGTTTTATCAACAAGTTGAGGTATATCACTTTCAGCCATGATAGGATCTTGATTTTAAAAATGTTTGGAATGGTTTATAAAACTTGTTTTATAAATCAAACCGCTCTGTACCACTTCACAAAGTTAGCTTAATTCGAAAGTTAATCTAGCCAAGTTCAATGCTTAATAGTGATGTAATGAAAAACTTGTACAAGAAGTAAAATACGTTTAAGTAAAGACACAAGATTTTCAACGTTAATTCTTATTAGATATATATCAAAGAATTATACCCCAATTGTTTAGCGGAAAAACACTTAGGATTAAATGACAAATATGGTGTGTTATCTTCTCAATAAACTTAAATACAAAACCAAAGTTAAGTGTTTAAGTAAGAACTATGCTCAACCAATAGAGTTATACTCTAAGATAGCTCAACCAATAGAAGGAAAAGATCTCTTGAAAGTGTTACAACTTTAAGTACAAAGAGACACACTTTTCCTTCTTTACAATAACCTATTTATAAGAGGGAGCAATGTGGATACCCCGTGAGGTAAAAGATACATGTCAACCTTTGATAAGCTAAAGTACACTTTTGTACATTATCTTCTATTTCTAGTATGGTTACAAACATAATTTTGGCGTAACAGTGTTAAAACCCTTTTGTTCTTTTTATCAACTATAGTACTTCTTTACTTTTGATAAAACTTTGAAACTTATCTTCCCAAGAAGTTTCCTGCCCATACTATCATAATCTTGATTGCACATCCGAGCCACTAAGTCTTTCGATGGTGTCAAATGCTAAAAAGATCTTTCAGGGTCTCAGAGTGTTACTGTCATCACACTCTGACTCCATCATCCAAGTCTTTGTTCTTATCTTCACTCTCTGAGTCCCACCTCAGGTTGTGATGAGTTTTTCTTCTTTATAATCTGAAGAATATCTTGAGGATGATTCCCCGATGCTTAGTACATTAGAGATAGTATACACTTAGGGTGTTTTTCATTCAAGTCTATACTAAGCGACTTTGGGTCTGTATTGACCCAGCAGTATAGGCATTTAATTTAGTTTATGTTAGATTCAATAGGTGATTTTATTTGTGCTTGTAATAGGCTATGTAATGTTTCTTTGTATTCATTTTAGCTCCTTACTAGTTAGTCTTTTTTATTTTTAATGAAAATATCGTTCAAAAAAAATAACCCTTAAATGATTTATTGTCAAAGAAGTAGCGTTATCACTATTATCTCTTCTACGATGCATATAAAAGAAAATGACATCTCTTAACACTTAAAACTTAAAAATGAGTAAAGTAGTTTAACAAAATAACTCTAACCCTTATCTTTAAAGTAAGTGGTTTTAAATTAAAATACAAATGATTACTTACGAATAGCAAATGACATTGTATAATTTCGTCAAATTGTTTGGGTGTGTAATTATATATTTCTTATATATATATATATATATATATATATATATATATATATATATATATATATATATATATATATATATAATATGGGTGTAAGTGGGAGTTGAGAAATTTGTGAATTAATTTGTAGTTAAGTATTTTAATAATTTATAAATTGTATTGATTTTTATAAAAATGTTATTTTAATAAAACAACATTACTTATTTGTAAGTTTTAAAGCAATATCAAAGTTTAACCATTTTTTTGTCTGTGATAAAGATTTGTTTCATTGCCATCAAATAATTGTTGCCTTTGATTTTTAAGTTCAAATTTTTTATTTTAATTGACGTGATTTTGTTTTAATTTCTAAGTGTCACGTGATGTCCCCTATATTATTCGATAACATTTGATTAAATTCTATATATATATTACACATATTCTATTGTATATAACACAACCATTTTCATCATCCATCATTTGTAAAAGAAGATAAAAATGAAATTTGTATAAGCCACGTTTAAAAGGTTATATTTATAATCAAGTTAGTTATAATATAGTAAAACTTGGCACACAAATTGAATTTTATGATAAAAATAAGATTTTGCTAACGGCGAGACTTAAAGACTATGGTTAATGTGATATTTTACTATAATGGATTGTAGAAAATAATTCATCTAGTTAGAATCAAGGGTTAAATATGCATCCATTATTCACGGGATTGACTCCACAAGTGGGTTTGCCCATGCGTTCTTGTAAGCACCGCTTTGTGTTTATTAAAATTATGTTAATGTGTTTTGGAATAACCAAAAATAAAAAGTGAGAAACCAATAATTTTTTTGCGTGTTGAAGTGTGTGATGATAAAGAAAATTATATAGCGTACGTCAACGTAAATGGTCAATTCTTAATGTTAATTCGATGTAAATCGACATATGCATATAAGAAGTGGAGTTATAAGTGGAGTTATAATAATTTAACTTTATGTAATCATCCTTAGTCACACAAACTAAGTTTCAACAAACCGATCAATTTCACAACAAAAACAAAATCTAGAATCCTATAGTTGAGGACGTAATCGCAACCCATAAAAGCGCCTCCGGTGCATTCCACATCTCTCTGGACCGCCGACTTTTCACCACTTGTTTCTCACCAGCGTCAACCACCCGATTGGGAGTTCAAACAACCTCGTTGAGAGTTCTTCTTCAGTGGCCTCTCCATTCTGCAGAAAATTAACGTTGCATGCACAACATTTCTATCCAAATCAAGGAGAGTACATAGCAACAAAAGAACTTCCTCACGTGATTCCGCCTCACTTACAATTGTATAAGCATGTGAAACAAATAAGTTGTATAAAAAGTTTGGAAGTGATTATCTGACAATTTTATTTTTCATTCATCATATGAAGCTGACTTGTCGGCATGAACTAAAAAGCAAACCATGAAACAACAAATATGATTTAAGATAAATATGAAAAATAAATATGGGATTCAGCACTCAATTTTGGTTCAATTGCGGAAAGCTTGGCACGGTCAAAATGGGCCGGCTTCTTGAACAACATTTAAAAGTCGCAATCATTTCAACGATGAAGTTGTTGTTCGAAACAACTTATTAAGAGTGTTTATCTGATTGTTATTTGTTTTCCTAAACATATTATTAAGAGTTGTTTGGATAGCTTATTTCTAGAAATCCTTGCTTATTTTAATGACCCTTTCGGTTAACGTATTTGACCATCATTTGGCATCCTAAACATGTTATTAAAGGTGTGTGGTGCTTATTTACAACAACCATTTTAGTGGCTTGATATTTATGTCAATAGGTGCATAAAAGTCATCAAACCCAACCCCGATTCTTGGTTCACTTATCTTGCCACATATAATATATATAAAGCAAATACACGTAACTCACTTGGGAGTTCAGTGATGCACTCACCTTGTTAGATCGCTCCGGAGCTTTGTCAATGAATTCTTTCTTTGGTAACGACCATTGAAAGCAAGTTTTGATTCAAAACCAAGCAGTGGTTTATGTTGTTATGACCATGAGCATTCACACTAATACCAATTTCAATCATGCGTGTTGACTTTGCAATGACGGCTACCAGATTCCCACACTTCACCTGCACATTTTAGCATTTCATTAGCAATGTCAAAAGAGAAAGTGACTGATATTCTCTATCAAGTTGCATTTACAAATAGCTCAGTTAACATTGAACGTTGAAAACAGGTAAATGCATTTTGACTACTCTAAACAAAGCCAGCCTGGAAAAGATGCTAGCTGGATTTTCCAATTCTCAGTCCAGGACTGAAAATAAGCTAATCCAAACACCCTTTCAACACATTAAAATCAACACCAAGGACATTCACTATTGGTGTAATCCCCGTTTGTGTTTGTGCCTTATATGTTTTCACTACAGCAATCAGGGTCAGACCAATCACCTGCAGAAAGATTCATTAAATACTTAAAAATTAGAACATACATATTTTATGAGAAAGAAAAACCATCTATCTATAAGAATAATAATAAGAAAAATAATAAAAGGGAGAATAAATAGAACTTGGGATAAGCTTAAGTCAGTTAACCTGGATCAATCCTTCGTTCACAATCTGGCGGAAAGTGGAACTCAGTGTGTTCACCACGTTTAGCGATAAGACCTATTGTGTAAACAACACATGGTAACTCGTTTCTAAGAGGAAGGTATAATAAATATACACAAAAAAATTATAATTAAGATTTTTTCCATTTAAAAGGTAAAAAACTTTTCTCGATGAGTCATATGTTGCAATGTTGACACTTGATGTCGAATAATACTAACCTTCCCATATTTTAGCATGGCGATATTTAAGCGATATCTCTCGGACATCGCCACAATTAGATTGAGGATCTATAAAAATATAGACAAAGTGAGAAACCCATTCCCTAAGATGCTTTCGGTTACCCGGAAAAATCATGCGATTGGCAACAAAGCTTAGGAATAATATGTTTGGCGAGTAAGATTTCAATTTCACAACATAAACATAGCAAAGGGAGAATAAAAAACCTTTCAAAGATGCTTCTAACTTTGTCAACCTACTTAGCTTCTCATTATAGAGATCTGCACAAAAACCTAAATGTTAATAAAGAATGTAGCCAAAAAGTAATCCTAATTAATGTGCAACGCATTGTGATTCTTTTTTTTATCTACGTGAAAGTTATGGTAAAGAAAAGAGAATGTAGCGATTGAAGTAATACATGGAAAACCGACTAACCGTCCATAGTTTTGTGGATAGATTCCAGGCAACACCACGCCAATTAATTATGGTTCACAAAATTAAGATTCATCACCGATTCAACCCGTTTCCACTCTAACTCTTCAACCTCCATGCTACTAAAAATATGATTAAACCTTGAGATAAGAGACACTTACCAGCTTTATCACGGTGTGGACCACCGACGCCTATGCTTCCCATCAGATATAAGAAACCCGTTCTTTTTTCTTTTGGGCCATACATTGTGAAAATTCAGTAATATGGCGGATGCTTAACAGGTTTGTTTTAGGTCATCATACACAACATTTTACATGTAGTTAAATGACAAAAATATATGATAACATTACTAACTAAGTTTTCATGTTATCTAATTGTCTTGGAAAAAGCGAACTAAACGTCCTTGGTGGTGAAAACAACAAAACCAACGCACCCGTTTGCGAAAAACATAAACAACCCAAATGCACTGCACTGGTGCGAAATTCAACAACCAACGTACCTATTTGTGCAAGAATTGACAAACCAAGCACACGGTTGGAGCATAATTTCACCAACCAAATGCACCGGTGGTGTATATACAACAGTGATACGCACCATTTGGTGTTTCATCGTCCTCGGTGCGGTTGTTGCTTCACCGCCTAACAGGAGCGATGGGTTCCGGAGGTGGCATGGTGAAAGGCACATGCATTACAACCCGTGATAAATACATAAACAACGAGGTTTGTATAAATATAGAGCAAATGTAATGACCAAAATAAATGTGTAAACATAGGCGTAAGATAATGGTCAAGCGGTATTAAAAGGAGTCAATGTAATGAATACCTTACGATAACATCAAATAGTCACGAATATTAAGTGTCAATTTCTCCCGATAATGCTTGTAATTTATATCATTTATATGGATTTACGCTTGTTTTCCATTGTTTTCCACTTCGGGTAAATTACGAGCATTGGAGCTAAAGAGATGCGGAGCAGGAGAAATATCTAAATATTTATCACAATATGCTACTTTGAAGAAGTTCTGGCGTAACTCGTATCTCACATTACGCCGTAACTATTGCGTGACTCGAAAACCAACTTATCGAGAAGGTTACGCGTAACTCTTCCCAAAGGTTCTGACGTAACTATATTAGGTAAAATGAGGTTCCACGCCCGATACTTACGCCGTAACTCGCATCAACTACGGCGTAACCGAGTTTATTGAAGACTACGGCGTAACCACTCATTAGGTTGCGCCGTAACCAGCAGATCTAGTGCAATATCACGAGGAATAGAAGGTTCTGGCGTAACTCTTATATTAGTTACGCCATAACCCGGATCGGCCTATAAATACCCCCGAATTCCGGCATTTCTAATCATCCCATTCCACACACAACTTTCGAGAACACGGGAAAAAGCTCAAGGCGGGTCTAGAGGAGCATACGGAGCTGTCTCCAAGGGATAAATCACTCCCCTATGATAAGCATTAGCATTTTATATTTCTTTTATTTTCAATTCATGTATTTAGTACCCTTGAATATTGAATTGGTTTGCATGATTAATATGAGTAGCTAAGCACCTTTTGGTGTTGGCCTAGTTATGATTCCTTAATTGTTTTGTTTGCGTTTACTTTACTTCTGTACAATTATTTCTAAGTGTATGCATGCATAGTTTATTGGTAGCCACCCTTGGTTGGTAGTTTTGAATGGCGATGAGGCTAATTGCCTAGGAGATATGACCAAGTGACCTTAGGTGAGTGGTGAGGCGGAGCGGTAGATATGACCAATGACAACCCTTTCTACTTGTGCAATTTGACCAGCTGATCACCTATCGTTTGGATGAACTTTAGAATTAAAGGGTGCGTGTCTAAGTTCCTAACGGCCGGGCATTCACTATTATAAATCTAGCATGTAGCGGTACTTAATGAGTTGGCTTAGGGACCGGGAACAACAGGACTTATGAGGGACACGACTTCTCTGTGGTGGCATCTTCTTCGATAGGTTAGGCGAATTGACCAAATCTCGTCCTCGACTTTGACCCACACCAAGTAATTGGAAGTAAGTAGCGTAGACATAACTAGCTAGGAGGATTAACTAGGTTAGCACCACTTTCCTCTATTGATTTCCCTTTACCATTTATCTGCTCTATTTTATTCTGCTTTAGTAGTTTAATTAATTAAATCCCTATCGAAACCATTATTAATCTGTGACACCTAGACTTAGTAATAATCCAACTCACATAGCTCTTGGGACGACCTCGGCTTTACCACACATGACCGGGTACACTGCCCGTTAGTGCACTAGGGTAGACCATAGGTATAACGAGACATTATAAATATTAAGACTTGGTCAGTAAAACCTGCATCACCTTCCCAGTGTGGTTGGCCAATATTAGGAATTACGGATGTATCTGGTGCTGGCAAATGAGTAGTTGTTGTTCCTACAACAACATACATGGCTTATTACAACTGCAATAGAAAAGAAATCGCATAACAAAGATGCATAGAATCCAAAAAAAAGCACCCAACGTTTGGGGTCCGTAGAACATGGAACCGTACGTATGTGTAAAGATACACCAGCCAATGACAATAAAATGTTATTTAATAAAACATGGTGCCACGAATACCTTGTTTGCGTGGGCGTCTAACATTAGGAGCTATGGATGGGCCTTCTGCTGCTAAATGAGTAGCGTTTGTTCCTAAAGGGACATATGTATATTGTTACAACTAAAGGAAAAACTGTAATATGTAATTAACACGCAGCAAATTTTAAAGAAGCAAGCGCACACGCATACAAATAACTTGTAATACTTGTTGTTGTTGCTTGACCCTCCATTGGAGCATCGACTTCAGTGGCGTGGCGAGAACACTGCGCATCACAACAGCGACACTAAATACATAAGCAATAGAAAAATGTATAAGTATAGGATAACCGTAATAACCAAAAATCGGTGTAAACATAGACCGCACGACGGTGGTGAAGCAATTATAAAAGAGTGTTGATGTAATGAATACCTTTACGGTGTGGTCGACCAATATCGAGGAACTACGGTACGTAACTGCGATGGCAAATGAGTACTTGTTCCTACAACGACACACATACCTTATTAGACCTGCAACAAAAAAGAAAGCGCATAACAAAGATGCACCTAATCTAAAAAAACCGAATGCCCAAATGTACATGCATATTAATCCCTTATGATACCTACCGTAAGTGCTTGTGCGTGCCCACCCGGAGCATCAGATACTGGACTCGGTGCAGGTAAATCATGTATGCATCAGAAAGCCACAATAAATATACAAACAACAAATGGGTGTATGAATATACGATGCAGGAAAACCAAAAATGAGGGTCAATGTAACACGAAAATGCGACGTGTCGGTATGAGTTGTTGGCTTAGCACGACCTCTTGTCCGAGGCTGATGTGAAAGAATCCGGGTTGTTCCACCTAGAGAGAAGAAAACAAATATGAACGTATGACAACATGTTCATGAAACCAATGTGATGGATCTAGACACACACCTTGTGTCAATGATATTTTGTATGATATATTAAGCACGCGGAATTTACTTAGTAATACTTAGAAGATGGATTATATGATGTATTGTATATAAACACAGTTAAACACAAAACTTAAGCTCAATATTATTGATGAATAATACGAGTGATCTTAGCTTATCACTAAGGTTACACCTTGAAGCCTTTGTAGTGTCGTGGGTAATTAGATAAGTACCTAAGACATCGACCTAGGACCTCCTTTTATACAACAAGGAGTCCTTTACAAGATAAGTATAAAGCTAACATTATAGAATATACACAAGATCTATTCTATACTTATTTAGACTCGTTTAACTAATCATAAACTAATAGCATTGTTAACAATGTCTTGGCGGTGGGAATACGTTTCCATTGCTAGTGTAAATCCGGCGATGTAAACCGCAACTATCGTGGTAATGAATTATTCCCAACAATCCTCCCTAAACTTATGATTTCTCTGCAAATCAATAAGTTTCTTCAATATCATTATCTTCAAGGATTTGGGAATTCAACCAAACACTTCACTTCTTTCTTAACTTCTATATGGCTCTGGAACATTGATCTTAAAGTCTATGTAACAATGCTTTGACCTTCTCATTGTCTTCATTAACTCTTATTGTTGAACATAACATCCTTGTAAGAGCTCCATTTCTGAGTGGATATTCTTTCTCGATGGCATGAAAGCATCTTCTCCATTTCTTTGTAGAAACATGATGAACTTCACATGAATCATAGTAAAACCATTTAGTACCGAACATGTGCATGAGAATTTCCGAAATCATCATCAACATTTGGTTCATAGAGCTTTATAGGATTAATCCATAACTGCATCTCCTTTGTATCTTTGAGATCTTGACCATTAAACCTTTCTTGAACTAACCTCCATAGTGTATCAAGGTCATCTCTGTCAAAAGCTTTTATAAGATCTTCAAACTGAATGAATGATGAAGTTTCACCACCTAGCCTTGTGATCTTCCAAGTTGGAGCAAAATTACTAGCAGTGTAAACCTCCCAATCAATGATAGGATGTCGAACTTGCAGTGGATCTGGATAAAAATCTTCTTTTTCAATCACAATCATTCCAGTCAGTTGAATATCAGTGAATTTCTCAGTAGGAATTACCTTCTCAGTAGACATTGCTTGATCTTCAGCAACCTTAGTCTTCTTAACAGTTTGAGAATCACTTTCTTTGGCCTTTCTCTTCAATCCAAGAAATCTTCTTGCTTCTTCTTCTGAGCCCATTGCAATAAAATCTTGATCATGTTTTTGAACTCGTAGTAAGCTCTTTCAATTTGATCATCGGACATTCCTTTGAATTGATGCTTCTTCCAACCACCAACATGATGACAATAAGTCTTCATATATGAAAGAATTTGTGCCTTGGATGGTTGTCTTGGTTTCTTTGACCCTTTTTGTGAATTGATCACATCTTCAAGTGCTTGATTGTTCTTCATTTGAATGAAATCCATCAATGAGCAGTTCTTTGTTCTTGATTAAGGATGCATCGACTACGGTCAATTGCCTTTTTCTTGATTATTTGATTATTAGCAATCAAGAACTCAATATCTTCTTGATAGGAACATAACTAAACTCGAGTCTTCTCTTTAAGAATTGTAGGTTGAGCGATTGGAAAGTGGATCTTCAACAAAATCTTCCATTCTATTCAATCTTTTAGTCTCCAAAAGCTTGCAACTTCCATTTCTTCAAGCATTTTCTTTTCGACAACTTGTTCTTGATGAATTATTTTAGCAATTTCATTATCAAGAGCAATACGTGCTTGTCTTTTCTTTGAAATCTTTCTTCCGGCTTGCTCTACATTTTCCATAACTACTTTATCTTTGTCTTTCATCAATTTATCAAATTCTTCACTTGCGGTGGCAATAGTTGGCTCTGCGGTGGCAATATAATCGATGGTAAAATCGGTTGCGATCTGAAAATGTCTTGATCTTCAAGTTGCTCTCCATGAGTATCGGCTTCCTTTGCTCCTTTACTTGTAACTCCTTCATCTTCAAAACAATTTTCCTCCCTCGATCGAACTGTTTTCCTCCCTGTTTGGGAGAAATTCCCAAAGCATGATCATAAATCACCTTCATTAGGTGAGGATGAAGATGAAATCACCAACTTTGCGATCTTCTTGTGCTTTTCAACCATCGCAACTCTTCCTTTAAGGTCCGAATCTCTTCCTTTAAGTGTTTAACATCCTTGGCATGATGCTTCTTGAGATGTGCCAAATCATACGTAAGATTCAACACCTTTGCTAACTTTGTATACAAAGCGATCAATTCAATTGGTTCCCAATACCTCATCACTTCCAACTATGTTACTGTTGGGAGAGGTGAATCATGGGAACAAGGTTCGAATCCTCCTAGTTGGACTAGGTGGAAGTCTAGAACCACTAACGCTTGTTCCTAGACCAAGGTTCGAAACTTGTTGTGTTGTTATGAGAGAGTTATTGTTTAGACCTTCTCTCATAGGTGTTTGAAGCGGTGGAGTATAATCAATGTTTGGAACATTAATTATATGTGTGTTTTGTTCGGTTGTAATCTTAGCAAGCATGTGGGGAAGGAGAGGTGTAAAAATCATATTGCCATCTTTATTCAAATTTTGAAAAACTTTAGGCTTTAGGCAACTCGATTTGATAAACATTAGTGTGGGGTTGGGTTGAAACTCATTTAGCAATTGCTTGCACAAACCTTGGATACATTAAAATTTTGTTTTACTCGTACATTGCCTTTCATAGTTGTAAAAATATAATTTGACCGATTTGAAAACCTTATCGGTGACTAGACAAACCAAAGGGTAAGCCATGGTAGAACTAAATTGCTCATAAGATGTTTTCTTTGTACTAAGACAATGTAGCAGTATGAATCAAAAATCTCCATTGGGGACAAAACCACTCTTTTGAAAGTAGCCTTTTTGTCAGTGGTTTCATACCCCATGGATGATAAAGTATCATGAATTTCAGGCATAGATAATGTGATGAGACCATTGAGATCACCCAATTGGAGTACTCTCCTCAAGGATGCCTCAGTAACATCAATAGTTACCCCATCCACGGTGGCTCTTAGGCATCCACTATTTCATGTGTATCTCAATCTCAAGTGTTATGGACTTAGCGAAGTCCAAAGCTGCTTGATTTGAGAGATATAGATTGTGGGTTTTAAAATCAAAGCATAACTTATATGTGTGGTATGAAGAAAGTCCACAATCGATGATAAACAGGCCACTCTTCTCGTTAGACTTTTGTAGGTAGGCCACTAGGTTGTGCTCATACGCAAAGTTTAAAGGTGCCATAGAAACTTTTGATGAAAAAGCGATATTGGGTCGATGAAGAATCAAAAGAATAACTAGCCAATTGAGAGAAAGATATATAGGGTTAGGGTTTAGAATTATGCATAAGTAAAATTATCTTTAGAAAGTAGTTATCATAATATGGAAAGAAGATAATTTACTTAAAATTTTAACCCTATATATATGACAATTAGTGGTTACTTTCAACGGCTAGTAAAGTTAATTCTTGACACAATCGGTTTGTAACGGCTAGAACAACGATGGTAAAATAACATTTGTCGATGGAAGCTGTGAACTAGTAGTGGTAATTTTCACAAAATTTCAAAAAGCGATGGTAAATAAAATCATGTGATAACAAGATTGCTCTTATCATAGTTTTTAGCAAACTACCACTATCAGCGGTTTGATATGTCTTTACCATGAGCCGTTTGCTATGGACTAGCCAACTCTTAATCATGAAGAATATGGTGAGTTGATAACCATATAGTTTTTGGTAAACTATCAACCATAAATGAATTTGTCAAGTCTTTACCGAGAGTCGTTTGCTCGGACTAGTTGATTCTTATGTGGGTTAGACATGGTGAATCAATAACCATTTGTTGTGTATCACGAGATATACACCTTTTAAATTCAACTCCATCAAAACTTCATAAACACATAAATAGGGATACAAGCAAGCATATACAAACTCATACAACAATTTGATGCCAATGACCTCCCTCAACACCGAGAACATTTTGACAAAAAGGTTATGGATTAAGCATTCCAATACTTGTTACCAAGTCTGGAATCTCCCACATCAAGGCCTTTTGTTAACAAATCGGCATAGTTGTCATCAAGATGAATTTTGACAACTTGAATTAATCCCTTTCATAGCAATCTCTAATGAAATGGTGTCTAATTTCAATATGTTTGGTCTTTGTGTGTTGAGCAGTTCTTAATAATGCAAATGGTAATGCGCTATTGTCAATATGAATGATGGTATTCATGAAATTGTACCCATAGTCCAAAAGTTGATTACGAAGCCATATAACTTTGAGCACGAGAACTAGCGTGACCACATACTACGCCTCGGTTGAAGAATTAGCCACCATAGTTTGCTTCTTGCACCTTTGCCATGACACTAATACATTGCCAAGAAATTGGCATCCACATGTTGTAGATTTTCTATCCAAGCTAGCTCCGGCATAGTCACTATCCGAGTAAGTAACCGGATCTATAGGAGAATCTACGGAGTACCACAATCCCAGTAGGAAATGCTTTAAGATATCGAAAATCTTCTTCATGCGATCAGTGAGAGAACTTGGGAGTAACTTGAAACCTTGCAGAGCACATCAGCAAACATGATATCTGGTCTAGATGATGTAAGATACATCAAAGAACCAATCATAGACCTATACATGTGCACATCAACGACTTCACCACTATTTTCCTTGAGTAGATGTAGTCTTGTCTGCGAGGGTCTTTGGATGACTTTGCATCGATGAACTTAAACTTCCTAAGTATCTCGACCCACATATTTATCTTGATTAATGAAAATACCATCTGGCCTCTGTAGTACTTGAAGTCCCAAAAATAATGTGAGTTCACCCATAGAACTCATCTAAAATTCTTCTTTCATCAGCTTCTCAAATTCTTTGCACATCTCTGTCTTGGTAGATCCAAAAATGATATCATCAACATACACTTGAACAAGAAAGATATCATTCTTGTCTTTCTTGATGAATAAAGTTTGATCCACTCTGCCTCTATGAAACCCATTAGTAAAAAGATAAGTGGTTAAGGTTTCATACCATTTCCTTGGTGCCTGATGCAAGCCATACAAAGCTTTAACTACCCTGTATACTTTGTTAGGGTATTCAAGGTCTTCAAAGCCTGGAGGTTGTGAGACATAAACCTCCTCATCAATCTGCCCATATAGAAAAGCACTCTTTACATCCATTTGATAGACTTTAAAGCCCATAAAGGATGCATAAGCTAAGAATAGCATGATTGCTTCAATTCGTGCAACTGGGGCAAACACTTCTTCATAGTCTATACCCTCCTTTTGAGTGTATCCTTGAGCCACAAGCCTAGCTTTGTTTCTGATAACAATTCCTCTTTCATCCTTCTTGTTTCTGAACACCCATTTAGTACCTATTACCTTCTTGCCAGAAGGCAAATCACAAAGCACCCAAACCTTTTGAAGCTTAAATTGGAGCAACTCTTCTTGCATTGCTTCCACCCAACTTTCATCTTCAAGTTCCTTGTAAACATTCTTAGGCTCCATTTGTGACAGAAAACACATAAAGAGACATTCATTCTTGCCTTCATGAATCTTATATTCGTATATTTTTCTAATGAATCCATGGACATCAGGCAGCTTAGTTTGTCTTCTAGTCTTCACGGTGAATAGACATCCCCAATAACATTTTCAAGAGGATGTGATTTATGAATAGAAGTGTAGGAGTCCGAGGCGCAATCTCACTTGGCATATTTGAGATTTCAACATCATTGGCTTGAGCTTCCTCAATAACTCGAGTTGTGATTTCCACATCGGTGTTGCGGTGGAAACATTTTGCCTAACGGTGGAATCGAATTTCCACCGCTTTAATTTTGACATTCAAATTACTATCTCCTTCCTTTCCCAAATCACTAGAAGGATGAGCATCTCCGGTTTTGATATATCATCATTATCGCATAGTCCCAAAGAGGTAGATGAATTCATCTTGATCATCTCGCATGATCTTTGCTTGGTTCATCATCATCAAGAAAGTTTTACGAACGCAAAATCAAAGAAGATGTTCTGTAGAAACAGTACATAATTCATAATCTTGGTTAGAGTATCAAGATCAAACGACCTTTTCGGACCAGTTCATTTAAGATTGACTTTGTTTTCCAGGAATTCCACATGCAGATTCTCTTCAATCTTTTAGGTTCTTAAGTTGAATACTCTGAAAGCTTTACTAACCATGGAATACCCAACAAAATACCCTTCATCAGCTTTTTCATCAAACTTGCCCAGATAATCTATGGTATTGAGAATAGATACATGACACCCAAATGGTCTCATGAAGTCAAGGATAGGTGGTCTACCCTAAACAATTCATAAGGTGTCTTGTTCTTTGTCTTTACCACTAAAACCCCTTTTGCACATAACATGCGATGTTAAGCGCCCATTAAAAAGTGATTGGCAATTTAGAATCGCCAACATGGTTCTAGACCTCTATCGTTGTTCTGTTCCTCTATCAACAACACCATTTTGTTGAGGAGTTCTAGCCACACTAAATTCTCTTTTAATACCTTTATCTCTGCAAAACTCATCCATAACTCTATTCTTGAATTTTGTTCCATTGTTACACCTAATGATTTTAACTTTCATATCATATTGGTTTCTACTTCTGTGATAAAGATCTTGAGAATGCTGTTGTTTCATCCTTGGTTCCAAGGAAGAAAACCCATGTAAACCTGCTAAAATCATCAGTCACCACTAGACAATACTTCTTTAGATTCAAGCTGCTCACTGATGTAGGACCAAATAAGTCAATATGTAACATTTGAAGTGGGTGAGCAATAGAGTTAACCAACTTTGACCTGCAAGAAGCTCTATGTTGTTTGCCTTTAAGACAAGCCACACAGGTTTGATCATTTTCAAATCTTTTCTGAGGTAAACCTCTCACCAAACCATCTTTGACAATCTTGTTAATGGTTTTGAAGTTAACATGACCAAGTCTTCTATGTCATAACATGGATTCATCCATTGTGGCCTTTGCAACAAGCAAGTATAATCATCTTTAGCTACAATGTTGTTCATATAAAAGCTATAGAGATGTTAGGAATTAGAAATTCCGGTATTAAAGAGTCGGTCACCTCAAGTATATGTAATCGTTAGAAAGCTCGTAGTCGTAGTTATTTTAAGTTAAGTAGTATTTAGTTAAGTAACACCGTGGAGGACAGACGGGTCTTTACCCTTGTATGCACGATCCACGACCCGTTGTGTGGCGTTTTATTGTAAGACTATAAATACCCTCTACCTCCCAAGGTAGAGGTTGGAGCTCATAATAATATTTTCCTTTCTCTCACTATAGTTCCCAACTCTCTTCCACTCTCTCACTAGAACTTTCTCTCTAACATACTTAAGCATACTTTGATCATGGTTTAGAGTGTTTGTGAAATCAATATCTTACAATTGGTATCAAGAGCCATGGTTTGATCACTCATCTTTCATGCTCTTTGTTTTGGTGGATTTCATAAGGTTTTGGTGTATTAAGGGTTTAGGAGAGGTTGATTCATTTGAACAAATTCTAGTGTTAAAGTTTGAATTTTGCTTGTACTCTTGTGTTTAGGATCATCATATGTGTTTATGTTTTGAATTGGAAGGCTTAAATCATTGTGGTTTGGTTGTTTTGGATTGATAAAGTGGTTATTTTTGAAAGAAGGATGAGCGAGTTGAGTCTCGGACTTGCTTTTCTTCAAAGCGAGTTGCTTAGTTATTTTATGCGAGTTGGTACATGCGACTTATTTGTTTAGCGAGTTGATCTTTATCGACTTGGGTTCTAAGCGAGTTGTTTCTTTAAGCGACTTGAGATCTAAAGCGACTTGCTACTTAGCGAGTTGTAACGTTAGCGAGTTAACTTAAGCGACTTAGTGTTCAAGCGAGTTGATTGTATTGCGAGTTGAGACTAAAGCGAGTTGGCTATTTAGCGACTTGATTACTTAAGCGAGTTGAGTGTGTTGCGAGTTGATGCTAATGCGACTTGGCTATTGAGCGAGTTGTTGCTTATGCGAGTTGTGTGTTTAGCGACTTGTTCATTTAGACTTTTTTCTTCTTCGTGTTACATTTTACGGTTGTTCTTTTGGTTTAGTAAAATCCGTGAAAGAATCAATTTCCGGTTTAATCAAAGAATAGTAAAATCCGTAGAGCTTGAAACATGTCTACAAGCGTTCGACTATCATCTCCCCTTTGTTGCGAGGATGTTCAAGCGGTGGTTCGGATACTCGTCCACCCATGCTTGTGAGGCCGACTACGACTCTTGGGCTCAACGAATTAGATTGTCTTGTCTTGGAAAGGAAAATGGAGTCAACATTCTCAAATCCATTGATGAAGGACCGTATCGGGTTGAGGCGACTAGAGATGTACTTGATCTTCTTGAAGATGGAACTACGATTTATGGAATGGACGGACCAAAAATGTATGATGAGCTTGATGATAAGGAGAAAAGAGATTCGATCTTGATATCGGGGCTTAACATTGTTCTTCAAGGTCTTCCTAAAGACATCTACAAGGCGATCAATCACAACACCGATGCAAAGCGGTATGGGATAATGTCAAGATGCTTCTCTCGGGTTACGAATTAACTATGGAAGGCAGAGAATCACAACTCTATGATGAATTTGAACACTTCAAGATGAAACCGGATGAGAGTGTCTATGAGTACTATGTGAGATTTCATAAGGCGGTGAATGATATGAGGAACATCGAATGACTATGCCTAACATTAATTTGAACTCAAAATTTGTGAACAACATGAATCCCGAATGGCACAAGTTTGTTATACGTGAAGCTCACTAAAGGATTGAAGAATACGAATTATGAGCAACTCTATGCCTTCCTTCTTGAGAATGAGAGACATGCCATGTTTGAAAAGATGATTCTTAATCGGTTCAAAACCAACGAGGAGAGACAAGCTCATCTAATGACTCAAGCGCCTTCTACTCAAACATCGGAATCACAACCAAAGCCTCACAAGTCATACCCATGGGTAATGGTAATCACAAACTCATTCCCGATCCTATGTTCAAACAAGGCGATCTTTGATGCACACGTGGGTAACATCATTAATCAACTAGCTCTTACGATTAGTCAAAACATGAATTCTCTCCCACAAACCAACAACAACCTCGAGCGACATCTAACCCACACAATCAAGCTCTTGTTAAAGATGGGAGGATCGTGGTGCAACCGATTCGGGAAAAGCAGTATGATCGGGGAAGAGGTGGGGTGGTAGAGGTTATGTTGGTGTCGAATCGAGGAAGGAATGGTAATCAAGGTCAAGCTAAGCCGATCAAATGTTATAAGCGTGGTGGTGAGGACACATTGCAAGGCGCACATCTCAAAGCGTCCACGAGAATCTTGATTACTTGAGAGATAAGATCTTGCTTGTACAAGCTCGGGATAATGGTCTTGCTTTGGATGAAGAGGCTGTTGTTTCTTCTTGAGGGCAATGCCAAGACCTATGATGCGAGATGTGGATGAGCGACCTATTCGGAGATAGGTCACAATCATCGAATGCCTTTCAAGTCGGTGATTGTGATGCATACGACTCGATGTGGATGATGGACCTCTGCACACACAATTTTATGGCTAGCATTTCTCCAATGGTTTCTCCCAAGGTCTCATCTTCACCACAAGTGGCCCATCCAAAGACAAACTCATCTCGGAGGTATTAAAACTATCGATGATCTTGATGTGCAAAGATGCATGACAAAGTACAAATAAGCGAAACTATTGTATCAAATATTGAAAATATGGGTAATATCAATGTTGTCCCATATGATCAATATGTGGAACAAAGTGAAAGTGAAGTTGTACCAAGTGATGCATCTTCTGCGATCAACAATGACTATATCTTTGATGAATACTTGCATGTGCCCCTGATGATTACGTAATTTACGAACTAAATGCCTATAAAGAGCGTGTTGCTATTTATGAACAACGTGCAAAATTTGAGTTGACCACTCGTGAGCGGAAATGGATGACCAAGTGCGTACAATCATTAGAAAAAGTAATTTTCGAGAAGAAGTATTAAAACAAGAGTTAAATTCCTTGCAAGAAAAGCTTTCTAAAGCGCTAAGCAAAAACAAGAACTTCAAGAAAATGTGAAAATGCTTAAGCAAGAATTTAATACAAAGGAATCAAAACTCTTGAAAGATTTTCTAATCGAAAACTTTGAAAAACAAACTTGAAAACAAGTTGTACATACAAGGAACACCATTGATTGCTCACATGATCACTAAGCATAGAGTCTTTAGCGATAAGCATAGCATTCCCTTATTGAGGAACCAAATCGAGAGGTTATTAAAAGGCTAGAAATGCTCATAAGGTTCTTTATGATGGCAATGAAATCCTTAAACCTAGGCGAAACCTAGTTGCGTTGAGTGCTTTGAGGAAGATAAGAAATCGAGATGAAGTCACTAGGGAAAAGATGAACAAGAAATTAGATGATCCTAAATGTAAAGAGAAGAAAATAAAGATCACACCCCATGATTACAAGAAGGAAAAGCTGGATTTCCTTGAACAAGTTTAAGCCTCGAGACATTGTTGACTCCGAACAAGTTTTTGGAAAATAGATTTAGATAAGCGAAAATGAAAATATTGTTGAAACAAACCCTCCCTTTGGAAAATGCCTAGAAGCATTGTGTATCCTCCTAATACACCAATGCATCTTGTTCCTAGAACAATTGCCACTAAAAGCAAGACCTTAATTAGCCAATATGTTATCTTTCAACTATTTGTTGATTTTGAGAAAACTTGCAAGAAAAGGATCACACCTTTGGTATAGCGAAGGAGAAAGGGGTTTGAGCAAATGAAAGAATGCTATTTAGCGAGGTCATGCCTTTCTTTAAACTTCTAAAGATCACTTTGAGAGTCTTAAAAGGGATGAATCTTGATATTAAGGGAATGGAAAAGGAATTTGATGCAATGATAGTTGAGGTTAGTGACTATGAGCGAGCACTAAAATATAATGAGATTGAGAGGAAGAACTTGCATACACTAAATGAGAACACGATTTACGAATGTATTGCTCAAGATGTGTTCTACTGCTACTAAGCTGTTCTATTTCGCTTCTCGATTCCATGAGCTATACATTGCTTTGAAAGTCTCTCATGATCGTGTCATTGAGCTTGAAAAACTAATTACGAACTAAATGAGAAAATTGAGCTGGATGATCACGACAATTTGGTTAAACATTTTTCTAAACTAGAAGTTGAGCATTTTAATTTACAACTAAAATATCAACATCTTAAAGAAAATGTCAAAACTTCAAATATCAAGACATCCTCGGATGCTCGAGTTTGATGCAGTTTTCAAATTAACAAGCGTGATGAGCAGATTCAAGCTCATTGCAACACGATCGAGAAAGTTGAAAGCCCAAATCTCTCAATTAAAGGGTCAAGCGAACAATGTGTTGGTCCCCAAATGCCTCCTCCTTTAGATTCTCGAATTCTCAAAACTTTCATCTTCAAAACTTAGTAAATGCTTTACAAAAGGAAAATGAGGTTTTCTTGAAGAAAATGAAAAGGTTAAACGTCATTTCAATGAATTATTTGAATCTATAAAGGTCACTCGTAACAAAAATAACGAAGCGGTAGCCTCGTTACAAAAGAAATTGAGAATCTAAAGAGTCGGGTAAAGGGAAGATGCCAATGACCAATGGGAGAATGGTGTATCAAAGGTACATGTACGTAATAAATATGCTTTATGCATGAAATATGTTCCTCCTCATCTTAGGAATAACAAACTTGCTATTCAAACATATTTCTCATACCTTAAGGACAACCTAGAATGTCTCCGTGAGATTGTAGAAGAGGATAAGTTAGAGAAACGGATGATAATGCAATTGGCCATGCATGCTTATATGCCAAACGATCTCAAGAACTTCTAGAATGCCTAATTACAATATGCCCTAAAACCTTAGGTGAGCAAGTCAATCCCTTGATACCGTGTTCTATGCCTAGTGCCAAGCATGCAAGTCACTCAATGCCAAATGTTATGAATGTGAACCTAATGTGCCTTCAAGTAGTTCGATTTCAAATCTGTTAGTGCTAAGAATGTGAACTCGAGTGTGCACTCTAGGTGTTCAAATCCCACTATTCAAGTGTTAAAAAGTTAATCTTAGTGTGCTGCATGTAGCTCGGATCGGCACATCTAAGCAGGTGAAGCAAATAGTAGCCAAACCAACTAATGTTCCCATTCCCTACGAGAGTGTCGGTGACATTAAAGCAAGCGGTCAAAGTCTCAAGACAATACAAGGAAGGACACGACCCTGCAAGCTAAGAATGTGCATTGGAAGAAAGTAGAAGACCTACCTAGGAACTTTAAGTTTGAGCGAATAAAGCGAATCGTGTTGATTCTAGTATTAGCCATAGGCGTCTTGTAATTAATTGAATTCGATACTATTTGCAAACCTTGTATTAATGTCTGCTTGAATTACATTTCTAATCATGAATGTGGTGTTAATGTTTTGCCTAATGATGTTAATTGTCCAATTAATATTGTTAATGCTAAAAATCATGCTAAGAAGGCTAAAAGGCAAAAGCGAAAGAAAGTTAGAAAGCGGTGGAAACCGGGAAGAACATTTAGTAAGATAGGCTATTATTGGATACACTGTTGGTCGTAAGACTAATCGAGACAATGCCCACTAGAAAATGGATGCCTCTTGGTAGATCTATTCCCTTAAGAAGTGAGCTGCTTGTGAGCAGGCTATCTGAGACACTAATCTTGCATCTATTCACAATGATTCCATTACCTATTTTACGATATGAATGCTTCTATTTACGATGTGGGTGTTCCAACCGGTGTTACTAACCAAATGGAACCCATTCTTGCATGGGGATCCCAATTATCGATTATCCATTCTTATGCGTGTTCAGCTGCGGATCGTTCAAATCGTTACGTGGTACACGGACTCATTTGTTCCAAGCATATATTTGGCGACGGTCACGGCTCATGAACCGTGAGCAAATTCATCGGAGACGATTAGATTCGGAAATGATCATTTCGGTGCAATTATGGGTTATGGTGATTATGTTGTGGGTGATAGTGTCATCTCTAGAGTATACTATGTGGAAGGTCTTGGTCATAATCTTGTTCTCTGTTGGTCAATTCGTGATTACGATCTAGAAGTAGCCTTGAAAACATACTTGTTTTGTTAGAGAACTTGATGGTAAGGAATTGTTACGAGGAACTCGTGGTTCAAATCTTTACACCATCTCTATCGAAGATATGATGAAGTCTTCTCAATTTGCTTCTTGTCAAAGGCTTCTAAAACAAAGTCATGGTTATGGCATCGTCGTCTCAATCACACGAACTTGGCACCATCAATGATCTCACGAAAGGACTTAGTTGTAGGGTTACCTAGACTCAAGTACGAAAAGGATCATCTTTGTTCGACATGTCAATTGGGAAAAAGCAAAAGTATGCCCATAAACCCAAACCTACTAACTCATCACGAAGTTCTTCATATGATTCATATGGATTTATGTGGACCAATGAGGTGCGAGAACATCTTTGGGAAGAAATATGTGTTAGTTGTGGTTGATGATTACTCTAGATTCACAGGTCAAGTTCTTAAGGACAAAGGATGAAACTCGATATCATCATCAAACTCATCAAGCATTGCGAGTTCGACTTAACAAAACCGTCGAATTATCGAGCAGACAATGGGCGGGTTTGTCAACAAACAACTTAGTGAATTTTATGAAAGCGTTGGAATCGACCATCAAAGAAGTGTTCCACGAACTCCTCAACGAGCGGTGTAGTTGAAAGGCGAAATCGAACTCTTGTAGAAGCCGCTAGAACAATCTTGATTTACTCAAAGGTTCCAATGTTTCTCGGGTGAAGCTATTGCCTTGCATGCTACACACAAAATCGTTCACGATTCACCTTGTTCATGGAAAAACTCCATATGAACTTGTCCACAACAGAAAACCTAATCTCTCTTTCCTTCGTGTGTTTGGTGCATTGTGTTATCCAACTAATGAGGGTCAAGACTTAGGCAAACTTAGAGCTAAAGCGAGACATTGGAGTTTTGTAGGGTATGCACCAAACAAAAGGGATACGAATCTACAACAAAAGAACCCGAAATATCATGGAAACAATTCACGTTACGTTTGATGGTGACCGGTCAAATGGCTCTGGACAATTCGATTCGGGACCCGCACTTCAAAACAGTCCCATTGGTTCATCCCTTGTTCCAAACTCTTCTCAAGAAACACCATATGTACCTCCATCGAAGATGATTTAAAGAAATTGTTTGATCCTATGTTTGATGAACTTTATGAGCCAAGTACTAATGAGGTGTCAATTTCTACAACAGAGGTGCTCATATTCACGAGAATGAAGTCAATCCTCGGTCTCAATATCTTTAAGTCAAGAAGCGCTGCTCTTGATCCTTGATCTCATCAACAAATTATCATTCTTCAAATGTACATCATGGGGCATTTACGGCATCAATGATGAAGTTAATCCCTTTGCTACTCACGAAGATGCTCCATTTGAAAACATATTTGCTCTGAATCATCATCGAACCATCTTCTTGAGGAGACATCAACTCTGCTACCTCGGTCCCTCAACAAGCGCCACATGAACACCTTAGAAAATGGACTCACGATCATCCACTAGACAACATCATTGGAAATCCCTCTCGCCTGTATCAACACGGAAACAACTTGCAACCGATGCCTTATGGTGCTTCTTCAACTCCGTACTATCTAAGATCGAACCAAAGATGTTAAAACCGCCATGAATGAAGATAGTTGGTTCAATGCCATGCAAGATGAAATTCATGAGTTTGATCGACTTGATGTATGGGAGTTAGTACTGCTCGAGGGCGTGCTATGATTATTGCTCTTAAATGGATCTTCAAAGTGAAACTTGATGAGCATGGTGATGTGTTGAAGAACAAGGCTCGATTAGTTGCTAAAGGATACCGTCAAGAGGAGGTATTGACTTTGAAGAATCTTTTGCTCGGTTGCTCGAATCGAGGCAATCGAATCTTTTGGCTAATCTTGCTAGTAAGAACATGGTAGTCTATCGGATGGATGTGAAGGCGGCATTTACGAGCGGAGATCTTAAAGAAGTCGTCTCGTCGACCAACTGAAGGATTTGTAAATCAAGAGCATCCTACTCACGTTTATCGTTTGAAGAAGGCTCTTTACGGTTTAAAGCAAGCTCAAGGGCATGGTATGATACCTTTGTCAAAGTTTCTTCTATCTACGGATTTAGCAAAGGCGATTGATCCAACATTGTTCACCGGAAGTCGGGCAAACATTTAATTCATGTTCAAATTTATGTTGATGATATCATCTTTGCCTCGGTGACCCCAATGAATGTGACCGTTTTCAAATGAAATGAGTTCAAAATTTCAAATGTCAATGATGGGACAAATGTCATTTTCTTGGGATTACAAATTTCACAAAGTCCGGAGGCATTTTCATAAATCAATCTAAATATGCAATGAGATCTTAAAGAAATTTGGATTTGATTCAAGTGACCTGTTGACACCCCATGATTGATCGAACCAAACTAGATGAGGACCACTCGGGGATCATGATTGACCAAACGAAATATCGTAGTATGATTGGATCACGATGTACCTCACTTGCTAGTAGACCAGACATCTTGTTATTTGTTTGCATGTGTGCTAGATACCGAGCTAAGCCTACTAAAAGCACCTTGAAGCGGTTAAGCGGGTCTTCGGTATCTCAAGGAACCATCAACATGGGTCTTTGGTACCGAAGGACACCGGTATGTCACTAACGACCTATCAGATCTTGATCATGCGGTGTCAAGATACTCGTCGAAGTACATACGGAGGTGCTCGGTTTTGGGTGATAAGCTTGTGGTGGTCTTCAAAGAAGCAAATGAGTACTTCTATTTCCTCTCTGAGGTGAATACATAGCCATGTCATCTTGTTGTGCTCAAATCTTATGGATGAGATCTCAATTATCGACTATGGCTTTGAATTCAACAAAATCCCTCTGTCTTGTGACAATAAAAGTGCTATTGCTCTCTCATGCAACAACGTTCAACACTCAAGAGCAAAGCATATCGACATTCGACATCATTTCATCGGGGAACAAGTGGAAAAAGGTGTGGTGGAACTCTATTTTGTGAGGTGCGAATATCGGTTAGCGAGACATCTTCACCAAAGCTCTTCAAGAGAGCGTTTTGAGTTTATTCTTCCACGTCTTGGCTTGAAAAGCCTTCAACGAAACACTCAAGCGTCTTGAGGAGGAAGGCGAGGAGTAAAGGTCTATCTTCATCTATCTCTTGTATATATCTATTCGAAAAACAAAATACAAAATTATAAAACCCTCAAAAATCAAGCAGAAAAATATAAAACCTTCAAAATCCATAAAAATACGAAAAATTGAAAAATCTTCAAAAATATTGTCAATTTGTTATGTTTTCTCGGTTCGATAATATCTACGGTCTTTGTCTTTGTCATTCAAAGAATGACACGGGACTTTAGATGTTGTTGAATTCTTTAAAAAAAAAAAAAAAAAAAAAAAAAAAAAAAAAAAAAATTTTTGGGAGAAAGAGAAACAATGGTTTATTGTCATTTCGAGCGATAACCGCTTTTCAAAGAAAAAACGAGCCATGCTTTTCATGTTTTCAAGATTTGAGAATTTGTTTGAACATTCATCAAAAGCCTTTTATCAACCAAATTCCATGCTCGATTCTATTAACATGTTATCTCTTTGAAAACAAATTGTTTTGAAAAATAACTCGGACTCTATTTTTGATAATCATCGGACTTATTTGTCAAAATATCAATCTCTCAATCAACAACCTATGTCATTGATTGAGGGAGAATGATTTCAATTAAATTAAAAGTTATTTGGCATTAAATTGTTTTCAAAAGATATTCATGCATGTTTTATCAATGGAGTTTAAAGTCTTAAAATCCGATCCTTATCGATTAAAACGCTTTCATAATCAAGTCACAATTCTCCTTAAAAGCTTTCAAAATCAATTTAAATCAATAAGAGATCACAAATCTCAAATGATTTGATAATTGTGATCGGGGAGAATGTGTGATTTAAATTGGATTTAAGCGATAATTCGGTAAATGGTTTTATAAGGATGTACATGCTATCCTTCCCACATGTGACAAACGATTTCAAATTTTCCATGCACACATGTTGAGGGAGCATCTATCTTAAACCTATGATTTGAAAGCGTGATCATTTATCTCAATGTGCGGGTTCCTCTAGTATGTGCAAAACTCTTTTCAAACCTCGAGGCACATATTGAGGGGAGCAAAATTATGGAAACCTCATCCTTCCCAAAATGCTTTATCTACTTGATTTGATCAAGGAAGTGATGTTGATATCTTTTAGAAAATGGTAATCAAAAAGTTAATTCTTCCTCTTGCCTCCGTGTGCAAAAGCGATTTCAAACATTTGATGCACATGTTGAGGGGAGCACTTATTCTAAAAATATCAAAAACAATTCGGTACAAAATGTTTTGATAATATATCACAAGTATCGGATTGATTTTCAAATGGTTTTCAATTGGTTCCAATGGCGGATGAACAATACCAAATAGACCGACCAACTTTACTTTATATGCGGTGATATAAGGATGATAAGGTTAGGTATTGTTCCCATGATCCGCGAGAGCGGAGGGATCTACCGAGGACAATCCACTAGTTAGTGTAGAAGTCCTTAGGTATGATGATAAAAGGAGAAAAGTGAGATATGGGAAGAGTGCGGATGAGGCGAGAGCAAATCTTGGAACAAACCCAACAAGGTTCTTGCTATGAAGTCTCGGTAAGCTTGAAGGGTTGAAGAATTAAAAGAATTGAATGAGAAAGGGTGAAAACAAATAGCCCTCCATTTATTCAACCTTAGGGCGAAACGGGTTCAATTCATATACTCTTGATGGTAACATCGGTATTGAAGACAAGGCGTCATGGACCCGGTGATGCCTTGCACTTCAACTTTCAAACCACTCAAGTTCCTCTTAAAGGACTTGTTTCATTCTCACGGGAACCGACATTATCTATCGACTTTCTCTTAGAGATTGTTGATATTGAAGAAGGAGACCCTCTCCTAGTCTCGACACGGGATCCAAATATGCACATATTGAGTCTAGAGCCACGAGATCATCAATAAATCTCATTAGGACACTTTCAATGAAGACTCTCTGTTTCACACAATGTGGAAAGAGATTATATCTTGAGTCCTCGCATTATCCTTGTGGTTTTGCGGAACATCCGAGTGATATGTGAACATATTCACAATGAAGATGGAAAACCTTACGGAGCCAACATCAAACAAGCTCTGGTAGGTGGCATGTGAGATCTATTATATAGATCAACCATGTGACAAATGAGCAGAAACAATGGGCGATTCAATCTCTTGAATCAATCTGGTTCGAGTTATGGATTGCGGATACCTTTGAAAAACCGGTCTTTGTGCTTAAAAACTCTTTTCTTTAGCACATCGACCGTGTACTAATTTTCAAATCAAAAGGTGTTTTATGATTGATAATTGATTTTCAATAAAACCTTCGTTGTATTGCAAAAACAATTTCTATTGAGCAATACGATTGTTTTCAAATCTCTTTTCATCAATCGGTGGACTTAAATTATTTGGTTCACTCACTCCGTGTTGTCTTCTTTGAGATGTTCGGTTTGAGAACGGCTAGAAGCATTGCGAAACCTGTCAAGGAAATTCTTGAATTATACGATCACAGGCGGTACTTGTCTTGATCAGCGAGGGCAAGTGGGCGTGTACCTCAATTCAACGAAAGTGATCAAAGACACTTTCGTGCGATTTATTGCTAGCTGTTGTATGCGGTACACCCGGCGTTTGCGGTGATCGAATGAAGCGGTCAATCCATAGCCGCATGCTCACTTAACACATTCATCTCAAAAGAAATCATGATTAGTGCATCAATGACTCGATATTTTCACTCCATGCTTACGCTTCTGCTGCGCCAATATCATGAATCAACGAAAGCTTCCGCTACTCGATGAGAAGATATCATGATCCGAATGTGAGCATGTCGGTCCGAAAGTCACAACATCACATAATACCAACACCACAATGGATGTCTCGAGATTTTTGATGGTGATGATCTCAAAAGGTGGCTCAAATTTATTATCACGTGGATCATTAAAGACCTCCACTTGGATTAACCAAACATGCAATGAGAAGAATCAATGACTACGAGCTTGAGCAAAGTACTACATCAAGAATGCAAGAACAATTTTTAATGTAATATCTATTTGTATTCAATGTAATTTTAGTACATGATTGAGGTGACCTCCTTAGGGAGATTGTTAGGAATTAGAAATTCCGGTATTAAAAGTCGGTCACCTCAAGTATATGTAATCGTTAGAAAGCTCGTAGTCGTAGTTCTTTTAAGTTAAGTAGTATTTAGTTAAGTAACACCGTGGAGGACAGACGGGTCTTTACCAGCTGTATGCACGATCCACGACCCGTTGTGTGGCGTTTTATTGTAAGACTATAAATACCCTCTACCTCCCAAGGTAGAGGTTGGAGCTCATAATAATATTTTCCTTTCTCTCACTATAGTTCCCAACTCTCTTCCACTCTCTCACTAGAACTTTCTCTCTAACATACTTAAGCATACTTTGATCATGGTTTAGAGTGTTTGTGAAATCAATATCTTACAACAAAACCCACTAGGGATATTAAACTCTTACTCTAAGGCACTCTTTGGGCGGTTTAGCTTACAACTACTCAAGGAGTTATATTCTAAGGTTCACAAAGATTTAATCAAGCATTAAGTACACAGCGAATGACCTATCGCATTACTAGATCATTAATCAACTAAGATAAGAGACAACCAATCAATATTCAATAATTAAGTTTCATATTCCTAAGCAAACACACAAATAAATTAGCGGGACATGGAGAACATGCAAGCATACACACAAATAATCAAAGACATAATTGTATTAATGAAGTAAAACACTTATCTTGGTGTAAGATAGGGTTTGGAACCTAAAATCTTGTACAAGACAGCCTTGGTTGGTTTAGGTTTTACTCCAAAAGACTACACTATCTTGAAAAATTCGGATTCTATATATAAGATTACATCTGCGCGGCGTCACCTTATGTTTTGTGACCGTCGTGTCGCCGTCATTAGGGTTTCGTCTTGGCCACGTTAGACTTGCGACGGCGTGACCTTATGCTTGTGACGCCGTCTCTTTAGCCGGCGCGTCGGATTGCATCTAGGCCGTCGAGTTGCGACGACCTACTCTTTTATAACTTGGCGTCGTCACTTGAAAATAGGAGTTTTGGCTTACGTCCGTCACAAAATCCTCCGACGGCGTCGCATGATTAAGCGATGACGCCGTTACCTTATGTTTTCGTGACTTTGAGTATCTCGATTCGACTTTGGCCATTTCTTCAGTATATTCGCGCCTTTTCGTCCAAATAAGTGCCATTCCGACATTTTGCCTTCAAGAGACCTAAAAGTGAAAAGGCGATATTAAGCAATAACGGATACAAAGTGATCAAATAAGGGCTTAAACGACCCTCAAAAGGTACCTTTTAAAACCTTATCAATTTTGCAAAAGTTGTTTTGTATTTTGCACTTTTAACGGTGACTTAGGGTGAAGCGATGTTATGAGTTTTGCGATGGCAAAGTTTTAAGAGCCACTTCTAAGTTGAACTACTCTTGGGACCATTTTGCAATGTGAATTAGGGTGTACATTATGTTGAAACACATTATTCTCCACCCTTTTATTCCCATGGACTTCCTTCTCCAACATGATAGTCACAATAAGCATGAAAATGATCAAAACTACCACAAATATAGCATGCCTTATTGTACATTACAAAATCACTACCTAGTTGTTGAGATTTAACATGATTCCAACTCCTCTGGTTACCCCAGGGTGTGAAGCTTGTTCTATACATCTCGGCATACCTTACAGTTGGTCTAGGTTTATTAGCTGGTTTCCTAGGTTCCTCTGTATGATATTAACAACTTTTGGGATAGAAGCCTCTATATTCTTTTAACATTCTCATCAATAACGGATGAGTCACTAGTACTCTCAAAACATCATTATCTGCTTAAGCGCTTCCTCACTTTTCACCTTGTGTCCTCTAAAGGACCATATTCTCTTCAAGATCCTTAAAATCTTATAAGCTGTATGAGCTAAATCTATACACGGAGGTGATGGAACACCTCTTAGTGGTGGAGGCAACGTATTATAACCCATACCGGACTTAGCTTTACTATATACTTGAGCATTCCAAATTTTATCAATTGACTTAGGCGGTGATAACATGTGTCTAAAGTTAAATTGACATTTTCATTGCTTTTGAAGTTTTTCCAACTCCTTTTGGTATGCTTCATTCACGGTATTGTATGTTCTACCTCTTCTAAGAAGAATCATATCATCATTATATTTAGACTCATTTACACGATAGTGCTCTATTTGCTTTTCTAATACTTCCATAGCTCTCCTAAGATTAGACACAAGTATAATTAGCGTTATATAACTCTTGTCTTTCATTAGAATATAAATCATTAAGCCTTTCAACTTCTTTAGCACCCTACATATTTTAGAACAACTACCAAAGTTTTGTACCTCAGTCGAGAAAGCCATGAGAGCAAACTCATTAGCAACAAGAGCGACATCAGTATGTTCTTCTTGTTCATCACCATGAAACTCAATCATAGCTCACACCATCAATACCAAACATTGCCTTTGGTTCTTCCAGGATTGGTCCCTTCTTTGCTTGTACCAAGTAGACTGTTGTCCTTGGTCTTTGGTCTATAAATTCTCTAGCAAAATGTCCAAACTTGTGGCGATTAAAGCACTCCACTTTCTTCTTATCAAAGCCTGCGGTTTCATCACCATTGATGTGAATAGGCTTGCCGGTCTTCTTGTAGAATTTCCTAGCCCTCATGTTGAGAAGAGCTATCGCCATTTTATATCCATCTCCTCCAAGTCATCTTCATCAATTTGCTCTATGTCTTCATGAGTTAAGACGAGCCATCAACTTAATGTGGATATGAAAGCATAAAGGTAGGATCTCCAATACTAGCAACCTTCTTCTTTGAACTGCGGTGGTAACATTCACATAACCGGTGGAAACTTTAGAACCGATAATGGCAACGTCATCATCACTTTGTCATCTTGAGAATCATCACGGTCAGCGAGGTTGACAACAATGCAAGCTACTAGAGCTTGTACCAAGTTTCTCGCCTTCTTCAACCTTTGCTCAATAAGTTTGAAGTTGTTGTAAAGGTCATTGAGCTTCATTGTTTCTATGTCGATTTGTTTTCCCGACGGTAACATTGGTTTGAAACTACGAAGGAAAACTTCTTAGAAACTTCAAATTGAGGTCTTCCTTTTCTACCTCAATGCCAAGCACGATTAGTTGTGTAACAATCTTACGAAGTTTGGTAAAATGCTATCAAGTGAGTCATTACTTGAAGCGAGAAAAGTTTTCATAACTTTTCTTCAACAATGTCTTTGTGTCTTCTTTGTAGCATCATTACCACCAAACACCGAGCAAATCTCTTCAAACAGTTCCTTAGCGGTTGTGTACTTCTGAATGCAATGATCGATCTCTAGGAAGAGTCATCGCAACAAACTTCTAGCTTTAAGATCATTCTTCCCGCTAGCCTTTTCAACACAGATTCGTGCAGAACCTTTCACAACATCCGTGTCACCAACCTTCACATGATTAGTCGCAGCTTGAAAGAATCACCGGTTTGAATGATCTCCCATAGAGCATAGTCACGAATGAGAAAGTATTGCTCAATCAATTATCCTCCACATCTCAAACTCATTAAGTTTGAGCTTTGGCCTTGGTGTAGAAGAGTTAGGTGATTGTTTTCCATCTCCATTGAATTAAGTGAGTAGGTTAAGCTAATTCCTTGGATCTTCTAAAACAAAATATCGAACCTTCCTCGATACCACTTGATGGATCTAGACACACACCTTGTGTCAATGATATTTTGTATGATATTATTAAGCCGCGAATTTACTTAGTAATACTTAGAAGATGGATTATATGATGTATTGTATATAAACACAGTTTAACACAAAACTTAAGCTCCAATATTATTGATGAATAATCGAGTGATCTTAGCTTATCACTAGGGTTACACCTTGAAGCCTTTGTGAGTGTCGTAGGTAATTAGATAAGTACCTAAGACAAGGACCTAGGACCTCCTTTTATACAACAAGGAGTCCTTTACAAGATAAGTATAAAGCTAACATTATAGAATATACACAAGATCTATTCTATACTTATCTAGGCGTTTAACTAATCTTAAACTAATAGCGGTGGTAACAATGTACGGCGGTGGGAATCGTTTCCCTTTGCTAGTGTTAATCCGAGTAGTGTAAACCACAACTATCCGTGGTAATGAATTATTCCCAACACAATGGTGCGAAATTTAGCAGCATGCGCCTTTTAGGGGTGAAAACATAGCCATTTATGGGTTGAAACCGATTAAAACACACCTCTTGAGCGAAAATCGTGACAACGCAATCACTTTAAGCTAAAATTAGCGAAGAACGCACCCATTTAGGAGTGAAACTCATTACATACTCTTTTCTACTATATTAAAGTACTCCAACGGTAAATTCTATATTTTCAAGTTCTCGATACTAAACTATTCTTAAAAGCTATACTTTTTTAGACACCGCCGCAACATGCGGTCTCATTAAACCTCGTTATTAAATATCCAAGTATCTAACCAAATACGCTTTACAATAAATAACACAAACCAGCTAAGACATAAAGCGAAATCAAATTATAACCAAAACGGGTCCACAACAAATACATTACCTACAGACCCCAATATCGATGATCAAGAACTGATTTTTCCTCGACTCCTCTCTAAATGCTGTGACGATCCATATCGTACCCTAACGGACCCTTTTTGCTAATATAAGCTGCGAATAAAACATCCTTCCTTTAGAATCTCATACAATCACCTACCACCACTACACTAACTTAAAATCCCCAAATTTCACACAAATTAAACCCTAAAAATTATCAATTTCTCTCCTCAACTTCAATCTGGTCCCATATCACACAATCTAATAGTTTAAAATTCACACTTGAGTTTAATTAAAGCTGAGCTTCAGAAAACCCTAATTTTAGGTGATAAGTTACGTGTCGATCCAAAATAGGAGCTGAATTAGCATAATTGAAGTGAAATTGGAGATGAATTAAGGTTTGATTATTACGGTTTGAGTATAATTATTAGGGTTTCAGTTTGAATTTGAGTTGAATTATGATTTTGCTATTTTTAGATTTGGGGAAAGCGTGAAATTGATCTGAACTTTTTGAGAGAGAGAGAGAGAGAGAGATAAGTCAATGGGGTGGGTATAGAAGAGTTATTTGGGGCGGGTCAAAACCCAAAGGACCCGAAAAGGATTTTTGAACAGTACTGTTCATAGTTGCACTATCATAAGGTCCCCAATAAATGTTATATAGAAGAATTTTTACGGGATGTCATCCGATCATTATCATCCATTGGCGATCGCAATGAAAATCATTTGTTTAACCACAAAGTAAGCTAAATTAAGCACAAACACAACAACCAAACCATAGTAGTCGAAAAGCGACTATAAAAAACATACACATTCATGATTTTCTTGATGTTTGTCAAACAAACACAAACACATATCCACAAATCCACAAACAAGAAAAGAAACTGAAATACCCTACATTAACGAATTAGACAGCAATGAAACCTTGCTATCGATTCTTAAAACACCGAAACCCTAATCAGTCACCACTCTCTCAGATGAAACCCAACTTAATAAAACAATCTATGCGTGTGTTTAGAGAAAATGAAATCAAGGACTAAATAAATGAGCCGAAAAATGCTCTTGTAAATAGTTCCGGCATTAATGATGGAAAACAAGTGTACAACATAAACGAACCTTATGAAAGCGAACCTTATAGGCGGTGATTGTTCTAGTGGAAAAGCGGATGTACAACATCACTAACCCCAACAATCAAATGCCAAGTGCAAAACCCACTAATTTATTTTTTAATCCTTTTAAGGCTTTACTCATTTCGACTCGCTCGTGTGAACAATGTCGGCTCGAACCACGGCTCCACAATGCACCTAAACCGTCTTATTCCTTGAGTCGACCTCTCACCGGCGACTTGAAATAGTATCGGCTCCAAGTTCTACTTTAATGAATGTTATATAGTATAATGATAATAATAGTAATATTAAGTGCAGTTGTTGTTTATAAAATAAGTTTAAAGCCTATGGGATATTGTTAAATATGTAAATTTTCTAAAAATTATGGAAATTGATGATTTAAACTTATGTATGTAAAATTTAGATTTAAGATTAGCCTCTTTTTTAAAGTTTAAGGTTGATCGTAAATTCTATTAACCAACCAAAATATAACGTAGTTTATTTGCACTTAAGTTCAATTTTTTTTTAATAGCTCAAAAGACTGTGAATTTTCATTTGTTATTCCATAGAATTTATTAAAAATTTGACCTAACTAATTTGATTTTGACTTTTATTAGCAAATAAAATAGCTCAATTTTACAATCGAGCTCCTATATTAATCAATAAAAGAATGAATTGTCACAAAACATATTTCTCTTATTTATGTAAAAGATGAGCAAAAACGTGTGGAATACTCATATTATTTTGACATGTATAGATCTTACATAGGAACTTGATTAACAATAGGATCATAGGATCTCGTTGCTTGAATCTACGAGCCAAAAGGCTACGTCTTAAAGGTCTCTCGTTGCTCGAATTATTATTGGACTATTCTATTTTTTTGTAATATTGAAACATAGCATTTTCGACTACAAGTATCCATGGTCTAGAATTTATGATGCTAACAAGATTTATCATGCCCCTGCGTCGCATCGGGATGAATAATAATTAACTTATTTTGATGTATCGGTACGTGCTACTAATTCGAATCAACACAAAAACTCGAATGCCTTAAAATACTTGGTACCTAACTATAAGTCACCTAAATTATTGTTGTAACTAGTTAAAAATCTGAGCTATTAGAAAAAAGTGAGAAGAGAAAGCAAAAACAATATTCGACCCATTTACCTCAATCTTTGTAAATAACTTTATAAACTAATGTGTAGAGTTAATATTCATTTTCAACTTTTTTGCAAATTGATAATAAGGTAGGATGTTTGGTTATTTAGTCTCTAATGAGTACCATGTCTTTATTCTTGTCATAAGTCATAACTGACCTTAAAGTCTTTCATTAATGGATCACATAATTGGTATTTGATACGAATGATGACATACATGCGAGATTATAAAAGTGGTAGTATCTTTCCATCTTTGATTCAATCTTAAAATTCCAGTCCTGCTAACATAAAACCAGTATATATATCTACGAGACCCTTGTCCAGTGTCCTCACTCTGTATAGCTTTGAGGAATTTTCAAAAGCAAACTTGTTCTATAATCTATAGGTGTAATCCTAAACCAAAAACCTGTTTGGCCTTGTAGTTGGATCACTAGCTAGACGTCTAGCTGAAATGGAAAACAGACTTTTTGTATGGGCTTATAGTTGGACTTTGGACAACTGAAATCTCCAAAAAAAGCTTCTATCTTGGGCATGAAGTGTTCAAATTCGTAACATGACTTGTTCAGCTGTTCCTTTATCTTGATGTAATATGCCGACTTATGTATATAATGTAGCTAATTTTCCTTTCAAAAGAATAATTGAAAAGCTTGAAAACGCAACATAGGTTCAGTCTTTCAGTCTAAGCAAACGGGTGCCTCAAATATTTTAATCGAGATCTAGTTTTATTTGGATATCGCACAGATTTAAAAAGTTCGAATGCAGTTGGATTGATTGATGCAAAGGTTCAGTCTTCAAGTGATCATCTCCGTAGTTCTCGTTTGGGTTTTGTTGTGGTATGTGGTTCGATTCATCTGGCAGTACTTGTCTCTTGGTTGCTGTTGTACGTGAGTCCATTTCTTTTTGGTTGTTTTGTGTGGTTGTTTGTTGTTTCGGTGTTTGGGTTCCCGCACTTTATTTACTGTTTATTTTAGCCTTTTGGTATGTGCCTTATAGGCTTTGCGGCTTTTAATTTGTTATATCCTTCTTTGCTTGTGGTTTTATAATTTAGCTTTTCGGGAAAAAAATGATAACACAACATGAACCAAATACTAAAGAAATGTGTTAAGATTTAAGCTAAATCGGTTAGAATTGTAAACTAGCACTATTTAATAAACGAGCATTAAATACTATGCCTAACAGCTGGTATGTCTAATTTTAAGATTAAATATTTGTGTCAATAATATCATGTTGATAACAGCTGAGGGACTTACTTTCTTTCAAACAAATAAACTACTGCAAAGTCAATTTAAGCATAAATTCAGTCATACTATAAGGTCTCCCCAAAAAATTTCTTAATAAACAATAAGAGTTTGCGTCAACCTCCGGATAGTGACTGCAACACCCTAAAATTTATCCTTTAATCAAACAGGATTCAGTTTTTGCAACTAGATATATTTTCTTCAAGATGATACAAGCTAGCCTATAAGGATAATATAATACACCCTTTTTCATTACTATGTACATATTACATATAATGTCCAATTGAAAATGAAATAACAAATATATCCGTGGATAATCCATGTATGAAAGATTCATCACCATCGGTTCTAAACTTCCCGGCCCATACCCCATATGAGCCTAACAAGTTTATAGCTACGACGATGAGGTAGAGGATTTCAAGCATGAGGAGGATCTAATGGAAGTACGTGGTGCATTGTTTTATTTAACTTAAGAAGTAAAGCTTTCAAGTATAATTAGTTAGCCATTTTAGTATGTTCTTCATCCGATTCTTACGTCCAATCATGCATTCAAAAGAATGCAAGCATGGAGCTGTGGAGTAGACAAAGGTAGAAAACAAAACGAGGAAGAGGTACAATCTTCTTAAGCATAATTGATCCATGATTTGGATCGAGGTTCAAGATAGGCATCTAATTAAGTATCCGATTCTCCATATTATATTCTTAATAGTTTTCCATCAACATAAAAAAATGAGTTTCTATTGCGTCTTTATCTGATTGACCCTCATTGCAAATTATCTATATATCCTAATAGTTGTTTGTGCATCGTACACAAATTATACGCACATATGCATTGGTGTCAAACACCCATTGGCTGAAAAGTAGTATAATACATGATAAGGATTATGTGGCATTCCCTTAGTGGCTAAAGTGTGGTTCGGTTTTTACTGTTCACGTTTTTCTACACATGGATACAAACATATAATTGCGGCGTACATACAAATTTATACGTACATACACTGGAGATCATTGTAGGCTAGAAGTTTCTCATTTGGCATTATGTGTTGGTGTCAACTTTTGATTGGTACACAACACATGTTTGCAAGTAAAAAATCTACAACATACAACTTCTTCTACAAAATTAATATCTTCAAGTTTAACAGTTGAACAAGTAACACAATCCCTCCTAGATACTTCTGTCCACTGTTACTGCCATCTTGATCACTTCATAGCTGCTCCTGCTTTCCAGTGAAGTAAGTACCTGCATACACACCAAAAATAGGTAAGAAATCTCTTACTTTCCCTTTGTTAACAAACCAAATCCGAAACATTGTTTTCAACTACAAACCAAATCCGAAACAGCATAATCCACATCACAACACCAAATCCAAAACAACCATATTCAAACATCACAACACCAACAAATCCACATCCAAAACAACCAAATCCTACCCAGTTTTCGTTCGGCTTTATTTTTTTAGTGTGTAAATGTAAAAAGTGAGATAAAGAAGTGACGCTAAAGTAACAAACTGACTCGAGTCACGGTACCTAACACTCTTAGTTATCATGGTCTTTATTGTGGATTATCTAAATTTCAGTATTAGCATCATAAAATAGTTACAGATGAGTACTTTTTATTAAAAAAATTGAATGACTTCATCGTTTGATATAAAACTAAACACATACTCCGCATATAGTATGTCTTTTACTTATTAATTATGGATGCTATGCTTCATTAGATTAGATCTAATGGTATCTTTATTATTTCAAAATCCAACTTTCACAATAAACAAATAGAATAAAATAAAGAAAGAAATCTTGCCTCCCAAACCATCCAACCAAAAATGGAAAGGTGTCGAGGTACAAATATCCATGTTAATTTAAAAAGGTAGCCCTAAACAAGAGCATAAGTCCTACACTACTTGCCTTTAAAGTTCAGATTACAACAAGATAATGTATTACAAGTTTTATAAATAAAATCGGTTTTATTAAAAAAAATAGAATTAGGGTTTCGATTAAAATTAAAAAGGGGAAGGGGAGCGTGTGAATGGTGTTACCGTCGAGAGAAATAGAGGGGATGGTGGCGTTCGGTGATAGTGGTGGCGGTGGCGTGAGTGGTGGTGCAGGCGAGTCACGGGCCGAAGCTCAGAAAAGAAAGTAGGTGAGCGGATCTAACGATTTGGAAGAAAAAGACCTCATGGGAAAAATTTCGACGACGGTGGTGACCGGAGGCGGCGGTGGCGGCAAAGTGAGAGAGAAAATGTGTTGTGGTGTGTTTTAGTGAGAGAGTGGGAGAGTTATTATGAGTAATAAATTGGTTTTATAAAAATTGGAGGGACCAAATGTGTACAATAAAAACTCAAAGGTTATTGTTAAAAATAGAGTGGAGGGACTAGAAGAGACAAGTAGCAAAATTTTTAGTAAAATCACTCCGGGACTCATTCGACATAAACACGGACTCGAAAAATTATGCAACTTGCGTCATTGTTCTCGAAATAATTTTACCAATAAAAGCAAGTATAAATACGCATAACTTTATCGAAGTCAATTTATTTAGCAAATTCGATTCGTCTCTTACTTTTAAGATTGTGCCTGCTCGATAAAAAATAAGGCCGACGCGCAAAAAAAAACCTTTTGCAAATTTAGTCAAAATAATAAAGGCCGACGCGCAAAATAAAAAATCTTTTGCAAATTTAGTCAAAATAATAAAGGCCGACGCGCAAAAAAAAAATCTTTTGCAAATTTAGTCTATTAAATAAACTAATAAAGACCAACGCACTCTCGCAGCAACGCGCGGGTTAACCCGCTCGTTACAGACTATATACATTATGTAAATGGCAAATTGCATAAAAAGTACCCAATTTAGGTCCAATTTTAATTAAATGTATTATTCTATTTTATTTTTTCTCAATTTAAGGAACCCGACTTTTTTTTTTGACCGATTTAGATTGTTTTCTAATTTCCGTTAACCATTTCGTAAGTAAATTACATATGTGGTCCATTTTCGTCCGTTTTCGTTCTTTTTATACGTTTTAAATCATTTTTACGTTTTCGTCCGTTTACACGCTTTCGTCCGTTTTGCGTTTTCGTCCGTTTTACATTTCGTCCATTTTACGTTTTGTCCGTTTTGCTCGTCTTAAATCTGTTTTACGTTTTAAATCTTTTTTATGTTCGTCCATTTTGCACATTTCCATCCTTTTTTCCATGTTTTCGTCTATTTTTACACGTTTTCATAGACGTTTCGCCCGTTTTCTTCTGTTTTCGACATTTCGTCCGTTTTTGCACGTTTCGACCCGTTCTTACATGTTTTCATCCATTTTTGCACGTTTTCGTCCGTTTTTGCACGTTTCCATCCTTTTTCCACGTTTCCATCCGTTTTTGTTCGTTTTTATACGTTTTCGTCCTGTTTTACACTTTTTATTCTCGTGTATAAAAACGTGTATAAAAATATGTATAAATGTGTGCATAAAAATGTGTAAAAACGGATGAAACGTTGAAAACAGACATAAAACGGACGAAAATATGTAAAAACGGACCGAAACGTGTAAAAACGGATGAAAACGTGCAAAAACAGACGAAAACATGTAAAAACATATGGGAACGAGCAAAATAGACGAACGTAAAAGCGGATGGAAGCGCAAAACAGACGATAACGCAAAAGCGGACAAAACGTATAAACGAGCTAAAACATGCAAAACGGACGAAAATGTGTAAAAACGGACGAAAACGTGTAAAAACGGACAAACACGTGCAAAAACGGAGGAAACGTCAAAAACTGACGAAAACATGTAAAAATGAACGAAAACGTGCAAAAATGGACGAAAATGTGTAAAACTGACGGAAACATGTAAAAACGGACAAAACGTCCAAAAACAGACGGAAACGTGCAAAGGACGAAAACGTGCAAAAACGGATGAAACGTGTAAAACTAGACAAAAACGTGTAAAACAGACGAAAACGTATGCTAACGTATGAAAACGAACGAAAATGGACCAAACATTAAATGCCTATACAAATTCAAGGACCAAACATGTAATTTACTAACGAAATGATTAACAGAAGTTAGAAAAAAACCTAAATCGACCAAAAAAAAAAGGCCGGATACCTTAAATTGAAAAAAAATAATAATAATAAAAATAATAATAATAAAATAAAATTTACGTTTAAATGAAATTGGACCTAAGATGAGCACATTTTATGCAATTTGCCCTTATGTAAATTGTTTAGTTTGCAGAATTCAGATTACATTATGTATGTTATATGATGCGCAATGTAATTATAATGTGATTCACTTCAATTATATTAAGTGAGCGAATCTCTTATTAAGAGATTTTCAAAAAGCGGAAAAAGAATGTTAAAATACTCAATTGGATCAATGATAGTTCATTATTTTGCTTACGTAGCAAAATTGAGTACTCTTATAGGCCAATTGCAATCAAAAATTGACTTCAATTTGGTCAAACTTATTTAAATTTCATCCAACAAAATAAATATGTATTTAAACACATATGTTGATTTTGTAAAAATTAAAAATAAAAAAAATATATATATGTTAGTTGATAAAACTTTAGCTGTTAAATTTTAAATAAACTATATGTACTTAGATATAATTATCACTTGTAATAACTTTATAAATTCAATGAATAACCTCCGAATTTATACGCATTATACTTTATATTTTATTTAAAAAAAAAACAACATATAATGTTGTTATCTATAGATATTATTATTAGTAAATATAAAATTAATGTATTTGCATGAAAATTATATATATACGAATGACTCACGTTATTCCTATTTATAATATTAAGTAAGCATAGCCGGAAAAGGATATTTTTTAACTATCCACATTCGATAACAACTCATGTAATTCTTCTTTATAAATTTAACCCTTGCCTACACAAGTTTAAAACTTAAATACGACTATAACTATTATTAACAGGAATATAAATATCAAAATGAAGGCATGACCTCCCAGTTACCGTGAGATGAAAATAGATACAAGAGATTTCTTATAGCAATGATACATATTTTCAAAGGTCATTTTGTGCTACTAAACATGCATAATGTCCAGAACATGATATCAAAAGTTATATTTAGATCAACCTAAATACTGTGTCATACAATCAAAGTCAAATTTCATGTAACAAAAATCTATACAAAATAATAATCAATTAGTACATAGATGAAAAAATATATGTAAAAACTCGCGCCTTCACGAGTATTATATCTATATAAGTATAAAAGATTTATTATAATTTTATAAGAGAAAATCTAAGACATTACAAAATCATGGATTTATAAACTGTCACAATATTTAACTTCAAAAAAAAGTTATAAAACATTACTACCTATTCTACTATTTGTCGTACGTGCACGGGATTTTAAAACTAGTTCAAATTACATACCATATTGGATGGAAAATAATGAATTACTTTGTAATTTAGAGTCTAATAGTTTATGTATTGAGTATTATTATTATTATTATTATTATTATTATTATTATTATTATTATTATTATTATTCACTAGTACAAAACGGATTTGGTCACGCATGGTCGAAATGGAACGCCACACATTCGCATATTTGTGTGGTCAAGGTACGAAAATTGACAACATTTACTAATTAGTCACACATGAAAATTTTGATTGTGTGACCATTAGAATCAGATCACACACAATTGAACATTGTGTGGCTAAAGGTATCTGGTGATTTTGTTTCGGATCATTTAGCCACATATGAATTTGGAACGCGTGACAAATACAAGTAACCTTGATGCGTTAGTCACATGAAGTAATTTTTGTGTGTCTAAATCATAGAGTCAAGTTTTGTCACACATTATTTAAGGGTGACTGATATGTTTTGCCAACTCTTTAGCCACATCCGAAATTGGAACAAGTGACAAATGAAAAGTAAGGTTGAAGCATTAGTCACGATATACATATAAACAAAGGACAAATATATGTCACACACTTGAACACTGTGACCAAAAGCCATATATGGTCACACTAAATGTTTTGTCACACATTCGTTAAGTGTAGCCAAAATCCAAGACATATGTTCACGTAAGTTATATGTGTGTTTAAAGTTTAGTTTGTGTTAGCTTGCCAAAAGCTAATCTATAAAGTCACATTTGCTACTAACACCGTGACCAAATGCCATATATGGTCACACTAAACGCTTTGTCACACATATTATTTAAGTGTAGCCAAAATCCAAGACATATGGTCACGTAACTTAATATGTGGCCATTGGATGATCAATAGTCACCAAAATACACGTTTCTTCACTTTAAACACCATATGGTCACACTTATTAACACTTTTAGCCACTTTATGGTTAATTGTATGTGACTAAATACCCAAAACAAACATGCTTTGTGTGACTAAATGTTAGAAAAGGCCACACAAACATAAAATTCATGTGGCCATTGGATGATCAATAGTCACACAAAATACACGTTTCTTCACTTGAAACACCATATGGTCACACTTATTAACACTTTTAGCCACTTTATGATTAATTGTATGTGACTAAATACCCAAAACAAACATGCTTTGTGTGACTAAATGTTAGAAAAGGCCACACAAACATAAATTTAATGTGGCCATTGGATGATCAATAGTCACACAAAATACACATTTCTTCACTTGAAACACCATATGGTCACACTTATTAACACTTTTGGCCACTTTATGATTAATTGTATGTGACTAAATACACAAAACAAACATGCTTTGTGTGACTAAATGTTACAAAAGGCCACACAAACATAAAATTCAAGTGGCCATTGGATGATCAATAGTCACACAAAAGACATATTTCTTCACCTTAAACACCATATGGTCACACTTATTAACACTTTTGGCCACTTTATGCTTAATTGTATGTGACTAAATAACCAAAGAAACATGCTTTGTGTGACTAAATGTTAGAAATGGCCACAAAAAGAAATTTGATGTGGCCATTGGATTATCAATAGTCACACAAAAACTATTATGTTTTTCATAAATGTAACTAACTACGAATACTAAACAGACTTAACTTATGTCGCGGACTTAACTTTGTAATCGGCAGCCTTAACCACTAAAACTAACCTACCGGACTTAACTTTGTAATCGGCGACTTTAACCACTAAAGTTTTCGTTTATAAGTAGACCACAACACAAAATATATATATATTTTTGGTGCAAAGATGAACTTGTATTAATCAAGGAAACTTTGTAAAATGAAAAAGCAACACACATCGATATGGACAAGTCCCATATCAAGTTGCATACAAGGCAACTCTATTCAATATCCGATATAACTGTTCTTATAAGTCTCGATAACAAAAACAAACCGCCCATATCATACAACCATGGATGATGACAACCAAAGACAAAATTCCATCACAAAGAACACCTTTTAATGCACCACTATGAACCATACACTTCCAGATAGGGGCTATACCAAGTAGTTTACATTCCATCTCATGAATGGCTTCAACTACTTGGGAACACACACCCTAAATGAAGCCAACCAAATCCTACACAATCCAAGAATCTGTTTATAAACATGTCTACCAATAACAACTGATAACGCCTGGAATTACGTTTTAACACATGCTAAATACTAGAATTATAATCGAGTACGGAAGACACCGAAGCTTGGTCGTCACGACAAAGTCAACAAGATTGAATCGACCATTTTGTTTCGTTCCCACCGACACTCCTCAACAATCTCTCCATCCGGCGCTTATGGTAACGTGGTTCTTGCTTCTAGGCCTATCGATGTGGTGTTCCGATTCACGCTCACATAAAACTCCATGTCTTCCGGTATCTCAAAGTTATGCGTTATGGTACTTCCACATGTGATTTCGTCAGTAAACTTATGTGGTATGTTCGCATTAAAAGAACAATGTAGTATGCTCAACAAAAGTATGTCCATGTGTTGAAGCATATATTAGTTTTTATGAAGCAGATAATGACCGAAATGGTCCGATTTGTATCATTACTTACCAAACGACTCTGTCCGTGACATATGCAAGGATGGGCGCGAAAACAATCCCTTTCACTTTCATGCTATGTACATTCGCTCCATGCACATATGTGTTTCATACGCTCATCCGCAATTGGAATTTAATAAAATGGTAAATAATTTAAAAGCTATTATATGGAAAGGTTTATTTTAAAATAAAATCATAGATTATGTCTACACTTTGATTAACATACCTTCATCTACGGGTTTCTCATGAACGGTCTTGTACGATTCACTCCATACGCTGCACAAGTTCGTAACGCATCATCAATCCATTTTCAAAGAAATGGCATCGTGGAAAGAGTATTGTTTAGAGATTTGTGAAAACAACTCTTGTGCCAAAGAAATGTGTTTTCATCGTGAACCAATACATTCCATCCGTGCCCACCAAACTCATGCACGTGTTCTGCTTTTCCTCCAGATTTCAATTTGACGGTGAGTGATAGTCGCTACGGCACGCCAAAGAACAAGAACGTCAAATTGGTTATTGTCAAGATTGTCCCGAAATTGCAAGGAATGACCTACGTAATGCTTTAGTTTAAAGAAAACATTAGCGGGTCAAACAATTAAAATAATCCCCATTTTCAACAAACTTATACAATGTATTGATTAACATTTTTTCTTACCGAGGTTGTGCAGATATTCATCCAACGTAACCGTGCACCCACGTTGTCTCGTAACCTAGAAGAGCCGATCGTATCCGTGGCATTCGTGGCTCGCATCGTTGTACCGTTACATAATAATGTCTTCTTCCGACGAATGAAATGGAATGTGGCCACATTGATGTATTGGTTGTGATCAATAAAAGCTCGCCACTCGGACCCATGCAAAGTAATGCGACCACGAACCAATTTCCTAGTAAACCTTATGTTTGGTTCCCTATTGTGGATTAGGTATATCCAACGCTTGGGTACAAGTGTTTCAAGAACAAAGCAGAAGCATCTTAAATTTAAAAAGTAAGCACGATATCAATTTGATGGTTACATTGATAAATTTATAACCTTAAGTAAGCATTTTAAGTACAACTTACCGCAATGTCCTAATGTTTGTGCGGTTTGCCTCCACCAACAATTGGATGCTCATTCTATTTTAAAACCACAATCGCCTTAATGGTCAATAAGGTTATCACATATGCATAACATTTCCACCAACTAATACAAGTCTTAGATGATCAATACATCTTTATCATTAAGGTGTCAAACAAAAATGATTGAAGATGTACTACTACATATTTAACTATGTTTCAAAAATCAATAATCATATAGTCCTTTTAGAGTAAAAATCAGATTTTTTACGCTTAATCATCTTACCCCATACGTTTGTTAAAATCTAGTAACAAATCCATAATCTACCCAACATACCATACGCCATTGCTTCATCCAATGTTTAAACCTAAGCTCAGATAATTAATTACATAAGGTGTAGTGCTTAACCAAATCATATAAAAGCTATACTAACCTAGATTAAACATATGTTTACAAGTTGTCTAATTAGCTATTTAACAAATAGCTGCTACGTTTTCCACAATCCACATATATCCATGATTCTTTTTATTCAAATCATCCTATATTTACATGTCACACAATATTCTAAAGAATCAAATCGCATATAGTTCTAATAAAACGGTTGTTACATTATGATCAAAGGATACTATATTCTTTAGGATATGTTAAACATTGCAAAAAAAATACCAAACATGCATTTGTATCCATCAACATATCAGAAACATGCATATCAATCACTTTACATTTGCGCTCATGGTTAAAAAAAAAAAAAAAAAAAAACCAATGTGTAACATTACCGATGATGCGGTTGTTGTGTTGAAGAAGATAGACTTGAATATTTTGCTTTGACTATGTGATTAAGTGTAGCCGTAATATATCACGGTTCTCAAACCGCAATGATTACTATTAATTAAGGGAAGGATTTTTGTTTTATTTTTTAGCTTGTATTATGGGAGCATTGCATATATACCCACTAAAACTCAAAAGTTGCATATTTCTCCATAATACAAGTTTTTAATGCATGATGTACAATGCAACTTAAGCATGTTTTGGGTATATATGCAAATATGTAAGTTTTAGTGGAACAATTACGCATCAAAACGGTACATTTGAAAAGTACGCAACTATTTTATGACCTAAACCCTTGATTATATACATACAAAATATTTGGTAGAATCACCTTAAAAATTAAGTACCTTAACATACAAATAAATAATATTACATTAACATACGCGATGTCGTAACTTCGCAAATAAATACATATGTCGAATACAATATTGGTTAATCGAATATACAATGTAGCTATTGAATCATCGCCGGTGCATCAACGCTTGCAATGTTTTTGTACGATGTTTCCCGCCTTGAATGTCACGCTCATCGTGATGATAAAAACCCGTGGAATCCAAGTAACAAAAAAGTTAAACGTTGTAATAAAGTATATAATTGTAGGTACTTTTAAATAAGAAACATACTATTCAATAACTTAGCACTACCAAGATTAACTTACCAAGATTAACTTAGCACTGCCAGTATTAACTTAGCACTACCTGTATGCAAATAGTAATAAATTTGGCTTTTACTTGCATGCTATTTGTGTTAGATACCTTCCAAGCGAATCAATATGAAATCTGCAGAAACAGTAGTGATTCTGTGTATTTTGTTTTCATGCAAATGGTAGTCAATGTGTAATTATATGTTATACATGTGCCTATCACTATGCAAAACATATAGCCTTACTTTTCCTATTTAAGAGGGTCTATCACTATGCAAAACATATAGCCTTACTTTTCATAACTTGTAATAAAGAAGGAAGAAAACACAATGTCTAGACGCCCTAAGTGTGATCACCAGAGCGTAAGCCAATTCAATAACCGGTCCGAGATGCTAGTGTTAGATTGTCGCTAAGTCAGAGGTCGGACATTCACATGTCACAACAAATGAATGTCCTATGCGCTAGCTTGGTGAGTGTTACCGTGAGAGGCTTACTTTTATTCAAGAGTTAGAAACATTTGGGAACATTTATGCCCGTAAAACCGCAGAATATCTAAGAGAAATTGTGCAAGAGATGAAGAAAAGCTCATGCAAATGCGCATTTTGGCAATTGGATTGAGCTAAATTTTCGCAATCATGATGTGTTCATTCGAAACTTAAGGGCTTAATGGATTGGTAAGTGTGTTTGCATAGTCGGGGAAGTCGTTGTTGGTCATGATGTCTTGTTTATGTTGGTCTTTGCATTTGCGCTATGTACTTGTCTTGAATTTTATTTTGAATGTTGTTGTAATATTTGGTTTTAGCCTTTGGCGTGTGGTTGTAAGATATTTTATCAAATAAAAGCCGTTGTTTGTGTTAACTAATTTTACGATGCTTACCTTTTACCGTGTTTGCATTCCATGATCCATCCAAACAACATCCTCATCACCGGTTCAGATTAACTGCTGAAATGCCTCCGTTTATGGAGTCTGTTTACCAGTTTCTGTTGCCGCAATTAAAGCGGATGAGTAAAATTTCCATATACGAATCTAAATTTTCAAAGCAACTTTGTGGCACTTTCAATCAAAGTATTATTATTCGATGTCAAATTCCAGCCCATTCTACTACGACTATATACACAGATGCTTAACATCTTCGAGCCAATCATGATTCATTGGGACGGGTGTATGATAGGGACCAATGATTATATATAGCTTCTAACATAAACTATATATACACGTGACGCCAACGGACGCCAGCCACAATGAAACATGATTGACCTGAAGAAATTTACCAACTTCATTAAAGTACAAGGTTGTGATAATATTATGCATATAAAATAAAACGGTCACAAACATGCGACATAATCGCTCTATACATTGCTATAAACCAGGTCAAGATATGGGCAATCTCAAGTTTAAAACTACCCGTCATAATTGATCAAAGCGTTGATGGTCATGGTAAGCTTAACATACAGATAATCCATTAGTCACAAAATACAGCTCGATAGGGTAGCAGCTTGAAAAATTGATTGCCCACCATGGTCGCAACCTTAACATGTCGCCAAGCCAATATATGGGCATTATCATTTTGTAAAATACCCGTCAGAATTCATCATAGCCTTGATTTTGTTGGTAAGCTTACACCGCGCTTAAAGCAAAAAGGAAATAATCAATTTTAACATTAAAACCGAACCAAAGTCAAGATGTGCAAACTAATTGTCCATCTAATCACATAACCTTCACCAAATCACGATAAAATCATCACATAACACATTTCCTAACTGGGTCATTCATTCATCATAATAAAGAACCCAATTCCCAAATTGCAACAAGCTTATATTTTGACAAGTAGGTCGTTATTAAAACATCGAGTTAGCAATGAATTGACCCTAACTAGTTTTTTTTCTCGAATTTCATACGACAAACCTATTTTAAGATAAAACGTTGATCGCAAGTTTCAATATTTCCAAATAAAATAATGGTTTCAATATTATAGTAATGGTTTCCCTATTTGCTAATATACACATATTTTAAGTCACAAACATTAACATTTAACTATGCTTTTATAGTTAATAAACCGCATACCTTATTGACTATTATGCGATCGAACGCAATTTGCTCACGCCTCATTGACGAATAATCTCATTCTTCTATTATGCGATCGTAACTCCTTACTAGCATTCCTAACAATACCCGTGGCTTACCCTAATTACTACACTAATTTGAAAAGGAAGTTTTTCTCACAAGTAGGTCGTTATTAAAACATCGTGTTAGCGCTATTTTAAGATAAAACTCAAATAAAATAATGGTTTCAATATTATAGCGCAATGGCGAACTAATCTCATTCTTCGATTTAATAATCTCATTCTTCGCTTCTACTAAACCGAAAGCCCCGTCAAGCTTAAAACATCATTATAATTTGTGCCGCATTCACTAGCCCCGCAAACTTTTAAAAATAAGTATGGATTTTAATCCACAAACGCATATTTATAATGATATATACTTCAAATAAAATCAAATTGTCGCTTCAGAATCAGATTCTCTATGACAAGATGAGCAAATCTCCCATTCTTCTTACTTGCCAACTCCCATATCATCACAATATCCTCAACACCCCACCTTTTGCATCAACTAACGGCAAATCGATATTCACCTACCCATACCGCATGTATAACACGTAATCGTTATTACCTCAACTAATGAGCCATAAATCATCAAACAACTACTTTTCCTATGCAAATGACTAATAATACCGACTAACATCCTAAACTAACATAACACAATATCATCTATAAATCAATAAACATCCTAAACTAACAAACTAGCAAGAATTATAACATTTATACCGAGATATTAGGCTCAATCGGAAGAGAATCAAGCCCTTTATAATAGCCCTCAAGAGTATTTCATTGACTAACATTTATTTTGATTGATTTTATGCTTGATTGAAAACCCTAAATCTGCTATTTGAATCTAACTGTGTGTTTTGACCGAGTGTAAGAGAGATAAATGTGTGAAATACTGAAAGTCAAACACACACTACTTGACCATTTTCTAATAAAAGTAAATAAATAAATAAAACTAAATTATTTCTTCAAGTTAATAAAGCATTAAAACCTAAAACCATTATACTGATCATTGATCATTTACATCCATTACAGTTATAATTATATTAACAAAGTAGCAGTCAATAGCAAGCATCCATACAACCATCAAATATACATCAAAACACAAAAAAACTTCCAAAGCTTCCTATTCTCCATCTTCAGACTCATCAACTTCATCCAAGTCTTCCAAGAACTCCTCCTTCTCCAACAGAATCCGACGACATAGCACCAAAAGCTGAGCTAGCAAATCAATCTTCCTTCGATCCTTCAATCACTGTATCTCACGAAGGGCAACTCACCGATTGTCGCAACAAAGATTGAAACGAGTAAACAACCTCCCGCCTCATCGATTGTTTGTTCCTTTTGGCAACAACTTCCTCAATCGGCTACTCTTCTCCCATCCGCCGATAAAACTTTTTTCCTCTCGCTATGTCTTGCAAGATCAACGCCCTGAAGCATCACTAAGCTTGCCGGATTCAGTGGCAACTTTCATTTCATCGATATTAGGTGTGGAAGACATTTTGTGTGTTTAGGGTTAAAATTATTGATAGTTGTGTGTTTAGGGTTAAAATTATTGATAGTTGTGTGTTGATTTTATGGTTAGGTAAGTATAAATAATTACAATGTACCTCACAATTTGCACAAATAATCACAAAAAAACACTCAAGAGGCATCGGAAAATTTATTTTGGGTGTTACTGTAGCCCTTTCATATTCTTCCATGCATAAATGTGATATGCAATAGTTCAAAAAAAAGTGATATGCAGGAGTATTTAGGAAGATATCTAATATTGCAATTTAAACCCTTTATTTTTTTCATTGGATCTAAACCAGCCCCTATATATACAGTTTAAATTTAAATTAATGACTAAACATGTCTAAAAGGTTTATTATCTCAACTTCTTATAAAAAATATTAATACAAATTTATGGTTAATCAAGAAGTCGGGTATTAAAATTTACATATCTAATTTTGTTCAGAGGAAAAAATTGCATATTGTAATCAAAAGTTTGAAAATTAGTTACATGTCAACCGCAATACATCGACCAAAATCAAAGTTAGTCATCTTTACAATGTAGCACATTGACCAAAATCAAAGTTAGTCATCATTACTATGTAGTCATCTACAGTAGAACTGAAGAAGACTAATCTTGCTTTATAGACACTACAACTTTGGCAAACAATGAATGCGGTGGTTATTAATTTGCGAACCATGCAAATTTGCATAACGAAACCCACGTAAACATTACCCGACAAGGTTACAACAACATTACGCAACAAGAATTTACCTCCGACCTATTGCGTAATCAAAATTACTACCGCAAAGACCATGACGATAACAACTCAAAGAATTTACTCAAACATTAGGCAATCAAAACTTGGATATAGTTCATGTGCATCGCTATTAAAATATTAAATAGACTACTTAAAATACAAAACTTATGATAACATCAATTGCAATACCTTACATGTAACTACTTGCATACAATATTACGTAAAAACACGATACATTCAACCTTACCCAATCGGTTGCAACGCACGGTTTTTGTAGCCTCGTTATTTTATATTTTGGATTATGATGTCTTTATATGTAGTATAGATGTGAAGAAGTGGGTCCTCCCGCTGTCCCCAATAGGATCTCGACACATATGTTTAGCCATACTATATGAGTTAGGGGTTGTTTACTTTTTCAAGACTTTTTCGCCCGCTTTCACACGTTTTCTTACACTTTTACACACATTCGCACGCTTATACACGTTTTGTCTGCTTTAATACGTTTTGCACGCCTTTGTCCCCTTTAACTGCTTTTATACGTTTCGCTTTTGTTTACTGTGTTTTCGTCCGTGTTTACACGCCGCTAGTTTTTTCATGTTTTCGTCCGCTTGAATACGTTTTCATCTGCTTTACATATTAACGACATTTTCAAACGTTTCATTTTACATTTTCATATGTTTTCATATGTTTTCGTCCGATTTACCCCGCTTTCATCCGCTTGTACCCATTTTCGTATGTTTTAAGAATTTTCAACCGCTTTCATAGGTTTTCTTACACTTTTACACGATTGCACGCTTATACACGTTTTCATTTGTTTTAATACGCTTTGGTCCATTTTTTACGCCTTTGTCCCTTTAAATCGGTTTTATACGCTTTCGCTTTTGTTTATCGGTTTTCGTCCGTGTTTACGCTAGTTTTTTCATCTTTTAGTCCGTTTGTAATACGTTTTCAAGTTTTTTTTACACACATTCGTCCATTTTCATATGTTTTACATATGTTTTCGTCCGTCCGATTTACCCCGCTTTCATCCGCTTTTACCCATTTTCGTATGTTTTAAGAATTTTTCAACCGCTTTCATAGGTTTTCTTACACTTTACACACAAATTCGCACGCTTATACACGCCGTCTGCTTTAATACGCTTTGGTCCGCTTTTCTTACGTCTTTGTCCCTTTTAATCGGTTTTATACGCTTCCGCTTTTGTTTACGTGTTTTCGTCCGTGTTTGCACTTTTCCGGTTTTTCATCTTTTAGTCCGTTTGTATAAGTTTTACACATTCGTCCGTTTTTCATATGTTTTGCACGTTTTCGTCCGATTTACCCTGCTTTCATCCGCTTTTACCCATTTTCGTATGTTTTAAGAATTTTTCAACCGCTTTCATAGGTTTTCTTACACTTTTACACGATTCGCACGTTTATACACGCTCGCCCTGCTTTAATACGCTTTGGTCCGCTTTTCACGCCTTTGTCCCTTTTAATCGGTTTTATACGCTTCCGCTTTTGTTTTGTGTTTTCGTCCGTGTTTGCACGTTTTCTACCGGTTTTTCATCTTTTAGTCCGCTTGTATAAGTTTTACACACATTCGTCCGCTTCGAAATTGTTTTGCACGCTTTTGTCCGATTTACCCCTTTCATCCGCTTTTACCCATTTTCGTATGTTTTAAGAATTTTTCAACCGCTTTCATAGGTTTTCTTACACTTTACTTTTACACGATTCGCACGCTTATACACGCTTTTGTCTGCTTTAATACGCTTTGGTCCGCTTTTTTACGCCTTTGTCCCTTTTAATCGGTTTTATACGCTTCCGCTTTTGTTTTTTGTTTTTCCGTGTTTGCACGTTTTACCGGTTTTTTCATCTTTTAGTCCGTTTGTATAAGTTTTTACACACATTCGTCTGCTTCAAATTGTTTTGCACGTTGTCCCATTTACTCAAACATTATGTTTGTAGGTTGCTAATTATGGAAGCCATGGCTTAAAATGTAAATAATTTTGTGTCAACTCAAGAAGCGAACTTAATTATCCATTTTCGGTTTAAAACCATATGTGTCAACCCAAGAATCGAGCTTAATTTCGGGTCAACCCAAGAAGCGAACTTAATTCATAATCGGTTTTCGGTTCGCTTTGGTTTAATTATAGTTCGGTTCGTTTCGGTTTTCGTGTTGACCAAAATAAAAATATAACCGATTTAACGAAACAAAACCCGATAACCGAACGGATCAACACCCCTAATTTATAGTCATAGTTTAAAAGAAGGAGGACTTAGTTTGCCATTTTTAAACATTAGGTCTTTACACTTTGATGGATCTTAGGGATGATGTGGAGGTCATGAGGTCTAAGTCATAGGGTTGAATGATCTCATTACTCAATCTTAGGAGGAAATCGATACCAAGGAAGAACAAATTCAAAGCGATGAATGGTTGAAGGGTTTTCGCTATGGAATGGGATGTTTTCTTTTGCTCTAGTGTCATCTGCTTATGTCTAATGTCTAATGTCTAATGTCTTGGTTTAATGGGATGGTATGTAGATATATTAACAATGGAATATGTATGGATCTTTTGATGGTTTATCCATACGAATGCTAAATATGTTTGTTAATATAAGTAATGTGTTCGCTAGTTTGTTTCATCTTTTTTCATGTTGTTTTGAATTTAGGAATTGGTTGTGGTGTTTAAGTTCATATTCGCACCGGTAGAATGTATTATTGTAGGATTAGGATGTTCAATTTTAGATTGTTGTCAATTTTTTATGACCGATTATGAAGTTTAGAAGTGGAGCGTTTGTTCATGACAATTATTTTGATTGAACCACTAGATTTAGGGTGTTTTGTTGTTGTTTTTGCTTTAAGTTAATTGCATTTACATGTTTTCTTGATTTTTTTTACCGCTTGAGGATGTTAGAGCTTATTTAATTGCTTATAAATAGCTTATTTATAGGCTTAAAGTAAGGTCTTAGGGTTGTTTGATGTATCGCCAGCTCTTGGTTTGATTTGCCTATTTTGTGCTTAATTGTTTATCCGAACCGCTTATTAGTTATAGTTGCTTAATTAGTTGCTTTAAGTCCATTTTAGCTTTTGTTTGTTCATTTGTATGCGCCATGTGGTGATTTTAGTGTATCTCATAGCTATATGTGTCTTTGACACAGTTGGTTTGAAGTAATATGGGTGTTTGGGACCTGGTAAGCACCATTTCTATGTGGGTGTTTTTGGTTTCAAAATTGTTTGATTTTTCAAAATTAGATTTTCTAATTCATATTTAAATTGCAGCCAAAAATTAAATATTTAAATGCTATATTATCAATTTGGAGCCACATTTTAAAATTATCAAATTTGGAGCCAAATTTTAGCCAAAATTTTTAAAATTACTTTGAAAATTATGGTTTTTAATTGAAAATCGCCCATCATTAGCCCTAATTTTACTCCAATAAATCAAAGCTTCAAGCAAAACAACCGTAACTTCAATTTTACACCATTATTTACCAATTAAGTTTACTAATTTTCTTTAACACATTACTTCGACGAATCATGGCAACGCAAATCAATTATCCGGATGATTTGGTTTATTTCGATCGTGAAAATGAAAACACTTTAGGATATGAATCGAGACGATTCGATGAGGGTGAGGATGTTGAAACAACCATTCAAATGCGAATGTTGTTAAGAGGGCATAACTAGGTTAGCTAAGTTTCGCAGGAATATGGAAAACAGACGGAATAAAGGTCATGTAACCTTCGATGCAATCGGATAGGTTATCGTGAAAAAAGAGCATTGTTTTCGAGTTTTTGGGTGATTTGGTTCGTGAGCATATAGGTGTCGGATTCTAACCCGGAGGAAGGTTGATTCGAAGCAAGAGATAAAATGTGGGACGAAATCACGGTACACATATACTTTTTTAACTAGTAGTGGCTTGGTCGTCGTCGAGGTACAAGGTGTTAATAAGTTTATCTCTCAGATTTACAAGATGTGCAACTAATTAACAACAATTTGTTAATCTTTGCGCGATATTTTGATGTTGACTTGACGGTCGAAGTCGATAATGAATCGTCTTGGTCAACTTCTAAGGAATTTCATAATGAAATTGATACAAAACTACATATTGCCCAACCAAAATACCCTTTCAAAACTAAATGAAGTCCCGCAAAGTATAGTGCAATTATAAAAGTCAAGATTGGGTTAATTTTGTAAACTACACACCAATGAGGAATACAAGGTGTTAATTAGTCATTTTATTCAAGTTCAAATATCTTTCACCTTTTCATATGTTTCCATATGTATTAGTTGTATACTATCAAGATTACTACATCTAAACGCCGTATGATTTTGTGTTGCAAGGTGAGATCAAGCAAAAGCTAAAGTGTCGCGCTCCAAGTCCTTTATGATCATACAATGGGACGAGGTGGATACGCCCGTGTGATAGAAAAAATGGTAACAATAAACATTTGCACATTTGCATTTAATAGCATCATACTTTCGCTTATATTCGTTTATCTTACATTTGTATGTATTTGATGTTTATAAGATCGAGAGTAAAGAAATTGAACCAGATGAAGAACCACCGCGTGGTACGCGTGGTTGAAAGGAAGGGTGAAAAAGACGGAGAATATCACGATGATGATATCGATCGATGGGAGAAAAATTTGTAAGTTTGACCGCAAATTTTATTATTATGTTTGTTTAGTTATAAGTTAATATCGCCATCGTATTAGTTAAACTGTTAGTTATAAGTTAATACATGTAGTGTTTTAGTTAATACTTTTAGTTACAAGTTAATCTTGGTAGAATTAAATAACCTATTTCCCATATTGTGTGTGCAGAAAGAAACGGACGACAAGATCAAACAAGGAATCTTGAAGCTTGATCATGGCATCGATGCCATGACAGCTTGTATTAGGTAAGGAAAAGGGAGGATATGCGAGAGAGTGGGAGGTGGAGTAACCTACAAGAGGTATTTTGATCGCTCGAATCGACAAGCATCCGATGAAAGAGTGGTGTTACTTCAAAGTGAACTTGATAATGAGAGGCGCCAACGTCAAGAAAAAGAGGCGTAATACTGATTTGATGAAACAATTGGTCGCACAAAGGGGATTGCGGTCAACTTCAACTCCATTGACACAAACGGAAGTAAGACATAAGAAAGTAACATTCCATCTTTTTTACCCTTTTAAATATTTGTTGCAGTCTTCTTAAACAATTTATATTTCGTGTGTCTCCGTGAACATTAATCTTATAAATAGCAAGTCTTGATGAGGATGCCGGAACACGTGTTGTCGGACGTGAGAAAATTGCGAGCATTGAGAAGTCTAATGGACTTGCAACTTTGGAAAAGGAAATGGAAATAAGTGTAAGTAATAAATCATCCCCCAGGATTTTTGAATTCTACATACATGTATTATTTACCGTGTATTATATATATAGGAAATTGTTAAATGTCGCATCTAAGAAAACGACTAGATCAAAACGAAAGGATTCTTCACGTCAACTTTCCGAATCACAAGAAAATGAGTCTCCATTAACAAATACTACCACAAGTATGTATTTAAACATTTTCATATGTTCTTTAGTTTAATTAATTATTGATACATATATACATGCAACAAATTATCTTTTAGGTAATTAAGTGCATCGTGGCACTTAAAGAAATCAACTATTATTGCGGAGGGTACCGTGTACAAAACCGATGGAAAACAAATGCTTCATAACAAACCACTCCCAAAGGATTGCTACAGAGTGTCTATTGAAAAATCTTTAGTGGATGCAAGATGCATACCGGATGTAGGAAGTAACGGTTTCAAAACAGCTTAAGGATGCAGAGGTGGTTTTATGCATGGCCAAAGGATCAAGTGGTTTTCGATGAAAAGGTACATACATGCATGTGTTTTATAAACCTACATATATCATTCTTCATATTTAATTCAGTGTTTGATACACCCGGCTTTTGTTTCCCATGTAACACCACCAAGTACCATAAAACCGATTGGTGAGAACAGAATCGCACCTAAATTACAAACGAAGCGCCACGTCTCTAGTGATGCCATGCAAAAGGAAGCTAAGAAGATCAAGAGTCGAAGTCGTTAAATTATTGAGAATTTTATTATGTACGACATTACAATTTTATATACATTCCAATTTTATTGTATTTGAATATAATATATTTATATATATATATATATATATATATATATATATATATATATATATATATATATATATATATATATATATATATATATATATATATATATATATATTTGAATTTGTTTTGATATATATTGATTTCTTATATGTGACTAAAAGATTCATATAGTCACAATTATTAACACTTTTTGTCAGTTTGCTTAATTCGATGTGTGACTAAATGTTAGAAAGGGCCACACAAACATAAAATTAATGTGGCCATTGGATGAGCAATAGTCACACAAAACACACATTTCTTCACTTAAAACACCATATGGTCACACTTATTAACACTTTTGGCCACTTTATGCTTAATTGTATGTGACTAAATACCCAAAAGAAACATGCTTTGTGTGACTAAATGTTAGATAAGGCCACACAAACATAAAATTAATGTGGCCATTGGATGAGCAATAGTCACACAAAACACACATTTCTTCACTTAAAACACCATATGGTCACACTTATTAACACTTTTGGCCACTTTATGCTTAATTGTATGTGACTAAATACCCAAAAGAAACATGCTTTGTGTGACTAAATGTTAGAAAAGGCCACACAAACATAAAATTAATGTGGCCATTGGATGATCAATAGTCACACAAAACACACATTTCTTCACTTAAAACACCATATGGTCACACTTATTAACACTTTTGGCCACTTTATGCTTAATTGTATGTGACTAAATACCCAAAACAAACATGCTTTGTGTGACTAAATGTTAGAAAAGGCCACACAAACATAAAATTAATGTGGCCATTGGATGATCAATAGTCACACAAAACACACATTTCTTCACTTAAAACACCATATGGTCACACTTATTAACACTTTTGGCCACTTTATGCTTAATTGTATGTGACTAAATACACAAAACAAACATGCTTTGTGTGACTAAATGTTAGAAAAGGCCACACAAACATAAAATTCATGTGGCCATTGGATGATCAATAGTCACACAAACACACATTTCTTCACTTAAAACACCATATGGTCACACTTATTAACACTTTTGGCCACTTTATGATTAATTGTATGTGACTAAATACCCAAAACAAACATGCTTTGTGTGACTAAATGTTAGAAAAGGCCACACAAACATAAAATTCAAGTGGCCATTGGATGATCAATAGTCACACAAAACACACATTTCTTCACTTTAAACACCATATGGTCACACTTATTAACACTTTTAGCCACTTTATGATTAATTGTATGTGACTAAATACCCAAAACAAACATGCTTTGTGTGACTAAATGTTAGAAAAGGCCACACAAACATAAAATTCATGTGGCCATTGGATGATCAATAGTCACACAAAATACACATTTCTTCACTTTAACAACATATGGTCACACTTATTAGCACTTTTAGCCACTTTATGATTAATTGTATGTGACTAAATACCCAAAACAAACATGCTTTGTGTGACTAAATGTTACAAAAGGCCACACAAACATAAAATTCAAGTGGCCATTGGATGATCAATAGTCACACAAAAGACATATTTCTTCACCTTAAACACCATATGGTCACACTTATTAACACTTTTGGCCACTTTATGCTTAATTGTATGTGACTAAATACCCAAAAGAAACATGCTTTGTGTGACTATACAGTGTTTATGGTCACTAATCTGATTAATCCAACAAAATTTGTACCTAATTAGTCACACATGTTAAGGTTTTGGTTACTACTTTTGCAATAGAGACTAAAAAAGTCAAACACGTGACCATAGAGTACCTATGGTCGCGCCGACCTTTAGTCACACACGGTCGAAAAATCATGTGTGACTATATGTATATCGTCACACATATTCGTGTAGCCAAATCCACTTTTTGTTCTAGTGACGTGAACCAAACGACACATCATGTGACTATTATTACATACAATGTTCATTCCACTTATATTATTATTGAACGGATTTATGTGCAAAGAACAATGTTTTTCACAACTGGCCAATATGGAAATGCCAATAAGTCATGCATGTCCACACTTTTTTTGGGTAAAAGGTCAAAGACCCGGTAACTATATTACTCCAAAAAACGTTTAAGTACAAATGATATGGGTAAATCTCAGATCTCATCCCGTTACATAGAAGGAAAAGCTTACATAACAAGATACTTCCGATTCTCTAAACAAGAAAATAAACTACTACTCAAAAGATAACATTAGACTCCTATGAAAACAAAATTATTTTCTACCAAGGCCTTGGAGTTTGATACCATACGTGTCATAAAGAGCATCCAAATTCCCTGGAAGATCGTAAACCTGCTCCGCATAGTCATCATAATAAGAGTTATCATAATCATCTTAACGATCATGACCACCACCAAATAGGTTCACTGACTCATCAAAAGTGTTCACAACCTCCGTTTCATCACTATCGGAATCAATAATCTCTCCCACCTTAGAGAATGGGTTAACCCTTTTAGTAGAAGAAGTAGACGGAAAATCCTTTTTATTAACCGGATAATCAACCTTTTTAATAGGGTTACCATCATCATCAACAATGGTAGCTTTCCCATCAATAAGAAGCTTTTCAAACTCCCCAATTTTCTCAACAATAGGGGTAGGACCAACCTCGTTAGCTTCCATTGAATCACTCACAAGCGGCTCATGCAATGTATTACTAGTCTTTGGGGACTCATTCTTCTTTTCTTCCATTGTACTACCAGCATTCACTTCCTTAGTAAGAATACCAAAGTCATCAGTATCATCCATACTAAGGGCATCAAATTTATTGGATGTAGCAACCTTCGCTCCACTCCTACTAGGCACATCACCAGCCTTTTTCTTAGTGACATCCACCTTCTTGGGTTCAGGAGGATGCGCTTTTGGTTGATAACGGAAATTCTTACCCAAAACATGTTTAGTAAATCCCCCTTTACCCGGAACATTTTAAGCACCATTCTTACCCCTATTCTTGTTATTGACCGTTTGAAATCCATCATTAATACTATGTGTAGACTGAGTAGGAGGTGGGACATATTTAGGACAATCACCCAGAGTATGACCAAAAAGCTTACACGTATCACACCTTGGCGGTTTCCATTCGTATTCAACCCGGATCTTTTCAATAGTAGAACGCGATCCATCTAGTAAGGGTATTTCAACAGTGAGAATCTCCCGAAGAACCTTATCAGCCCGAACTTCAATCAAGCACCTAGCAAAACTACTGCGGCCCCAAGAATCCAAGAACATTTGACTAGTGTAAGAATCTAACATTTTCGGCGTACCAATCAATGTAGCAAGGAGACTGAGACCATCATCAGAAAATATAGCAAGAGGAACATCATGAAATTTAACCCACACCGGAATGTTAGTCAAATCCTCTTTAAGCAGATTAGTATTCAACGTCCAGGTTTAAAGAATAATTGGCACATTCCTAATCATCCACGGTCCGTTTTCTAGAACATCATCAACACCTTTACAAGTGGAAAACTTAAAGAACCCCTTATCATTCATCATAAACTTTTGAATACCATACTTGGCCCACGTATAACGAACATAATAATCAACGACCGGAAAAGCAATAAGTTTACCAAGAAAATAACCATAAAGGGTATTCTCAAATTTAGAGTTTACCTCCTCCACGACTTTCATATGAACAGAGAGATCCACTCCATTAGACTTGTTACTACATTCCAACCTACGAAACTTAGACTTGCGCTTCGTAGAATCAATGGACGTAGCACCCACATATGAAACAGGCTTCACACTCGGGACACCCGTTGGATGGGGCTGAAAATGAACTTTGGGAGACGAATTAGAAGGAACATAGTATCATTGTCCATATTCTCCGCATTCGTAACTTCAACACCACGCATAACCTCTTCAAAAGTCTTACACGCCTCCAAAACAACTGGATCAAGACCATAATTCGGCTCAGCCTCATTCCCACTATTATGGTTTATTTTATCAAGTTCACGAAAGTTAACCTTACGAGTGTTAACTTGAGAACCAACCTTGCTAGTAAACGAATCCGAAGTACCAGTAACCTGCTCTTGCACTACATGAGAGAACTTAAGAGTTTTGAAGTTCAAAACCCCTGGAGTTCCTAAATTCAGACCACTAGACACATGCCCATCACTCGGCTTATCAATAAGAGAATGACGATCAAGTTCACGCATGTCCACACTTAAAGGACACGCAAGCGGAATTGAGAAAAGAGTGACAAAATAAAAAGGAAATGAAGAGGAAATGCGAATATGACAATATTCTCATAGAGAAGTAAAACGGTAATTATCCAGAGTATATATATTTATCAAGTATAAATATACTAAGGGAGTAAAAGGCAAAACCATAACCCTTATAGGTGCATGGCGGCCGAATCTCTCAAAAGGATTAAGTTTGACGAGTTGTCAAACTTATGTACTTAGAGATACTATATTATCATTATTACTATTATTTAAACTATCATCACTATTAATCACATCCTGAACCAATTATGTGTCGACTACCGAGAAAACATGAACTTATAAACACTATTTTGATTAAAAAAATTATTACGCTTAGTTCTCGAGATTTGTATTAAAAAAAAGAAAGGAAAAGAGCAGAAAAGAAATAATCTTACTTTCTTTCCTTTTTCTTCTGCCTAGATTTGGGAAGAAATTTTGGGAGCCAAAAAGCCTTATATCGTCCGTTCTATTCTTTTCTTTTCTCTTGTTAATAGATCTTGAGAACACAAGTTAATTTTATTTTCTTCCTAAATCTTTTCCTTTCTTCTCTAAATAGATCTCGAGAACATAGCGTTAAAGTCCATACAAGTGATAAGCTCATTCTGGCAGATAAATTTAACACCGAAGTCTTCCGCCACAATACGCTGGTTACTTTTTCTCGTTTAATATAAAAGTGAAAAATATAGTTTGATAAATGCACCTTAAAACACGGTTGAATGCACAGTTAGGAAAATCCGTTTGTTAAATATGCAACTTTAGACTTCCATGATCTCCAACTGGTATAGATTGTTTATGTTATAATCCTTTTATTCCGTGGAAAAGAGTTATTTTAGATACCAAATTTTTCTTACATGCAAAAGAACTCATCTCCATCATCCATCTAAAAATAAATCAATGGCTGAGATTAAAAGCATTTTATTATTTCACCTATTTTTATAATTTAAATATCTCTTAAACCGTTAATCGTTAAGTGAAAATATTTAAACCGTCAAGAAGAGATTTAATTATCTTTCATAGACGGCAAGACTTTGATATATTTTCGAAAAAAATCGTTTTTCACGTTTTTCGTCTTTTTACGTTCTTGAAATTTGCATGATAAAATCATATATGATTAAACACTAATTTGAATATCACATATGATATTAGTGTTAAATCATATATGATATGTGATATGATATGCATATCATATGTGATATTATACTAATATCACATGTGATATTACATATCATATGTGATATTACATATCATATATGATATAACACTAATATCATATATGATATAACACTAATATCACATGTTATATTCAAATTAGTGTTTAATCATATATGATTTTTAATGCAAATTTCAGTAACGTAAAAAAACAAAAAAAAACGTGAAAAATACGAAGAAAAAAAAATTGTCGAAAGATATCCAAGTGCCTATTTATAGAAAGATAATTAAATGCTCGTCGCAATGATTTTTTTTTTTTTTTCGTTTAACGATTAACGGTTTGAAAGTTATTAATATTTGAAAAAGATGATGAAAGTGGGTTTTTTAAATTGTTGGGATTAAGCTCATCTATTAAATTGTGTTATAAAGGATACATATCATTAACATTGTACCAATAAAAGCTTTATTTGTATTTACTATTTGATTTAAGATCATTTGAGACAAAAGATTTTTTACATCAAAGGATTAATCTCCACCCTCTATTTTTATTCGATCTAATGGATGAGATTAATCCCAACAATTTAAAACCCACTTTCATTATTTTTTCAAATATTAATATCTTTCAATCGTTAATCGTTAGCGAAAAAAAAAATATCATTCGACGAAGTATTTAATTATCTTTCATGAGAAAGACTTTGATATACTTTCGACATTTTGTTTTCCGTATTTTCACCTTTTTTAAACCGCTTTTTACGTTCATCGAAATTTGCATTAAAAAATCCTATATGATAAAACACTAATTTGAATATCACATGTATTAGTGTTAAATCATATATGATATGTAATATCACATGTGATATTAGTGTAAAATCATATATGATATACATATGATATCACATATCATATCACATATCATATATGATTTAACATTGATATTACATGTGATATTCAATTTAGTGTTTAATCATATACGATTTTTTCACGCAAATTTCAAGAATGTAAAAAACGAAAAAAGACGAAAAAACGATGAAAAAACAATTTTTTTCTTTTTTCAAGATATCAAAGTCGCCACCATGAAAAACAATTAAACGTCGTCGCGACGGCCAGTAAATATTTTCGCTTAACGATTAACGGTTTAAGAGATATTTAAATTATAAAAATATGTAAATAATAAAATGTTTTTAATCTCACTATCGATTTATTTTTAAATCGATTGTAGAGATAATTCTCAGATATTAAAAAGTTTAGTATGTAAAATAACTCTCCTCTTTACTATTTAACGAATGAATTCTTTTATTTGTTCAAGATAAATAAATACTATGAAACAAACGAGATCTTCCAGCTAGTAATGAAATCCAACGATTCCTTTACATGTTACTAGATTAGTTTTTTATTACAATATTTAATATGAACTATAATATTTATGTCAAGCAGATGTCACTATCGGGCATACTTGATATTTAAAAAAACAGGTATGGTAAATGTTAGTTGAGATAAAACAAATTTGCTTCAGCCATCAAAACTTTGTGTCCTTTAATTAAAATTATAAAACTACACATAAACACGCTTGTGCGAAAGCAAACCCGTGTTGGACCCACGGCTCTACTAGCTAGTATGATTCATGGCCTGGCGATAATTAAAGAGTTAGAAACAATTAGGGCAAAAATTTTCTTAAACCTTATGGGACTTCAATTCACTTTCTATTCTCGGGGTGTTTGGGATTGCGATTTGAAATAAATTATTTGATTATTGCGTTTTGAAAACGCAAATAATTCATTTTTGGTGTTTGGCCAAAAAGTTTAATAATCAATTATTTACGTTATATAGCTCTCAAAACGACGTTTTGAAACTGCAGGTGGCCTTATACTTTTTGAAAACGTAGTTTTGTAAAATGCAAATAATCAATTTTATAAAATTGCCAAACACCCTCTTAGTAACTAATTATTTTTAGAAAATAAACATATCTTTTTTTTAATGTTTTACTATAAATAAACTAACAGTCATCTGATAGAACCTTCCTTGGTTGAATAATAAAGGTTGTGGCCTCCCCCAATAGTTTCCTCGTTTATACTTTTGATTCTCTTTATCCTCAAATAGATTCCTAGTTTGAACTATATTATTTATTCTCACCCTCCCTATTACGGAGGGTTTGTACTTTTGATTCTCTTTATCTCTCATTTGTTTCAGTACAACACAGTTTTTTGTCAGTTTTTGTTCCGTATTTCTGAGAGTTTTAAGCGTTTGACTTATTAAACTTTATATTTTATGTTCCGCATTTTCAGGTTTATAGTTTTTGGTATAAACAAAATTATAAAAATAAAAAATAAATAAAAAAAATGCAAAAGAGTAGGAAGTTGGGAATATAAAAACTAAGGAGTGTAGGAATATCTTGTCCCTAGAAATATATATATTTGGTTTCAGTTATGTCAATTCTGACATAGTATATGAAGGATGACTAGATCTACAATCATCATTTAGTTTTTGTCACATCATGTTTTGTGTTCTAAGTTTTGATATCGACAATCTATATTTTCTCCGTCTAAAATAATTGGTTTCGTTTGATTTTTAAAGTTTAATTTCAACTTTGATCTTTAATATTTTTGTATGTGTTATGTAATATTTGATGAAAATTACACCAACGAAAAACATTTAAAAGAACAATCCATTCATATATTTTGCGATCAATTATTATATAACATAAATAAAAATATTTAAAATCAAAGTTGAGAATTAAGACTTTAAAAAGTCAAAATGCGACAATTAATTTTAGACGGGGTTAAGATAAGACTTGCTTCAATGCTAAATCTTTTACAAAATATTTATTAAAAAAAGTATATTAAAAGAGGCTCAACAATTAAACATAAACATGTAAAATTATTATCCATCTATGATCCAACCAAGTGATGAACTTCAAGTTTTTAATTTAAGCTTTTAGGAAAGCTAAATCTTTTGGGTACATGGATTAATCTTTGGTAAATTTATTTCTTTTTTTTTTGAACTTTCAACTTTATTGAAAAAAACTAGCGAGAGGCTAGAGATACAAATTCAGGGAGGTACAACTTCAGTAAAAGGAAACAACAAAGATTAAAACGTGAATCCACACCACTTAACCCAATCCATTTCGTATTTTGTGGACCTATGCGATAGCCAAAGGAATGTCAAATTCTTGAGCTCCATGATTGTAAGCGGGTGATGGAGTTTTGCTAGAAGATGCGTCCTTCCTCGCCTTCCAAATAGTCCAACAAGACGCAAATACTATTAGGTTGATAAAGCTCTTAGCGGGATTGATGATAGGGTCTTTGTGTAAGTCAAGTAACTCTCTAATGTTGCTCGGTATTATTGTCGGTAACTTACACCACGTAAGGATGTTTGACCAAATGGATTTGAGAATTGACAATGCAGAACAAGTGATCCACGACTTTTCAAACCTCGCACACAGGGAGCAAGAGGTTGAGGCAACCGAATGTTTCGCTTTATTAGATTGTCGATTGTTGGTAGTCGGTTTAATTGCATCCTTGACATCACGTTAACTTTCATGTGTGCAATTCGGCCTGGGGAAGCTCCTTCTCGGCCCGTGACGCATGATGGAGTCTTTGCTTAACGATTTGGTAGTGAAGTGCCCGCTCGGTTCAAGACTCCATAGCCATGAGTCTTCTGTGGTAGACAGGTTGTGACTCGAGACGAGGGATAGCATTGACTGAAACTGGTCCAATTCGGTGCGGTTGGATGGGGGTCTTGACCAATGCCATGGTAAATTTATTACTTAAAAAAATAAAGGATTGTCTAATAAGTGTCATAAGAGCATTGGATAAATGCATTAATTCAACACAAAATTTTCTTTTAAAGTTAAAAATGCATTTAATATATACTAATTAAAGTTATAAATTACCTTAATTAAATGTGATTTTGTATTTAATAAAGGCAAACTTCCTTTGTTTAACAATTTAAACCAAGGCCCCAAGGGCATTGTTTAGACAATCCTAAAAAATAATTAAGTACAACGAATGTGGGTGAATTCTGCATCTCAGTTCAATAATAGGCTAAAAAAACGCGCCAACTGTTCTTCAAACCTAAC